>NW_021011602.1:218321-468698 GCF_003987935.1 Bombyx mandarina
AAAAAAAAAAAAAAAAAAAAAAAAAAAAAAAAAAAAAAAAAAAAAAAAAAAAAAAAAAAAAAAAAAAAAAAAAAAAAAAAAAAAAAAAGGTGGGACTGAACGATGCGGAAGGTTCAGCCCCGGCCATAAAAAAAAAAGGAAACTTTAAGGATAAGATAAGATGCTTGGTATATGATGACCACCATGGCCACGATACGACTAAGATGACGCCCAAATCCTGGTTATAGGAGCACAGGAACCATTTTCTCTAATAAAATGCGTAATCAGATGAAGGTATAACAACTTATATCAAAATGAAATTCATAAAAAATATTAATTAGTTAAGTCTTTTTCATTTATCCACTATTAAATTATTTTATTCAGTTCCATTTATTATTTATGCAATAGATGCCTCTGCCAAAAGCCATACAAAAGATTAGATAGTATTGGCTACATTCCTTTTGCCTGTCTGTTGGACGAATCATACAAAAAATGTCTATGGTCGGTATTTAACTTGATCTTTTAGAGATGGGAAAGTACGACAGATCTTGATGTAAAAATCTGAGTTTTAAGGAATTTGTAATTTAATTAAATGTGTTTTAAATTTCATAGGGTTTGCTTATTTTACGTCGTTTTTAATACTTAATATATAATTTAAATAACTATTAATATTTTTTAAGCCTTCACTTCAAAACAAGAGCTTCTCTGGTACGGCGTGTGGTTTTATTTCATATTGCCATATTTAATTTTTATAATTATTATTTACTACAATTTTGGTTCCTGAAGAAGAATAAAGTTTGTTTGACATAATTTGGTATATAAGACTTAAGAATTAAGCATGTACACGAAGCAATTTAAAAATCAAACAAATGAATAAAGAACGTAAACTTTAATAAGTTAATAAGTTTTAACTAACGGTAGTTTCTGTTGAGTCCACAGCCTTTAATATCATGTTATAGTTTAGTTATCGTATTATAGTAAGTGTGGGATAATCATTATTTTTACTTATTGCATTATGAGTGAACAAGCTCATGGCTCACCTGTAAGTGGAGATCATATGGTCACACCGTGAATGCCTTAAGACATGTATTGTAGCCTCTTATTCATGTTCAAACCGGTATGCGTAAGTGCTTCGCAACCAACAAAGGCACGGTGGTGGTATCTACCGGTGCGGACTGACACTACACCCTATCACCAGTTATTACACAAATTAATGATTTGTTTTTAGAAAAATTAGATATCTGCTTGCGTGATTTGAAGACCAGCATAGATGCATCACACGATGGATGACTACTATTGCAATTGAGATTTCGAAATTTGTATTCAGGCTTTTTACTAGTTAGTAACAGCTTAACACCAAGTGAGCCATGAACCCGTCTACCTATTTAAGTCAGTATAGTAATACAGTGTATAAAAGTGATTCATGAAAAAGTTTCAAGTTAGGTAATGTGCACTTTTAAGAAGTAATGCACATCACTAGTGTTAGTCCCGTTCGATACGCTAAGTCTATACGAGACTACCAGACTATACCTTGCCTTATGTGCACCTAGGTCGGTAGTGTAGGTACTATACATCCAACCCGATCGCAGAGTCACAGTCAAATGCGAATGGAATTTATTTAATACAATAGTGAATGTATATATTTTAAGAAATATTCCAGGAATTGTCCCACAAGACCTAAACAACACAACCGCTATATCTACTGTATTAAGTTGAAAAAGGTAGGTTTTTCATATTATTCTTCATATTTCATAGTTTTCTAATATATGGCAAAAAACGGAACCCATGACATTAATAGTAGGTACTGATAATTTAATGAAAATTATAAAACTTCACTTTCTTAAATTTGTTTTTTTTCTGCTAGAGAGCTAAATTTGATTTAATCAAGATTTATCAACTTGTATTTACATATTATAACTGTTTTAGTTTGAAGAACATTTTCACAGACATGGGTAATGCGTGTGCTGCTTGTCTCGTCAATGGGATAGCTAAAGTCGTTCTATGGACTGGAAAAGGTTTATGGTTATTAACTCTACTTGGATTCAAGACTGTTGGGGTGGCAGCAGGGAGTCTGGCTGCTGCAGCTATGGCATTCACTGGAAATGTCTCAGCTGCCAGTACTATTGCACAAGCTACCTCTAGAATGATGAGGGCATGATACACTAAAGGAAGAATATGAAGAGTCTCATTACTAAAACCGTGACCATAAATTTATATTAAACAAAAGTTTAGAACAGTATTTTTATTGTATCTTTTTATTTGTACTTTAGTGGAAAATTTGTTTATCTAGAACCCCAGCATTAATGTAACATTATATTACCATTAAATTTTCCTTATGAAATGTTTTACTAAATTCAAGAAATAATTCAGGACGATTAGGTTATTTGTCCAGCTATATATACTTAGTCTGGCCATAAATACCGTTGCAATTAAAAATTAAAAAAAAATCTATTGCAATTAACATTTATTACTTTTACAGTGTGTTACTTTAATATATAAATATAAAACAATTTAAAATATAAAAAGCTTATTCGAAGTGGTCTCCATTGGCTGCAATACAGTCCTTTAAACGTTGAGGCCAGTTATCAATAGAAGCACGCACTCTTTCCATGGGAAATTTTTTCACTTCTAATCGTACGGATTGTTTTATGGACTCCAAATTATCATGACGTTTAGAGCAAGTCGTACTTTGTAAAACAGACCATAAATCATAATCCAGCGGATTAAGATAGGGACTAGACGATGGCCAGTCTTCAGCTCTGATGAAGTCCGTTCGTTTCCAACCAAGGCTGCGTAGACCGAGCTTTATGACCTTGCGCCGAGTCTCGCTGGAAGGACCATTCTTGATTATTGAACATGTGTTGTTAAGGGGCTTCACTACCTTCTCAAGAATGGTATCTTGATACACTTGTGCCGATGTTTTGATACCTTTTTCACAAAAGTATGGCTCAGTCACTCCTTCATAACTAATACCCCATCAAACCATCACTGAAGTCGGATAGTGCCCACGTTGCACTCTGTCGACTAATTGGGAAGCTTCCTTAGAGCTTTGAGCATAAATACAGTCATTTTGTTTGTTAAAATGTTGCTCACTTGTATAAAAAAATCTCATCCGTAAACAAAAATTTTCTATGACTTCCCTTTGCGTACCGCTTCAGTAGTTGTTTCCATTTTACCACCCTATTCTCCTTTAAATTATCAGTTAAGAAATGACCAGTACGACTCTTATAGGCTGCAAGTCCTAAGTCATCTTTTAAAATACGCGACATGGTTCTACAGTCGGATTTTTTATTAGACGAAGTCAACTGACGTTTACTGTGTTGTCAGCTTTTAATGAAATAAAAATAGTGTTGTGACAAAGTGAACGATTGAAAAAACTCCTGAATTAATGAAATTGCCTCGATTGTCTAGTGAATAGTTGGTGTGCCGTTCATTCCCGATCCTGCGGACAGAATGGAAAGCAGTCGACGTCGCCCAAAACACGTCATCTCGGATCCTCCCGATCCACTAACGGTGCTTTTAGGTACTTCAAGCACCGGTCACCGTTCTCGTCGAACCCGTCGCTTGCGACGAAGGGCTCGACGAGTAAATTAACTCTCAGACACAGCCCACNAAGCACCGGTCACCGTTCTCGTCGAACCCGTCGCTTGCGACGAAGGGCTCGACGAGTAAATTAACTCTCAGACACAGCCCACTGAGTTTCTCGCCGGATCTTCTCAGTGGGTCGCGTTTCCGATCCGGTGGTAGATTCTGCGAAGCACGGCTCTTGCTAGAGTTCGTGTTAGCAACGTCATCAGGTTTGAGCCCCGTGAGCTCACCTAGTTAGGGTTACGCTGAAATAGCCCCTAGGGCTATCAGCATAGGTAGGAAAAAAAAAAAAAAAAAAGGTGTGCCGAATTGCCGGTATCGGGTACGGGGTTCGAATTTTAGGCGTGATTGTACATACCAACGAGTTTTCGACGAAATATTATGTTCCTATAGTATCTATACCTGTACTGAACACCGAGTGTTTTAAACATTAAGAAAAACATTGCGAAGAAGCTTGTAAGACGGTCCTATTTCCAATACATCATATAGTTGAAACTATAGATGTATAAAATATAACAATTATAGGTAGGTAATGAAAATTTTAAAAAAACTGGTTGTAGTTACATACTACTGGTAACATATATTGGAGCACTTTAATACAATTTTATTGTAAAATATAAATAATATTCTTTTATAGTTTGAAATTAATGATTAACACTTCACACTCATTGTTCATTCATGTGATTGAATGAGAACTGAACGCATCACTATTACTTTAAATATAGTAACATTAATTCACAAAGTGACATTAGCTACTGTCAGCTGGCTTCGTCATAAAAATCCGACTATAAGACTAAGTGCTTTCTTCATCTCCCGAGATAAAATATTTTGCTTTCGGACACGATTTCTTCGAATTCTTTCCCTTATTGCTTTGACCACCTTTTTCGTACGAACACTACGTGGACGGTCAGATTTTTTTCTGTCACAAACAGAGGAGGTCTCATTGCACCTATTAATAGCCCGGTACACAAACTTTTATTAATACCAAGCGTATGGAGAGTTTTAAAAATTGCATTTCGCTCCATACCTCCTTTGTGTAATGCAATCACAGCGCTTCGGTTCTCTTTATCACCCCACTCCATTTTAATATCGTAAAATATTGTACAATGTATTGGCGCCAAAATGAAAAAACCCAATGAGCAATCATTTAAAAATGACAGATTCCAAATTCAAATGTAATATTTTGTTTATTTTTAATTGTAACAGTATTTATGGCCAGACTAAGTATATTATATGTTTATTAGTGTACTCACAACTTGAACAGCCTTCAAAATTCCCGGCAGTGTTGTAAGATATGACATGTCAAATCTTATGTTGGTCTGGACAGTGGTATTGGTAGTGACCGTCGTTGTGGTTGTGTGCTGACCTGGGAATCCTACTTCCGCCATTTTACACCTGTGAAAGTAGATATTATTTTATATGCTGTGGTCACCTATTTGTTTAGTACTAGAGGTCCCGCAGTAGTCGAAATTCGACTATAATTAATTGGAATTTTAAGTTTGTAGACTATTATGATTGTATTTTATACTTCTATAATCACAAATTTCGCCAAGACTACACTATAAAAAATATTAACAAAGACAAACAATATTTAATCTCAATTTGACAACAGCGTCAAGAAAAGTTTGACAATAAATAGTATGCATGCGTGTGTGCGTCAAATACATGGTATGTAGTGTGTGTAATGTTTTCTTTATTGATTTAATGTATCTTTTATGCATTATTTAAAAAAAATATTAGCATTGTGCACTTCTTCTCTATATTCTCTAAAAGTGTGGAAAATTTCATACTCCTCCGTCCGTGCAATTTTCGTAAAAAGGGATACAAAGTTTTTGCTTCATGTATTAGTATATAGATTAAGTAACCCTGACTCTACCAAAGTATCAGACCACAACTCCCAATGGAAATGAAATCTCTTTGTGAACTCTATTTTGTATTCAGAGGTATGATGTAGATATGGTGTATTTGTTCTTTTATTGTATGTGTGCTTCCTGTACAATCTCACAAATAGCATGTGCTTTTTATGTGCATTTGAATTATAATCAGTTCTGCCCATTTGTTTGTTTCTATTACAAATCTCACACAAAAAAAACTGTATTCAGTTCTTATTAAATATTTATTTTTCTCCAGAATGGCCATGTGTGATTGGGCTCATTAATTGATTTGGAAGTTAATTTAAGGTCCCACTTAATGATAAGCTTGTATAATTAGGTGGCTTGTTTTTAATTTACAGGCGTTTAAATTTATAATGTATTTTATTTTGATATCAAATACAATCACACAAGTGTAACACATTAAACTTACAATGTGAATACAATTTATCTGTAATATTCATTGAAAACAAAGCTTAACATAATGATAAACAGAGTGATTTCGGTTTATTGATAAAACTAATGAGTCATAGTGGTTAATGCATACTTCTGATAATAAAAAATAATGAAACATATTCTCATTGGGTTTTCAATTAAGGAAACAATTTGAAACCATTAACATGGTTTCAGTAAATATAAATACATATGTACTTAGATTTTTTTTAAATATTGCTTATCTTTGCGCCTTTATTAACGCCCTTTTATGAAGTTGGCAAGTATGTAATGCTGTTTCTATGTATCAGGGTATGTATTTGAAAATCATTTTTCCATCTTCAATATACCTGGTTGAGTATAAAAATGTACACACACTTATCAAGGATTGATAACAATATAACAATTTCTTCTTCTTTAATATGTATATGTAGAAGAATAATGACCTCCTCCTCCTCCTCCCTTGTATTGATAATCCTTAATGCTGAAATTAATTGCTTAATAAACCCTTAATAACTTTCTTCTGGATTGTTCTACACCAGCCCTACCTATCCATGACTGCACTGTTGGCATTATAGACTAGAGTTTTGAGAGTAGTGTATCTGATCCCACCAGCACATTGGACTTTGCTTTTGGGTCTTCTGCATCTTCTGGTATCAGCAGCTTTTCTGAGTTGTCACCTCTCTTTCTGACAACGTGTCTAAAGAATGGGCAACTCCTCTGCGTGCGAATGCTAAACCCTCATCAGACACTTGAGTTCCGTAAGAATAGATTCGTTAGTCACTCATTCAGTCTCATGATTCCTTATCATTTTTCTCTACCACCAAATCTCAAATGTGTCAGTGTGTTGGCGATAAGCTTTTTTGAGGGTCCAATAATAAAAATACAATAATGACAAACACATGTAATTTATGAGGTGTATTTTTCAAATACAAATCTAATACTAGATATGTAAAGAATTTTCAATCCTATTATTGAAATGATTTAGTGATAATGGAGGCAAAGATTTAAATATTCAGATAACAGAAATACTATTCAGCTTTTCTTGTAGCAAATATATTTCAACAAGCAACAATATAAGGCGTTTGCTGAACTATAGTGAAGGGGTGGAACTTTCAAAATAGTATTAATTTTTCTCATAATGTTGTCAGTGTATTTGTTTTAGTGTCTTGGTACTTTGTCTGAATGTCGACTACAATATATTAAAATTTAATTTCGTTGAAATACTATTTTTCGTAGTTTTGAATAGCAATAAAAGTTACAGGAAAAGTAGGTCTTACATACTGGCCACATTCACAATACTGTTCATATTTTTAAATTATATTTCTTAATTTCATTCCAACGGAAAGCTAATATTAAAATTCAATAAAGTTCTAATTACCGTCCAGCCCTTTTTTAGTATTTGTCACGACCAAAAATAGTTATTGGGAAACGAAAGTTCAAAATAATCACCAAGAAAGATTTGAAAAACTCATACCTCAGAAGAGCTTTATTTTGTTACGTCTCAATTGTGTCACAAGAAATTTTGATTGTAAATAAGTTTAATTTCATTAATAAACTATTTAACTACCACAACAAAACTACCTATTAATATTGAGTTTTTTTAATTAAAATAGGTAACATTTGACGTCTGTCAGTTTTATCTTCATAGTGAAGTGACCTGCTTAAAAACATCGATTAAAGTGAATGAATCGATACGGACTTGAAACATGTGAATTTCAAAATCTTCAGGTGTTTTTTTTATTTTTTTATTGTCCTTGTAGGCAAACGAGCGTACGGCCCACCTGATGGTGAGTGGTTACCGTCGCCCATGGACTTCAGCAATGCCAGGGGCAGAGCCAAGCCGCTGCCTACCGATAATTCCTGTCCCATTATTATTATTTCTGTCGTAAATTTATAAAACAATTTAAGACTAACACATAATTTAACAAAATATTGTATTTGTTAGGTTGAACTATCAGATTTGTTACTAGTATTGTCATCTTCATCACTGCCGTCAGTATTTTCAACAATATTGTCTATTCTCACATCTCGTTCAAAATCTTGTAAACTAAATTTTGCTTTGTTTTTTCTACGACATTTCTCCAGTCTTCTGTAGTGACTTCTGCACACGCAGGTTGTAGCAGAGGTATTATTTTAGCAATACTTCAGTACTGGTAGAAGGGTGGTTCAGTATTTTTCCGCGCTGTGTGACTCTTTATTTGTGCCCCAATAAGCTCGACGACGTGAAAATGAATTAATAATATCTCTGAGTGCTGACAGCATTGATAAAGATGACAATACTAATAACAGTTCTGATCGTTCAACCTAAAAATGCAATATTTTTGTTAAATTATCTACTCGTCTCTTATTTTTCTCTATAGATTTACGAAAGAAAAAATAATAATGGGACAGGGGTTCACCAGATGATTTGTATAATCCACATATGATTCAAGTTCGTATCGATTCATTAATTTTAATCAATGTTTTTAAGTAGGTCACCTCACTATGAAGATAACACTGACAGACGTCAAATTTTACATAAAATGACCTCACAGTAAAAAGATATATAGATACTTATAGGTAGTAAACAAAATGTATACCTACTCAATACCGGTCACTCACATTCGCACAAATACGCAAACACGCAAGTGTAGGACGACATTTGCAAACGATTATGCAAAGTTTTCGCTGCATTCGTGGTTTTCCAAGCTGTGTCGGTTTTGTAACAGACATCAAAGCGCGCGAACCGCGATCCTTCGCGTAGTCTCTCACACATTCGTGTGACCATTTGCGCCCAGGATTGCGAAGGCAACGGACGTTTCGCTATTTTCATAGATCGTGACATCTACTGTGTAGCGTATCTTCATCAAAAGAAATCCCTTATAAACAGCATGGCTGTTAATGATGTCTGGGAAAGAATTCAAAACTCTTTTTCTCTTCAATGTTCTATTGACGAATTAAAAAGGAGGAGAAATTCGTGAGACATTCGTAAACAAGTGTAGGAGGAAGCGCAAACGGGTTCGCAAATTGAGTACCGAACACATTTGCACAGCCGCTAGGTTTGCGAATGAATGTTTGACGGCCCTTCACATGCGCGCAAACATTCGTACAATGTACGAATATTTGCGCGCATGAGAGTGGCCGGCATAAGAACAAATATTAAGTAGACCATAGTACTTAAATAATATATTAATCTGTGATGTAGACTGTGGTCTGGTAAATGAGTCGACTATTATCAAAGGCGGCAATCTGACTTTTGGACAATGATTGGTAAATCAGAAAAACGAATTATTGACTTTGTATTCCATTGGCAGTCACAAAACTCTTCGGAACGACATCTTAGATAAATAACAGGTTAACTATTAACCTTTATTTAATGCAGGTTTTGAACCGTATTCTTTGAAGGAGACGATTATANTGTATTCCATTGGCAGTCACAAAACTCTTCGGAACGACATCTTAGATAAATAACAGGTTAACTATTAACCTTTATTTAATGCAGGTTTTGAACCGTATTCTTTGAAGGAGACGATTATATTCAAATAAATCTGTATTGACATATCAATAATTTTTTTTTGTCCAAATGTACAGATTGCCGCCTTTGATAATAGACGACTCAAATATGTCTCAAATGACTCAAATAGGTACCTATCTATTATGTGTATGATTGAACGTATGTGTCATAACTCGAATATATTAAGTGTATAATCTATGGTCATAACTAATAAATAAAAATAAAGTCTCAATACCGTAAAATGGGGCGATTAGGGACAAATTCCAACTTTATGACCAATTTTAAGGTAGTTGTTGATGTATATAATGCTATATCAGGATCAAAATGATTGAGTCTTGGGGGCATCTTTGTTGTCTAATTTAAAATTATGCATCTAACATTCCAGTTTAAGCAAAAAATGCAAAAATAGGTGTAATCCCTATTTACCCGAAATTGCGGTTAATTGGGACGAAATGAGAAATTTGCTAGGGTTGGCACTACTTTTATTTTTATATATAGTTTTAATTTATTTATTTATTTATTTAGTTGCACCAATAAAGTGATCATCAATAAAAAAAAATTAAAAACTGACAAAAGTACATGGCAGACATCACCTCAATTATAGGTGCAATCGACAGTGCATTAACAACAAAATATATATATATATATATTTATTTATTTATACATATTGTAACGTAATGTTACAACTGAAATTGTCTGCAAAATAAAAAGATAAAAAAAAACCTTAAAACAAAAGTATTAATGTTCAAAGCAGTTATTTTATCGACTGTACCGCTGAGGTGAGAACAATAGTTCCCACCTCCCCCCGAGACGTAGGTTCGGCTGGCGCAGACACTGCGCAGCCGCCGGCAGTCGTCACTAGACTTCCTTATTAGTCTTACGTTTGTATTCGAGTTCAGTTAAAGTTCGTTTTCAAACCTAGACGACTTACCTACAAATAATTTATTTAAAAAATATATTTAGTACAGCAATATCGTGTGCTGTTTAATATTAACACGATTAAAATAAACGGATTCGACCCCGCTTTTAGGGGTTCATGCCTAGCTGTTTTTTCACGCTTCTTGCTTATTGCTTCACCCGATAACTGCGTGTGCTGAAAAGGTCATCTCCGCACAGTAACCCGTACCCTGGTGATCTAGCCAGCCCAGGAAACCTCCAGGAGTCCAGACGTGGTGCTTCAGCGGGTCAACCCACGTCCGTTGGCTGCCGGAATTCAGGAGGGTAACCTACAGAGGGAGAGTCAGATCGGCCGTACAACCACACCCTACAAATTTGTGTGCTCAACTGCCTGTTTTTTTTTTTATATATATTTTTTTAACTGAGACACTAGTTTTTTTTCTTTTTTTTTTTTAAAGGAAAGACTAAGCAGTTGTCGCAATGGATAGTGGGCTTTCTTAGAAACGGTTTATATTTCTCCGTACTTGGTAAGTACTTAGGTACTGATATTTCTATCTGGGTTAAGAGATTAGGTGTGTCGGTTATTCCATGGATTAATCAGATGAATACCCCCACTCTGAACAAATATTAAATATTTTATTATGTATTACCTAGACATTTTTGTCCACCTTGAGATTTCATTGATCTTGTTACATGTCTCTGCAAAATCGACTTACTTATATTAAATGGCTTATCTATTTCAACTAAAGACTTATTCCCAATTTCGCTTCGAATAAACCAAATTTTTACCAACAAACTTAAAAAATATTGTTATAACTACATAGACAACCCTACAAACCTGTACCTATTTATACTTAGGTCGTTTCCATATCACGTATTCTCATCCCAATTGACCCCTTTTTCGTTGTTATTTATACCTAAGACGTCCCCAATATCCCCAAAAACAAGAGATTTTTACATGTATTTTTATTTAATCAAATACATTAAAACCAATAACAACTGAGACTTACCTTTAATATATATGCTGGTTCAAACACTAAATAACGTTTATAAATCATAGTCGTCTTCTATTATTATCAAATAAATAAAAGAGAGCAAAGTTTCTAGCACTAAAATAATTACCACCACAGAAAGTTAATTTGAAACGCGATTTTTTATAAGTTAGCAGCTATTATCATGCATATTCAGAGTTGTTTTGTGAACTTTCAACATTCTACTATTAAACTACAAGAAATGGAAGATTTTGCAACGAATATAAAACTTTTAATGAGTGTCGAAAGATTTTCCCGGTTTTTTCCCGATTCGCCTTTCAATCCCTAATCGCCCCATTTTACCGGTAGTTCTTATTTATGACAGTAGTGAACGTAGATAATACACACTATGCAATAGGTATTTGAGAGTGGTGAAACGACTTTTTTGGCGGGAACGTGAAAGTGAAGTTGTGTGATTTGTTTTATTTTGTCTATTTAGTGTTTCTTCAGGTTTAAATGTGTAATAATGGTGGTTTATTAACTGATTAAAATCTGTGAAAGTGCACAATTGTGGGAAAATGAAACAAAGCCACTGGACGTAGCTTCTTGGGATCATCCAAAAAGTCCACTGAAAAAGTTTTAGTAAATAACCACCATTTTACTGAGATTATATTTCGTCACATTACATCTCATTTGTGAATTTAATTCGTTTTTAGACGTTTGTGTTATGTTGCGATTAGTTTCCTTCGTTTTTTATTATTCATAAACTATAATTAATTAAAACGGCGAATTATAAAAATCTTATTACTTGACGCTGGCTAATGCACAAACCGTGCCGGAGCCAAAAAACAAAGATGAAAAAGAGTGGTTTTTTTTTATAGAGATTATATGACCTGGTAACTAAGACCTTTAAGTCATGTCTTATTTTATATTCTTAATTTTATGAAAAATGATAATATGGAATGAAATGAAATGAAGATGATTAATTTGAGACATTAATCAACTGGGATGAAATTTAATAAAATGAGATGATATGGGATGAAATATAATCGCAGTAAAATGGTGGTCATTTACTGAGATTTTTTCAGTGGACTTTTTGGAGGAACCCGAGAAGTTACTTCACTCCTCGCGTTCCCGCCAAAAAGTCCAAAAGAGTGTTGACTGACTGTTGAACTCATAGATTAAACGCGTATAGTATAATCTATGGAACACTTGTTTTGAACTGAGGGGGACTTTTTGGCGGGAACGCGAGGAGTGAAGTTGTGTGATTTGTTTTATTTTGTCTATTTAGTGTTTCTTCAGGTTTAAATGTGTAATAATGGTGGTTTATTAACTGTTTAATATCTGTGAAAGTGCACAAATGTGGGAAAATGAAACAAAGCCACTGGACGTAACTTTTCGGGATCCTCCAAAAAGTCCACTGTAAAAATCTTAGTAAATGACCACCATTTTACTGAGATTATATTTCATCCCATTTCATTTCATTTAGTTTTATCCCAGTTGATTAATGTCTCAAATTAATCATCTTCATATCATTTCACTCCATAATATCATTTTTCATAAAAATAAGATTATAAATTAAAATAAGACATGACTTAAAGGTCTTAGTTACCAGGTCATAAAATCCCTTAAAAAAAAATTTTGAACTGAGGACTTTTTGGCGGGAACGCGAGGAGTGAAGTTGTGTGATTTGTTTTATTTGGTCTATTTAGTGTTTCTTCAGGTGTAAATGTGTAATAACGGTGGTTTATTAACTGTTTAATATCTGTGACAGTGCACAAATGTGGGAAAATGAAACAAAGCCGCTGGACGTAACTTCTCGGGATCCTCCAAAAAGTCCACTGAAAAAATCTCAGTAAATGACCACCATTTTACTGCGATTATATTTCATCCCATATCATATCATCTCATCTCATTTCATTTAATTTGATCCCAGTTGATTGATGTCTCAAATTAATCATCTTCATTTCATTTCACTTCATATTATCATTTTGCATAAAAGTATCCCATATTATATCATTTCATCTCATTTCAATTCATACATGTCATGTTTCATATTATTAATCAACTTCATTTCATTTCATAGTATCATATTTCATAAAATAAAAATATGCATAAAAGATTAGGCTGTATGGTACGACACCTTTGCCTTTCCATTTGGATAAAAATAAAACACTACTACTGAAACAAGTAGAAATAATTCACAACACGATTTTGAATTCTTTTTTAGAAAAGTTATGGAAAAGTTTTAAATCGTAACTAGCTTCACAATTAGCAAATAATTGTTATCGCTCATATTTTAATATGTGAATATTTTACTTTTCGAACAACGACGGCGCGACAGCGGTTGTTATGTAGGCACAAAGAGTATGTAACACTACGTTTATGTAGGCATAAGACTACGGTAGTGTTCTGTGGATACGCTTGTTGAATGTAAACAATGATACATGCTTATTAAGTACTTAAGTACCGTATCTACCTACTCAAAATCTACGAGTTCTCTGCTGAAATGAGTCATTAACGTGCGAAACACGTTCCGTATATTGTTTGTAATATCGGTTAGTGCTTGGGTGTCAAGGAGTGATGCGCAGCGAGCCTCGGACATCAGAGCTTATCTCATCGTAGGCGTTGCTAGTGTAAGCATCGCGTTCAAACGTTTTGTATGGACGTAACGTACGAACGTAAGTCATTATTTTCTATTATTTATAATGCAGACTTTTTTATATGTGGTTTATAACAGTGATTGTAAAATAAGGTCAATAATTTAAAAAAAACTTCGTTTTACGTGTTCATCAAAAAATCAAATAAATTACAATAAACTTTATTTTCAGCATAAAGACTGCGCAAGTATGACATACCCTAATCAACCTCGGCTACCCCAGTCCATGGGCTCTTCCAACACTATGTTTGTAACTGAAGTAAGATTTGATCCATCATACGCTAAAACGGTACCGGGAGTCATAAAAATAATCATTATAGTAAGTACCTAATCTATTTATATGTTGTATTGCCTTTTTATCTATTTATCTGAACATCAAAGATACATAAAAGGAAGGAATGATAAGAAAATTGTATCTGTCAAAACTATATAAATAAGTTCATATATATTTAGACACAGGAAATTTCTTTACAACATCAAAAAATAGTATCTTGAATATGCAGCAATTCCAAAAAGAATTGAGGCCAAATATTTTAGGCCTTGGCCTTTTACTTTATTATAAATTGAAATAGTTTATAGGCCTGGATGAGCAGAGAACAGGGGCAAGACTGTGGAAATTGTTTACAGGAACCAATATATGAAAACATAATTCAAGTCCCTATTCTACCTTTCTCAACATAACACATGCATTCCCGTTTGTAGGATTGATGATGTACAATACAATGCAGACTTTGTTCTTATGCCTGAATGTAGTTTGGTTTCTGGTAGTTTCCAAGTTGTTGTAAAAACAAAACTTGAGTAAAAACAACCATCACACAAAATGCTTCCTTGATAAAGGTAATAAAAAGTTAGAGGCTTATTTATTTATATATCTTAATAGATTTATTTATATATAGCCTTTAACTTTTATATATATAGCTATAGATTTAAGATTTGTTGACAGATATTCAGTTTGATTGCCTTCATCTGCATTCAAGCTTCGTCGTTCTGGTCAAATGGACGTGGAGTCTACTTCAATGTTATAGCACAATTTGGTATCTGGTATTCAGTTGGCATCCTTTTCTGCTATCTATTTCACATAGTAGAAAAATACCACAATTGGAAATGGTTACGGATTGAAATGATAGCTGATGTTGCATTTGTGTTCCTTTACCTTACAACTTCAACAATTGTTGTGGCTTTTGGATCTGCTGCATACTCAGCTGCTGGGGTAAGTGAAAATAGTCTATTATAATTTTTGTGAATTAATATTTTATAATCTAACTGGTTGTTAATTCATGACTTTGTATATTGATTTAATTACATTACTTACATTAATGTACAAAAATATATATCCTTCCAGATTAGTTTTTTTGGTGAATGAAATCCTGCATCTGTTTTCTTTCTGTGTATGAAAAATTATTATTGTGATGATTAGTTGAGTAGTTAATATATAATATGTTAATATGTAAGTCAATATATGATATAAGATGAAATGATAATAAAATATATACATATATACATATGATAGTTGATACATATGATAGATGATGGCGTAACAAAGAAACTTTGCATATTGTCCTGAGTGCAATATGCATATTGTCCTGAGTGCATATTGCACTATGGCAGAAAATTTTACACCAATGCCATTTAATCCGCCTGAGAGGACCTCTACTTGATATTGTCTTTTCTGAGATAATAAGTCAAAACCTAAAGCTTCATTTTTTATTGATTCAAGGCAGACAAAGACAGCTCCGCTATTGCTACCTGCTGAGGATAATTTTAAAACTTGCTTTGTAGAAGAATGTATGTAATAAACATGGTGTAACATTTTTATTGCAATCGTAGACAGATAGTCTTCTTTGTCTCCACCTTATCCCACTAGGTGGGGTCAGCACAGCGAATTTTTCTATTCATTATCTTCTATCAGCCGTCATCCCAACACTCACTCCTCTCTCTCTCTCTCATATCATAATATCATCATTCACACACTCCATGTCTTCTTCGGTCAACCTCTTCCCTCTCTACCTTGCACTACCATTTCCATATGTCTCCAAGTCACATGCATCTCCTTTCTACGAAGGTAGACATAGTGCCCGTTGGAAAGTAGTTGTTACTCCCAAAATCCATTATCCGTAGGCACAGCCCAGCTGCTACCTGCAGAAAATAATAACAATACTTGGTATCATTACTTTTGTATGTTTTCGTAAACTGCAGCTCTACTTATTGATTTTAACTTTTCATCTACTATTTATTTCCGCACTCTCCGATATTTATGAAAATTTTCTTTTTTCATAATTACAGGTGAAGACTAAGCTCAATATTAACTGTTAATTTTAAATAATCTAATTATATTAATTGCATATTCGTCATACATCATATTATTCATCATGAAGTTTAGCTTGCAATTTAATTCTCTGAATAATATTTTATTATGTCATACGAGTGGGCTTGGCTGTCAAGCACATCAGTCCTTGACCGATTTAGCCTATTACTGTTTAGTTCATCATAATTAAACAATAATCATAATTAAACATAATATTTATTGAGTGTGGTACAATTCCCAAAAGGGTGAGGCCAGTGTTGCCTATCCACACACTCCTTCAGAAATATATAAAATTATGAGTGACTATTGTTACTCAGTTATTGTGAGCCCGCCAGGGTGGTTACCATCCAGGTGCCCTATGTCTGCTGCGAAGTATTCAGCGTTCAGGTTCGAAGAGTTATTTTTTTTTTTTTGCTTAGGTATGTGGACGAGCTCACAGCCCACCTCATCCACAACATTAATGCGCCACCCACCTAGAGATATAAGTTCTAAGGTCTCAAGTATAGTTAGAACGACTGCCCCGCCCTTCAAATCGGAACGCATTACTGCTTCACGGCAGAAATAGGCAGGGCGGTGGTACCACCCGCGCGGACTCACAAGAGGTCCTACTACCAGTCGAACCAGTAGAAAGTAGAGTAGGACAGCCGCTGTACAGAGTGTACAACATTGAGACTTCAACCCCAGCTTAATGGTAGAATACATCATTTAACATCAGGCGATACTTGAGAACATTCACCCGCCTATGCATAAAAAAATAATAAATGGTACCAGATTCAGAGTTGACCTACTTACTTATACATTTACAATAAAAGGCTCACAGCGTGCCGGGCGATAACTATGTCGCTCTATAATAATCATGTTTCCTTAATGCCTGTAGACACCATAATATATCTAATTTTTGTAACTATTTTTCCTCATGATTGAGATGCTGTTTAAAAAGCGGTAGGTCTTCGATTTGTTTTTTAGCACAATGAGCAGCGTTTTAGTCATTAGTAACCCTATTGTCTCCGATAAATAAGGGACATTTTTATTGTTGTATTTTTAGCAACGGCTTAATAATTTAAATAAATAAAAAAATACAAAAGTGGGTAGGAACGATCGACACAGAATATTAAATCTAAGACAAGTGAACGCTGCGCGCGCTTCCAGCAAAAGTGATCCGAGGTGGCGTGATGTCCCCGCTGGTCGGTCGGTTGCCCCTCCAGATGACGTCACGAGTCCACGTGAGTGCTCGNACAAAAGTGGGTAGGAACGATCGACACAGAATATTAAATCTAAGACAAGTGAACGCTGCGCGCGCTTCCAGCAAAAGTGATCCGAGGTGGCGTGATGTCCCCGCTGGTCGGTCGGTTGCCCCTCCAGATGACGTCACGAGTCCACGTGAGTGCTCGTCGTCAATGGCTCCGCCCATAGACTTTGACTTAAGAGGGAGTCGCCTCTAATAGTATATATTGTATTTCGGAAGACGATCTTAGACGAACAGCTGGCCCAAACTGGATAGACGTAGCACAGGATAGAGACGCTTGGGCATCTTTGGAGGAGGCCTTTACCCGATACGGGGTTCTTGCTAACAAAATTTTACTGATTCATTACAAAACTCTTTTACATCCTAAATACTAATACATACATTTATATTTATTATAATTTTTTTTTACTTTTGTAAAGCAAGAAATAAATGGCTTATTATTATTATTATTATATTGTATTTAAAATTTCGTCAAGTATGTAAAAGCGTTTACGTTATAATTACCGACACTTTGAGAAAACCGTAGTCTTCGATATCGCTTAACATAAAATTAATGAAACCATTTAGAGAATTAATCGAAAATGTATCAATAATTTTTTCGATTCTTGGTAAAGGTTACCGTGTACCCGATTACAATCGTGTTCTTTTAAGCTTTTGCTTGATGTGTCTCACCGCTCGACATTAGACCGATCCTGAGATTATCCCCCAATTGACGCAAGTAAACTAATTTGTTATTATCACAATAAGCAGACCAGAGTGCTTAGTGCGAGTTTTTTAACGTTCTCGATAGCGTAAAAGTTAGCTCATATTTGTATGGAATTGGATAATTTGCGTACGTTTGCCGCTAGGGGCGCTGTTCCAACTGCATACAAAATTGGGTTAACTTTTACGCTATCGAGAACGTTAAGAAACTCGCACTAAGCACACAGAGCACGGTTACCTGATGGTCAGTAATTACCGATATCGTTTTCAAAACTCATTTGAAAGTTAATAAAAGTTATCGTTTTCAGTTTTTCGGCTACCTGACTATGGTGCTTTTCGGGAGCGACGCCTTTATAAAGTTCAACGCGATAAAGGCAGGCGAACTGGCGCAGGGACGCAAGGTCGTGGCCAAAGAGGCTCACACTCACATCGCCACACCACCGGCCATGCCGTGAGACCCTGTACCGATCAATATCGATATAATTATTGTTTTAAGACTTAAATGTGCATACCATTAGTACCTAAAATATGTACCACCAAATATTCATCACAATTTTCATAGTTCAAACACTTTTACGGCTCAATCGCCAGTCAGGCGTCTTTCGCCGTGAAAAATTATAATATTTATTGGAAACATTGGAAATTGTTGAAAAACAAAATGAAAAGGCGAGATTAAATTGTAATATCTTGAAGATGATTTGTAAAATGAATTAAAGCCTTTCAGTATTTAAAGTATTCGTTCGAAAAAAGTTCTAAAACAACGACGTTGTCGAAATTCCGAATTGTGACGTCATTCGTTGCCAAATGAAATTACTGTAGTGAAAAACACGTTGATTCGCTTCTATAGAAACAACACTGGAACGGTTTTTTTCACCTTGGGAACGGGGAGCAGTGTGCTTATTACGAGTTTTTTAACTTCTCGATCGTGTAAGAGTTAACTCAAATTTGTATGGAGTTGGAACAGCGGTAGTGGCAAACATAAGCAAACGATCCAACTCCATACAAATTTTAGTTAACTTTTACGCTATCGAGAACGTTAAAACAATCGCACTAAGCACACTGTTTTACGTTCTCATCGTCAACTGACATCTATTTATAATTTGTAATTAAAGCTGGAACCACTCACCGCGCCGTTAACTAAATAATCTAGGAACGATCAACGCAACCACTGATTGTATTCCTGCGGTACCAGCGGTAGTTGAATGTAACCTGTGACGTCACCCGCCCCCACTCACGTGTTAATGCAATTTTCATCATCCACAGCACGAACATTATGTACCTACCTACCGACGCTTAACAACGTTTCGCTCACAAACTGAAGTCATATCTGATCGCGGTTTATTCAAATGATTGGAAGTCTATTACAATTTACAATTAAATACGGTTATTTGTACAATTGCTACGGCAGGAGCGGCTTGCTTGTGACCTTAACAATGTTGATGTCCAAGAGCGAGAGTAAGCACCTGCCACGAGCCGTTAGCGATGTAGGCAGGTACCGCGAGTAGGCAGGACGCCACCTGAAGCTTGACTGATACTCGCGGCGTATCTTTAGAACCTAAGTTATTAACACATTTAGGTCTCGTTAAAATTTTGTCAAGTTTATGATAAATGATTAAATAGATAATTTTACTTTGGTGCTATGACTTATTTATGTGGATGCCATTATATTTTTAATTTTTTCATTCGTAATTTACACCTGAAACTACGTTGCCAAACATCAGAATGTGATTCGTTAATATAATGCTCACGAAAATTCAAATTTACTAAATTTTATTTAGATTAAATGGCACATACCAAGTAGAAAGCGTGCGACAGTTGGCGCCAAGCCACCCCCACGGGAGGAGGGGCGCTGAGTACTATGAGTACTATTGACACAGTTATAACTGTTACTCGGGAGGTAATTATTAAAAATAGTGAAACCAGTGTTGTAATTGCTCTGAGGTAATACGCGTGCCAAAACTTACACGTCCCAATATTTTTACGAGTGCTCATGTATGATAATTTATCTGTAATATATTGACATTATTAGTTGTTTAGTTATTTATTTATTATATGTTAGAAATTTGTGATTAACAAAACGGCCTTTACTTATGACGATGTAATCAAAGATTAGTTTTAAACTTTAAGTTTTAAGTATTAGTTAGTGACGTAGAATTAGCTCGAGTGGCGGTGTTTGTGCCGGGAACCGCAATCCAGAAAGAACTCACCGTCACGTGGACTCGAATGGCACGGGACCGTCTGATTTGTCGCTTCTTTGTGATATAATTCTAAGTTTTATTATTCTGTATATAATGTTATAATATATATTTGAAATGAACATGTGTCTGAAATTGTTGATTATGTTTATTAGACTGCACAAAGCACGTTTTGCTGTCGTCTCGACCGCATCTCTCGCTTCGAGCAAAGGGACTTGGCTTGGGTATTATTCTGTTACTAAAATAATTATGTATTTGTGTAATAATAATGAATTGACACAAATAATTTGGAAATAATCAGTAATTTGTTACAAGAGTTGCGACCGACGTTCTGTAATAATTTAAAATAAAATCAGTTAGACGTACCCGCCCTTTCCTAATTCATATCGTCATTAAATATCTTGTAATTGTGTTAAAGCCGTGTAAATAACATTCCAAATTGTATAAAATTATATTCTTAATAAAGCACGTTGCCTATCGATTGTCTTTTTGTAACCTTTAAATCTAAAAGGAGACGTTCCGTCATCATGTCACGTCGAATGGTCGGGGCTGGGCTGTTGCTGTCTTCCAATAACAAGAAGTAGGTAATCTATTTCCTTTGGTAACCAGATAAATTGAATAGCTGATTAAAATACCTGTCCTATATATCGTTTGTTCGATTTGCTCTTGAAATGACAATTAACATAGAACCCATATTCATGAACATAAACTTATGAGATTTTCAAATAGGTACATGGGAAGTTGTTCGACTGGCTTGGGCGATGTCTCATAATATTTTAAATACGCAAGACACGTAGGAGACGACCTTGTCACCGTTTTTTAACGCAATGAGAACGTCGAGCGAACCGCAGTCTGCACGGCGCCGATGGCCGGAAAGACGGTCGTATGGATACTTAACAACTATCGACCAAGTTTTTTGGATGCTGTCAAACATAGATTTGTTTCCTTTTGTTAGTATCTCGTCACCAATTAGGCGCAGTAACTCAATTTCCGCCATTAAAATCTTTGACCAGCCCATACCGTGGGCTTCGAAGGCTTAGTACTTAGTCGTCATTGTCGACAGGGAAATGACATTCTGGTCCCACATTACGGCCTGGCCACGGGGATCGGCGGTGCGAACAGCGAAGCGGTGGACGAGGCGACCATTCGCGCAGCACCGTTTGCAGGCCACGGGTACTCACGTTCGCCGCCGCGACTAGTAAGGAAGTCCGACAGCGAAATGTCTATATCGAAATTATCTCGATATTGCTTACAAATTAATAGTTTTTTGGTTCAGGACCTATTATTTGGAAAAGATTGTGAAGTACATGATTTGAATAAGAATCGGAGTATACCTATAGATGGAGAATTCCACAAGAAGTACGAGAAATACTTTGGGTGGCTAGACTTCCAAATAGCTGGTCTAGCTAGTATTTCAGCTATTTTATTTTTTTATTGCTTAGATGGGTGGACGAGCTCACAGCCCACCTTGTGTTAAGTGGTTACTGGAGCCCATAGACATCCACAACGTAAATGCGCCACCCACCTTGAGATATAAGTTCTAAGGTCTCAAGTATAGTTATAATGGCTGCCTCACCCTTCAAACCGAAACGCATTACTACTTCACGGCAGAAATAGGCAGGGTGGTAGTACCCACCCGTGTAGACTCACAAGAGGTCCTACCACCAGTAATTACGCAAATTATTATTTTGAAGATTTCATTTTTATCACACGATGTTATTCCTTCACCGTGGAAATCAATCGTGAACGTTGAGTGTTGTTGAGTACGTATTTCATTACAAAAATTGGTACCCGCCTGATATTCGAACACCGGTGCATCGCTCAACACGATTGCACCGGACGTCCGTTAGGCCACGACGACTTTAAAAATATAAAATAAAAAATAAATAAAAAATATAAAAATTTCGGCGTTAATTTTTCGCGGCGAAAACAACTAAACTCATTTAATCACTGCACTATTCGCCGCGACTACCGCTCGACTCCGTGGCTCGCGCCGTCCGTATTCATGCATTTGTTTTGCTCGCCCGCCGCATCGCGCGATTCGCTCGGTACATTTCGCCGGTCGCTTCGCCGGTCGCCGGTGCGCGTGGCTTGTTAGGTACATTTCTATGCGCTTATTTTAGTCGCTAGACGCTTCGCCGTTCGCACCGCGCGAATATTCGTATCGGCGAATGTCCCGTGGCCAGGCTGTTAAGTCAGTACGCGACCGACTCTACTAGGTCCTTCCTAGTACTTACTACTAGGTCGACTCTACTACCCCGTGATCTGTAAGCGAAGTAAATTGTCCCTTCATAACAAAATGACACCACAAAACTTGAATACGTTCCTTCATGTACATGCAAGTGTAGAAAACCATATCTTATCGTGGCCGCCGCTAATTACTTATCCGACCGCGACGGAGCAACGCAAAACCGAAACATGTCTTGTCGGATCCCACGGATTCACCCTCGGTGCTTTTAGAACCCTCAAGCACTGGCCACCGCCCTCGTCGAACTTGTCGATTACGACGAAGAGTTCGACGAGCGAATTAACCCATAGACACAGCAAACTGAGTTTTCTCAGTGGGTCGCGATTCCGATCCGATGGTAGATTCTGCGTAGCACTGCTCTTGCTAGGGTTAGCGTTAGCAAATTCTCTCAGGTTGAGCCCGTGAACTCACCTACCCGTCCGGGCGTAGCTGGAATAACCTCTTAGGCTACTAGCGAATAGGTAGAAAAAACCTTGGTGGACGTGAATGAAGTGAAACTTCTTTTTTGATTCGTAGTATTATGGTTTTCTTCATTTTTCATCCTTAAATCAGATTGCTTTTGTGTTAGGGAATGCTGTGTATAAAAGATGAGACATCTTCAACATTTATATTATAGGTATATTATGTTTTAACTTATATATAGAAAAATAAATAAATATATAATATATATTTTTAAATATGTACCGTAAAATGGGGCGATTAGGGACAAATTCCAACTTTATGACCAATTATAAGGTTGTTGTTGATGTATATAATGCTATATCAGGATCAAAATGATTGAGTCTTGGGGGCATCTTTGTTGTCTAATTTAAAATTATGCAACTAGCATTCCAGTTTAAGCAAAAAATGCAAAAATAGGTGTAATCCCTATTTACCCGAAAATTGCGGTTAATTGGGACGAAATGAGAAATTTGCTAGGGTTGGCACTACTTTTATTTTTATATATAGTTTTAATTTATTTATTTATTTAGTTGCACCAACAAAGTGATCATCAATAAAAAAAATTGAAAAACTGACAAAAGTACATGGCAGACATCACCTCAATTATAGGTGCAATCGACAGTGCTGATATTTCTATCTGGGTTAAGAGATTAGGTGTGTCGGTTATTCCATGGATTAATCAGATGAATACCCCCACTCTGAACAAATATTAAATATTTTATTATGTATTACTTAGACATTTTTGTCCACCTTGAGATTTCATTGATCTTGTTATATGTCTCTTACTTATATTAAATTGCTTATTATTTCAACTAAAGACTTATTCCCAATTTCGCTTCGAATAAACCAGATTTTTACCAACAAATTTAAAAAATATTGTTATAACTACATATACAACCCTACAAACCTGTACCTATTTATACTTAGGTCGTTTCCATTTCACGTATTCTCATCCCAATTAACCCCTTTTTCGTTGTTATTTTTACCTAAGACGTCCCCAATATCCCCAAAAACAACAGATTTTTACATGTATTTTTATTTAATCAAATACATTAAAACCAATAACAACTGAGACTTACCTTTAATATATATGCTGGTTCAAACACTAAATAACGTTTATAAATCATAGTCGTCTTCTATTATTATCAAATAAATAAAAGAGAGCAAAGTTTCTAGCACTAAAATAATTACCACCACAGGAAGTTAATTTGAAACGCGATTTTTTATAAGTTAGCAGCTATATCATGCATATTCAGAGTTGTTTTGTGAACTTTCAACATTCTACTATTAAACTACAAAAAATGAAAGATTTTGCAACGAATATAAAACTTATATTGAGCGTCGAAAGATTTTCCCGGTTTTTTCCCGATTCGCATCTCAATCCCTAATCGCCCCATTTTACCGGTACTTCATTTTGAAATATTGGACACTACTCGTTGCTAACGCTCGCGCTGGCCTGTAACATACACTATGCGCATGTGTTCGAGTGCCACGCATTCACTCTCGCTCTGTCTCTTTCTATTCCATGGTAGCGTTACACGTTTAAAACGCAACCTTGTTGGATTAGAAGGTTAGGAAGCATTAGAAGTTAGAAGTTTCACTTCAAAAAAATATTTGATTTGTTGTAACATTATTAACATTACATTTTAACATTAGTTGCAATATTGTTATGAAATGAATAAAAACCTTTCGAAATGAATTAGTACTGTTTTAATCGCCTGTTTGTGTTGGAGAGAAGAGCTTGCTACAACATGCATCATTCGTAATTCGTATATTACCTAATATGTAGGTAATTGATCCATGTTGATGATGGAGGCTAAACATGTTATTTTACTTTAAATATAAAAAAGTTTGGGGTTACAATGGCTAGGTACTACATATAGTAAAATATCCAATTTGTTGAATAAAATAACTTTATTATTTTAAAAACATCAGTCACAAATATATCTTATTACTTTTAAATATTATTCTTAGTACTAATATTAAAATACATAAAAACAATATTAAAAATGTTACAAACCATTACATAATGATATATGATATTTTTGGACCCATATTTTCAACAGCTTCTATTATAATTTATAGGTAATCTAACAACTTGTAAAGTTTATAATTAATTTATTAAAACACACCCTAACGCACAAACTAACCATACAGTCGTCTAGCGTTATTTTCCGAGTTTTTTATGTTAGTCTCAAATCGATGCCTCCAATGAACACTATAACTCAAAATTTTGAAATTTTCGTTTTTCACGCAAATCGCTTCACTATGTTAAAAGTATTACAATTAATCATTATTGTGGGGTTCGAAGCAAGAGTAAATCAGCTAGTTACACAAAAAAACCATAAATATATCTGCATTAACAAAGATTTTATCTACTTTTTTCGTTTAAACGCTCCTCCTGTAAATCTACGAATTTGGAGTTAGCGTAGTATTCATTGGAGGCATCGTAAATAGTCTCTAGACGCTAAAAACTCTTATGCAACTGAAAAAAGAGAAACTTTTGCTTAGATGGGCGAAGGAGGTGTTAGTGGAGGCGAGTGAGGGTTCCTTGGCACGTGAAGGTCGAAGGTTCAACTGTATAAGGCAATTGTACAGCTTGTTTATGGGCTGTACAAAACGAATCGTATGACTGCTTGGCGACAGAAATAGGTGGATACCTACTGCTGACCATACCACCTACGACAAGTTTCCCAATTCGACTTGATTTCTTCAAAACATTTATTTGGGAAACTTACAATACAACACATCCAAATGGTATATTAAAAATGGGTAAACAAAAACCAACCCAGTTCCCTCCGATAATACAATACATGAAAATGATAAGATATTCTCTTAGTTTTTATGACTTAAAACTGCCAGTGATGTATATCATTAAAATACGTACACAACTAAATAAACCTAGAAAAAAAACAAAACATTGTGTAATAGTTCAGAACTTGAAAATTTTAAATTAAGCAAACAATCCAAAAGCTGTGATCTCTACAGATCTGGTACTAGGGTATGCACGTCCACCCCTGTCGACTTCTATTAATATGACACACAATGTCGATGTGGTGAGCTTGTTGAGACGGTAATCTGTTAAAGTTTTCCAAATATAACTTCAACATAATTCAAATTTTGTTCTTTGTTCACATTAGTGATAGAATTTTAGGAAAAAAAAACTTTTTCAGAAAAAAAAGTTACTTACACGATTATTAAACACTGGTATATAGTATAGGAATATGCTGTAAAAACTTCTATATTGTGTATTACATATTATCAATTATAGGTTCAATTATATATTAATTCAAGTGCAAGACAGGGTCAAGCGGAGACAACTTTTGAGGGCTTGATGTACCAGCGGGATACCCTAAGATTACTAAAACAACAACAACAACAATTACTAGTATAGGTTTAGATATTACCTAGGACATGTGATGACCACAAATAATCAAATAATTTAATAATTAGGTGAATAAAATGCTCCTTTAACATTAAGGCACGTTTTACTTAGATTTAAGCTTTAATTTTAAAACTCTCAAAATAGAGCACCAATATTGAATAAGCTCTAATAATGTTAACTTTAATAATAACACCTTATTGTTATAATTTAACCCCAACTTTAAGAATGTATAAGATAATCTCAAGTAATTAAATAACTTGGTTATTTATCTTAAGTTTTTTAAATAAATTAGTAATTATAAAGTCAAAAAAAAACCACCCAAACACAACACTAGCAGAATGATAATTAATACACAATGTGTGTATTGTAATCCTCATTTTGCATTGTGTATGTTTGCTAAAGTAGTCAGTCAGTTATTTGCAGTCTTTAAATTTTCATTGTGGTGGCAGACCCCTGTTCCATCCTTTGTATTTTTGGTAAGCATCAAATCCATAGGCACAGGTTGCCACCAATCCAAAGAACTGTAAAGGGGAATGTTTGAAATTAGCTCCATAAAACATAAGACATCTGCAATGTTTTTACAATCAAACATCAATTGATGTGAGAACACTACTCCATCTCATGCATTCTTCATATTATATTGCAGATTTATTAGGTGGTATATTAGCATCATTTTTTTTGCTTTGGGAATTACATAGGTTTACACAGGTTGTTTTAAAATGTTGAGATTTTACACAACCCATTCAAAACTTGCAGTTTCATCAATCAAAATTTGCACAAAACTTGGGCTTGTATTTTTTCTGGCACTTATAGGACTGTTTTAGGACAAATATGGCACATAGGTACACTTCCACAACTTCACACTCCAAATTAGTTCACATAAATTAAAGGTTGTTGCACATAATTGCTGTGCTAAGATGGAACAGGCCTCCCATATATTTCATTTCACTTTAATTGTCTATGGTATGTGGTATTCATATAATAAATTGTTTTTTTAAATAGGTACATTGATAAAAATTTGTTTTACTTGGACTGACTTGTTAAGGTGATAGAGTTTACCTTAATAGTCTAGGCAAAATGAAGCACAGGGCTATCAGAATAAGTGTGAAGCTATGGGTACTCCCACAGCTTTTTCTACTGCTGGTTTACTATACCCGCTAAATGATTATTAAAATTCAAAGTAAAGAAGCAAAAATATGTAAATAAAAATCTCTATCTCAGATAATTACTCAAACATACTCACAACAACAGCATATCCAACACTTTCCCCAATGGTAGCAGCAAATATTGAACACACAACATAAGCTAAGGCCATAATACTGCAGTAGAAGAACTCATATTTGAACCAAGGCCAGTGGTCATACTTCTCAACAAAATGACAAGTGTATGCGAGAAGAAGTAGAATAGTCAGAATGTTTCCAATCCAGTATACTATGTTGTAGAATATTGCCGATACCCATGACCAGCTCACTTTGATACAGATGAAGCCTATTATGTTGCAGCACTGAAAGCATTCAATCAGCTGACATTAACATATCAGATAATATTTGAATTATTTAATGATTATGGAAGTTAGTATGAGTTTAATTATTTTTTTATTGCTAGATGGGTGGACTAGCTCACAGCCCACCTGGTGTTAAGTGGTTACTGGAGCCCAAGCTTGTGGACTTGAAGCGTATTTTGGTGCTCATAGACAAAGCGTTATAGCAGCAGTCCATTATTTTTTTATTGCTTAGTCGCCACCCACCTTGAGATATAAGTTGTAAGGTCTGAAGTATAGTTACAACGGCTGCCCCATCCTTCAACGAAACACATTACTGCTTCGGCAGAAATAGGCAGGGCGGTGATACCTACCCACGCGGACTCACAAGAGGTCCTACCACCAGTACAAGATTCGAATTCGCCCATCCAGGACTAATGTGGTCTCATCTCAACTAGTATGAAATGGTTACTGGTACACATCACAATGTAAATGCCAAAAGTCAGTTCCAATTGTACTGCGTAGAAACGGTTCCCCCTTCAAACTACAATGCAACTTGCTTCACAGGAGAAGTAGACAGGATATTTAAATTACCAGTACAGATTCACAATAAGCTCTTTCTCAATTATCTTTTTCAACATATATGAATGTAATTCAAAACAATTTATTTAGTAATAAAAAGTCTAAATCAGCAGTTGATATTAGTATCTTACCACTTGAACAACTTTCAGGATTCCTGGTATAGTTGTGACATAGCTCTTGTCACATCTAAGCACTTTCTTAGGAGGTGGGGGCTCTTGTGCCACAGTCTGATTGTTGTGGAAATTATCAAACATCTTCTCCTTAAAAGCATAGAATTTGAAAAATAATTTTCACGTTACTGGGAACGCTGTTACATTAACTTGCCAACTCTTTTTTTTTTTATTGCTCAGCTGGGTGGATGAGCTCACAGCTTGCAGGATGTTATTCTTTCAACTTTTTTCCTCTACCTGTTCGCTGGGAGCCTAGGTGCTCTTCCCTAGCAAGAGCAGTGCTTCAAAGAATCTACCACCGCATTAGAATCGCGACCCACTGAGAAGATCGGGCGAAAAAAGTGGGCTGTATACATATGGGCTCCTTCACCGTGGAAGTCATTCGTCAACATTTTTAAAGTAGGTACGTATTTCATTAGAAAAATTGATACCTTCTTGTGAGATTCGATCACTGCCACAATTATATAGCTCGATATGAGTGCACAAGGCCTCTTATCTTTTAAGCCTCGACGACTGCTAAGACACAATTAATAGAATTGCTGTACTGCAAAACACTAGATAAACATTGCTTTCGTCGATTCCTAAATATGTGCACTACTACAGGGTTTATTGTTACATTGAATCTATTGAAAATTAACAATTTTATTTGATTATGATTAAAATTAAGCGTGCATGCTTAAATTCCATTTCACTCCATAATATCATTACTTACTTTATTGCTTTGGACTAATTAGAAAAGTTGTGTAACGTGTAAGGTAATTTTGTAATAATAGCAACTTTTTTAAAGGCAAAATTTTTAAAGGTAAATAGTTTAGATAAACAATAGAGATTTTTTTAGGGGATTTTATAACCTGGTAACTAAGACTATTAAGTCATGTCTTATTTTAATTATAATAGTCTTAATTTTATGAAGAATGACAATATGGAGTGAAATGAAATGAAGATGATTAATTTGAGACATTAATCAACTTCAATTAAATGAAATGAAGTGAAGAATTAGACGAAATTATATCCAAAAAGGGATCCTCCAAAAATCGACTGAAAAAATATCAGTAAATTACCACAATTTTATCATATCATTTGTAAAGTTAATTCGTTTTTAATCATTTACATTATGTCGCGATTCGTTTCCTTCGTTTTTTGTTATTCAAAAACTGTAAATAATTAAAACAACCAATAATAAAAATCTTATTACTTGACGCTGGCTAATGCACAAACCGTGCCGGAGCCAAAAAATAAATATGAAGAAGGTCGTGTCTTTTTTTTTAAGAGCTTTAATGACTAAGACCTTTAAGCCATGTCTTATTTTAATTAAATTTAATTTATATTCATATTTTTATGAAAAATGATAATATGGAGTGAAATGAAATGAAATTGATTAATTTGAGACATTAATCAACGGGGATGAAATTAAATGAAATGAGATGAGACGATATGGGATGAAATATTATTATAATCTTAGTAAAATGGTGGTCATTTACTGAGATTTTTTCAGTGGACTTTTTGGAGGATCCCGAGAAGTTACGTCCAGCGGCTTTGTTTCATTTTCCCACATTTGTGCACTTTCACAGATATTAAATAGTTAATAAACCACCGTTATTACACATTTAAACCTGAAGAAACACTAATTAAACAAAATAAAACAAATCACACAACTTCACTTCTCGCGTTCCCGCCAAAAAGTCCAAGAAGGGCGTGGTTTTTTTAAAGGAATTTTATGACCTGGTAACTGAGATCTTTAAGTCATGTCTTATTTTAATTTATATTCATATTTTTATGAAAAATGATATTATGGAGTGAAATGAAATGGAGATGATTTGAGACATTAATTAATTGGGATGAAATTAAATGAAATGAAATGAGATGATATGGGATGAAATATAATCTCAGTAAAATGGTGGTCATTTACTAAGATCTTTTAGTGGACTTTTTGGAGGATCCCGAGAAGTTACGTCCAGCGGCTTTGTTTCATTTTCCTACATTTGTACACTTTCACAGACAGTTAATAAACCACCATTATTACATATTTAAACCCGAAGAAACACTAAATAGACAAAATAAAACAAATCACACAACTTCACTCCTCGCGTTTCCGCCAAAAAGTCAGAAGATCGTGTCGTGTATGAGGCAGCATAGATTATACACATAATAGGTACATATCATAGATTATACACTTAATATATTTGAGAGGCAGTGAGGCAAGATATTTAGTTTTGTATGGAAAATCTTTTAGTTTTGTTATTTAATGTTTTATTAAATACCAATAACATTTGTATGTGAAAAAAATACGATAATTCGAACAGTGTAAGAGTTATCTGACATAATGCGTTAAATCTAATTAATTTACTGATAATAAAAGCTCAGCCGGTGTTAAATAATATTTAATTGTGACATTGTATTTCTCGTGTAATGGGAGAACGTAATTGGCGACCGTTTATTTACGGTGGATTAGCGTCCATAGTTGCAGAATTCGGTAAGCATGTTTAGAAAAATATAAAAAGAATTATAACCTCTTAATATGGATTAAATACCTTGACCAAATGATAGCACAATAATCATTAATTTCCACTTAGCTTTTCACAGTCCCTTTCATATGACCACTGGATAGCTTAAGAAATACAATTGAGACTGGTACCTTATAATTTTAATGTCTACTTTGAGATATGAAGATTGTCTCTTAGTTTTTTTACAAGATTGGCTATACTACTTAGAAGTGTAAAGTGTTTTACTAATATATAATTAACACAAAGAGCAGGCTAGGCCAAGTCTGGCTAGTACATATTAGTGTATAACCCAATCCTCTAAAATACAATACACATGTGCACTGCTAGAAATTATAAAACAAAATGGAATAAAGAATTGACAATCGTTAATTTATTTCTAGGCACATTCCCTATCGATACAACCAAAACTCGTCTTCAAATCCAAGGACAGAAGATAGATCCTCGTCATGTTGAACTACGGTATACTGGGATGGTGGACTGCATCATCAAAACTTCCAAGCAAGAGGGTGTCAAGGCTTTATATTGTGGGTAAGTTTGAATAGAAACAATGGAAACCTTTATTTCTGAACATTGGACATGAATGGTGCTGTCTCTGGGAAGTAGGGGTGATGCTATTCCAAGTCAAAGACGACATGTCCAAATCTTAACCATTTATAGAGAAAAGTTTTGCTTACTGTTTGAATCTTAGGTTAGTTGCATGATTAAATAGTTCACTCGATATTTTACCTATCAAATTATCTTATAACTTTTTGAATAATTTTAATTATAATTTTTTTTTTTTTCATTTAGTTGTAATTGGAAGATTGTCTCCAAGTTGTATTTATCAAAAATCCACTGTTATGATGTAAATGTTTTTATATTGATAAAGTTCAGTCATAACAAGTAATGATAACAGATTTGTTATCAGCAGACAATGAATATTTTATACACATATTTATGTTGTAACATCTTTGTAATCTTCTAACCTTCTTGTGGCAGTAAGGACTATCTATTATCGACACATGGGTTATAAAGCTTATCAATAAAAAGAGCTGCTTGTTGAAATCTGACCTTTGCATAGAGAAATATTGTTTGCTATACTGAATAAGAAACTTTTAGCGTCAAGAATGGGCTTGTACCACTGTTTCTGATGCACAGTGAACTATAAAAATGAATATTGACACAAAACGGTACCATATGCTGATTTGCAATCAATGTTAGTTAAAAACATACAGGGGTCCCAAGTTAAGAATTTCTACATTGCATGATTGCTAGAAACACACCTTCAAGACAAGGATTTGTACACCCAGATCCTAAACACCAAATCATTTTACCAAAGAAACGGACTTCAACTGGGTTTTTCTCAGTGCCGACAATAGATATTTAGTCATCGGATTTGGCAATGACTATGGGGTTATATTTTTTTATTGCCCTTGTAGGTAGACGAGTTACGGTACCCCTGATGGTGGGTGGTGACGGTCGCTCACGGACGTCAGCAATATCAGGGGCAGAGCCAACTTGCTGTCTAACACTAAATACTCTCTGCAGGCCTCGTTTGAAGAAGGGCATGTCATAGCGCGCGTAAAAAGCAAACACGTGCTTTTCAAGCGACATTGTGTCCTACAATACAATTTCCTAGTAAACGCTTTCTTCTCATTGGCTCTATGCCAAAGTTATTGTTAGACCTAAATACATGTTTACATTTCACTATGAAATAGAACAATGACATTTTCTCGATATTGTGCGTTCAGATCTATTATGGTGGTTATAAAACTCGTTTGCATTGGATTTGCTCTTCAACAAACAACGATGCATTTCTTTCGGGCAGAAATCGTAACAGCTTGTATGGAGCACCATAAGTCTAATCTTACTGGTGGTAGGACCTCTTGATTACTGGTGGTAGGACCTCTTGATTACTGGTGGTAGGACCTCTTGATTACTGGTGGTAGGACCTCTTGAGAGTCCGCGCGGGTAGGTACCACCACCCTGCCTATTTCTGCCGTGAAGCAGTAATGCGTTTCGGTTTGAAGGGTGGGGTAGCCGTTGTAACTAAACTGAGACCTTAGAACTTATATCTCAAGGTGGGTGGCGCATTTAAAATCTTAGTCCGTTTACGGAGAGCCGAATAAAACTGATTGCTTTATTAGTAATGTTATACGAACAGCATTTGGCCGGCGGTGCTGCGACAAGCGACGTATGGCACGATTAAGTTTGGTACCTACTATACGCTGAAGAACGCGCTCGCCAAGAGACGAGCGGACGGTGGAACGAAGGAGCACCTCCCTACGAACACTTTCTGTGCTGCCTTTGCGGGTGGACTGTCCAGTGCTATTGCCAACCCTACCGACGTACTAAAAGTGCGGATGCAGGTAGGCCTCCGACACATCGTAGATTACCCAAACCTAACTTACTAATTTATCTTATAATGCTATTTCTCACCATCGTCTAGCAAGCAGTATTTCCCATATTTTGAACTGCCAAAACAGTTCTGATTGTTTCTGCTGCGAGGCAAACAATGCACGTTATTGCCAGAGTTCTGAAGTCTTTGAAAACTAAGAATACAACTCAACGTTTTATTGTCCCTCATTGTGACTTCAATGGGTCCCGGTAACTGGTCGTCATTAGGTAGATCGCGAGGTCTCGTCACATTTTACGTTCATTAAAATACAAATGTTATTTTATGTGGTAATGTTGAGACGGAGTGAAGTGGTTACAAGTGGTGTTGTCGCGCAGATGGGCGAGGAGAAGCGCAACCTGGTGCGTTGCTTCCTGGACATATACCGCACGGAGGGTCGCGGCGGGCTGTGGCGCGGCGTGGGGCCCACGTCGCAGCGCGCCGCCGTCATCGCGGCCGTGGAGCTGCCCGTGTACGACGCCGCCAAGCGCCGCCTGCTGGGCCCGCTCGGAGACTCGCCGCCCAACCACCTGCTGTCCAGCCTGCTCGCCTCGCTGGGCAGCGCCGTGGCCAGCACGCCGCTAGACGTCTTGCGGGTACATACCACTAGGGCCATCCGACACACTACTCACATAAAACTTTATATTTTTTTAAGTGAAACTTCTTTACAATCGTTGTGATGTGATTTCAAACTCGATGAAACGAAATGAAACGAAACGAAAAAATAAGTGTGCCGCGATTGGCTTGCCGAAGCTGCTCCGAGCGGCGCCGACAAATCACGAAGCGCTGTCGTGGCTCTCGGAGCGTCCTGAGATACTTTTATTTTTATTTAGTTTGTTATCAACAGATGTCGCTGCACGTAAATTCAACAACTCCTGAATCGCGGTGACGAGATGTTACACAGTTGATAGACGTTCTCGTATTTCTCTTGCTAAATCACCGGTCACCGTTCTCGTCGAACCCGTCGCTTGCGACGAAGGGCTCGACGAGTAAATTAACTCTCAGACACAGCCCACTGAGTTTCTCGCCGGATCTTCTCAGTGGGTCGCGTTTCCGATCCGGTGGTAGATTCTGCGAAGCACGACTCTTGCTAGGGTTCGTGTTAGCAACATCGTCAGGTTTGAGCCCCGTGAGCTCACCTNTCGTCGAACCCGTCGCTTGCGACGAAGGGCTCGACGAGTAAATTAACTCTCAGACACAGCCCACTGAGTTTCTCGCCGGATCTTCTCAGTGGGTCGCGTTTCCGATCCGGTGGTAGATTCTGCGAAGCACGACTCTTGCTAGGGTTCGTGTTAGCAACATCGTCAGGTTTGAGCCCCGTGAGCTCACCTACAAAAGTTAGGGTTACGCTGACATAGCCTCTCAAGGCTCTCAGCTTAGGTAGGAAAAAAAAAAAAAGCTAAATCATACTTACCTAGCGCTGGGAGACCGTGATCTCGCAGGCGGTTCCCCCAGGGTGAGGCTGCTCCATTGCACTGCGGAGTGGTTTTGACCCTTGCGATTATTTTTATTTTTTATAAGTTTCACTTCTACCGTGTGTGACTTGCACACACACATTTTTCTATATTTATAAACATTTTCTTATGACTCGATTTAAATTTCTCCACAGACGCGGCTAATGAACCAAAGAAAAATTTTAGATCACCAAATAAGGACAAACGAAATAATTTACAAAGGAACCGTCGACTGTCTCCTGCAGGTGAGTCTAATGTAGACTTGTGTTGTTTTGCAGAAAGAAGCTCAACACTAAGCTGTCCATATTGAAATCAGTTCCCTATATCTCTGTAGGAGTAGGAGTGCTTTAGATATAATTAGCGTACGGATATTGTACTGTAACTGGTCGCATAAAGTAGTGTGTGGTGCAGACGGTGCGCAGCGAGGGTGCGCGCGCGCTGTACAAGGGGTTCGTGCCGACGTGGCTGCGGATGGGGCCCTGGAACATCATATTCTTCATTACCTACGAGCAGCTCAAGCAGCTCTACTAGGACTCCGCACGCAGCCGCGCTGCTGCCCGCGCACTCGTGCGACGAAACGATAAGGTGAGATGATCTTGGCTTGTTCAATCTTCAGCGACACTGTTCTGTCGTCATTACACAAATTTTGTCACATAAACATAAAAAAATAATGGATTCTAGATATCTAGACGCAAGTCATTACCTGAGCCCTCAGTAATCTGTGTCCCACAGTCCTGATGCCGCCACGTGTCGGGGCTCCCGCGGCGGACACCACACGCGGCTGCTCACACAGTTGAGTCCACTAGTGAGCAACACGGCGCGGCCGGCGCGAGATCACTTCTAGTCTACGGGAGGTGGGCGTGGCTCGGTCCCCACAGGCAGCACAGTGACGTCACTGTGCACGTGTGCTGGCAGGCGCGGTAGTCAGATATGCATTGTGATACTAACTAGGTTATTTAGCTTAATGAATGTATTGATACATATATCAATAGATTTTTAGCAGAAAAATATGTAAAAGGGCTGAGTTAATTGAGTAGTGGCACCTGTTAGTAAGAGAACCGTTCGGGCACACTGGCACCACCAGTGTTGTCCTTATTTACTGAGCCGTAAGGTTCATAACTAAACGTTAGGTTTTACTAAAAGCGTGTTTATTGTAATAGTAGCTGAATGAATAGGTCGCTTCGAATATTTGAAATCATTTCCCAAATAAATGCTTTTATTATTTTTGTTAAGGGTAAGCTAAAATGTATTCACATTGAAGTATGAATAAGATCGAATGTCGTGTGATCGGTTGTTATCTGAGAATGAATTCAATCAAGTAATAGCACTCAGCGTACTCAGACGTATCGAACGTATCCAGTATATTTACTGCGAGTTTTTAAACGTTCTCGATAGCGTAAGAGTTAATTCAAATTTGTATGCAGTTGGAACAGCGCCCCTAGCGGCAAACGTAGGCTAACGTTCCAATTGCATACATATCTGAGTAAACTTTTAAGCTATCGAGGACGTTAAAAAGCTTGCACTAGGCATACTGCAGTGTCGGTGCGGCCCCTCGCCAGCAGGCGCCACACTAGGGAACTGCAGTGCTGGTCCCTCCGCGGCGGGCACTAACCTGACTGTATATATATGTATTGTTTTTAATGTTATGTGTTATCTATAAATATATGTGTTACAACACTTATTACTTGTTTTCATATTTTAGTGAATACTTATTGTATGTACCCATTATATACCCACTTTAGAAAGGAGTGTTTCTCGATTCAATTGTAGTAGATCAGTCAATGCTGATGATTGTGTCCCGGGGCGGCTCCGGGAAGCACACGTGAGGCCGCCGGTCACCCTCACTATTACATACCTACTTTATATTGGTGTAAACGAAATTCTTAGAGCTGTGCCGTAGCCCGTGGACATCACCACGCGAACATGCGCTCCTAGCCAAAGTTACAGACGGATCCTTTCGCGATCTTTGAATGTGGGAATTTTTGAATTTTTTGTAAAATAACCTTGAGTTGGCGACACAGACCTCTTTTGATGGGAAACGGTTGCTTTTCGTCATCAAATCGATACATTTCTCTAATCAAAGAGAATATTATACAAACCTAGCAATGTTACGTCTATCAAACGTCTATCACAATTGACACGTGCAATCAGACCGTACTGAACTTCATCAAAGTAAAACAAATGTGTTTTTATTTACACAATGAATCAAAATATAATAGATTGTGATGCCGAGCGTGACGTATGTGAGTGTAAGAGAGGCTCCACCCTCGCGATACTCCGGGAGGTTCAGGTGGTTTATGAAAAACGTCTGGCCCGGATCGAAGAGGCCGGGGCCGGGAATAAGACGCAGGTCAGTTTGAGACTCGTGCCATTAAACTAATAAATTTAAGTAGGAAAAGCCGGGACATAACACTTGACGAAGGTCACAACGTCACTTGAAAAACAGGTCTATTCATCTGAAACAGTCGACGTCGCCCTAAACACGTCATTACTGATTCTCCCGATCCATTACAGGTGCTTTTAGGTACCTCAAGCACCGGTCACCGTCCTTGTTGAACCCGTCGCTTGCGACGAAGGGTTCCATGAGTAAATTAACCCATAGACACAGCCCACTGAGTTTCTCGCCGTGATCTTCTCAGTGGGTCGCGTTTCCAATCCGGTGGTAGATTCTGCAAAGGATGGCTCTTACTAGGGCCAGTGTTAGCAACACTTCCGGCTTAAACCTCGAGAGCTCAGCTACACGTAAGGGTAAAGCTGAAATAGCCTCTCAAAGCTATCAGCATAGGTAGGGGAAAAAACCGCCTAACTGTGCACTTACCGAGGTCTTCATATACTATTGTGTGTATAGTGCCACATACCGCTAACTGTGTCCACTTACTAGTGGTAGGACTTGAAGGGTAAGGCCGATACTACAAAACAAATTGAGATGTAGACCTCACGCCTCAAGGTAGCTCGTTGTGATGTGTATAAACCAGTGACCACTGTAAGCCGATCCACCGACCGTGGGAATCTACATACTACATACCTTTTCGATCTAATCAAGCTAAAGTCCTGCTAACGCAAGTGTGATGCGTTTAGATGCAAGTAGCCGTCCTGAAGTCGTGGGTGAGCGACCTCCTCGCTCAGAACACGTTGCTCGTGCAGGCTGTAGAGGATCTGGAGACGGAGGCCACTTCCAAACTCTTGTATGAACGTCGGAAACACGTTGAAGTAGGTTTCCTTTTTTTTATTAATTAGCTGGCTGTCACTCATTGGGAATGTTTTTTGTATTGAGGCAAGACCTCTGCGTATTTTATACAGTTGCAGTGTTTTGGCAGTCATCAGTCTGTTTGAAACTTAAGACGCTTTTTCTCGGCAATGGCTAAAGGCATCAAGTAGAAAAAAATTCGACACATTGCGTTAGGTCCGCGTTATTGCGGTAGTCCGAGTGAGCCATAACATTTTGTCACTCAAGACCTGTACTTAGGACTTTTCCCTTTGATCACAAAATCACAGAAAATGGTAAAGTCTGAAAGTATAAGTAAAGGGAAATATCTGAAAATAGTGTCCTTAGAAAATAGTATTTTTATGATTTTCGACTCGCCGAATAGAACCTGCCTTATAAAGTAATTCACAAGTTGACCGTCACCTCGATAATGTATGAGAAATAAATTATTTCGGCCTCAAACTGATGGCTGTAGGCATTTCTAAGATAAAAATGAATAATTATTTGTGAATAATTAATGGAAAATCTATATTTCTAGTATTCTTATTCTGTAAATTTTGTATTTAAATTATTTAACGTAAAATAATAATTTATGTTATTTTTAAGTGTTGTTATCATTCGACTAGTTTGCATAGTCTAACGCACGAAGAGCTTGTCCCGGAACTCTCGGGGCACGAGTTATGCTCATACAAGCCAGTTTTGTTTTTAATTCGATACAAGAGGCTCGAATCTTCAGGAAATTTATACCAAAATCTATATTTTGTAGTGTTTCTCAAAAAAACGCGTAACATCCTGTTCCTTTATCTATACTATAATATATAAATCTACAGTGGTTTTTACGGATGTTCCGTTATAACTACTGAACCATACATCCGATTGACTTGAAACTTGGTATCCATATAGAAAATACATGTACTTAATGGATAGGCTAATATTTATATGAGTGTTGGTCTCCCTACACCAGTTGCGGAGGCGTTAATGATGAGAATATTTGTGGGGATGAGAAATAATAATGTTAGTTTTAAATGCTCAGCGAAGCGGACGGGTACAGCAAGTCGTGTAATAAAAATCAAACCTGCAAAATTATAATTTGCGTATTTGCTGGTGGTAGGACTTGTATATATAGATATATGAAAATAAATACTCAGCTATATGTGTTCAATGTCCGTGGATTGGATTCACTTTACACTCGACTGCAGTGCTCCGCATAAGAAGGCTCGTATTGAGGAGTGTTCTCGCACCAGATCGTTTCGGAGCTGCAGTGCGAGCGAGCCACCCTGAGACGTCGGCTGGCTCGCAAGGAGTCGGACGTGCGCGGGCTGGTGGAGGTGCTGCGCCGACTCCGCGAGTTCGACCACTGCACGCTCGACGGAATACATTTCTTCGAAGTCACGGAATCTGACATATTCGGGACAATGGAGTGGTTCGTGTATATTGATACTCGTACTTTACCATAGTTTACCATAGAGTGGGTTGTCATCGTCAGAAATAAATACTTCTCTCGCAAAATCTCCGGAATATAGAATGTCTTTAAATCGAATTTCATCAATAGTTCAGTGATTTAACACCGACGACAAAAGTAGCTTACCTATATAAAAAAAAAGATTAATTATTTAAGATAGGGATATTAATCTAGGCAATGTCATTCTAAGTATGTAGGAAACACGAAAGCAGCTTGTTCAAAACAGTTTGGATTGATTATATTTATATTTCTTAAATCATCTTAAGTTTGTCTCAAGAATGTATCAAGAAGCATTCTACTTGCGGGGGACAATAGCGTCAGAACATAAATAACCTGTCCGCTTGAAGGCATGACAGCCCTATCAACGCAGTCGCAGTCTCATAACTGTCATCAAAGTGTCTGTCGGATCCTGCAGCTCTTAGTATAGGGGGTCGCGTCGCTGGGGAGCCCGTCTGCTTATATTATCTAATGATAAGTACTCAGTAATAAAATAGCGAATCATCGACATATTGATACTACTTACCTATACCGTAAATTAAAAAAATCTATACGCACAAATAGTGTTTAATTATGATGAAATACTATCATCATCATCATCATCAGCCCACAGTCGTCACTACTGGGCATAGGTCTCTCCCAATCCACACCACTGAGCCCGGTCTACGCTCTCCTCAACCACTTCTTGCCGGTCACCGTTCTGAGGTCATCGCACCACCTAGCCAGAGGGCATATTATTATACATTTATATAATAATACTTTATTGCGTCTACATATAACTTATTTATTTATGATTTTCGATAGAATTTATTATTTTAACGTCTTAGTATAATACACTTGTATGAATTATATTTAATTAATGAATTATATTTATAAATTACGTATTGATTAGGCCTCAAAATCAACTTGACCAAGGCGATTATAAAACAGACGAATCGAGAAAAGTAACCAGAAGAATGAAAGGGAAACATTACAGACTCTAAGTACGTTTATAAAATTTGTACGTCTTTTTTTAATTGGTTTTGTTGTTTTTATTCGTTTTTGTGATTTTTATTTTATAAAGTTTTACTTTATATTCCTTTGTCTTTTATTTTCTGGTATCTCTTGTAGCACCCATTACTCGTATGATGTCAGTTTTTGAATGTTGTGGCATTCATTACTTATAATATAATTGAATCAATCTTACGGAAGATTTAATTTTATAATTTTGTTTCCTGAAAAATATTTTTTTATTTTGTCTACAAAAACATATACGGCTCAGCGATGGTGAGTGACCATCATCGTTCATGGACATCAGCAATTAAGCAAAGCTGTCTATCAGAGAGGATTCTCCTCAAAATTCAGTTGAAAAACGGTATTTTACTTTGGCTAACACCGTGGAACCCTCCACCAGTTCATTCAAGAACCGTATGGCGACAACGATCTCTGGAAGCGCACTCTGAAATACTGAAGCGGTTTCAGGCAGTAGAGGGGACTCTGGTCCAGTCGCAGGGGCCGCGAGTCCGAAACTGGGTCATCTCAAACATTTTCTCAGAATACTCATGAGGCATCGTAATCCTTATAAATTGCAATGGACTTAACCAGTTTATGCTAATCTTTTTGCGATGAATTCTCCTAGCACATTAAATGGTATCCGCTACGTAATCCCTACGTAGAATAGCCCGAGTCGTTCAAATGGGAATTTGTAGACGGACTGCGAATCCTCGTAATTTTTCCAGGCAAACTTATCTACTTCGACCACGGGCCACACCAATTTTGTTCGACTGCAACGTCTTCTAAACTCAGTTTCATAACATAATAAGTATGTGTCGGTATTAACATGGTTATTACCTGGTTGGCATGTACATTGTACAAGACATTTAAGCATTTAAGAACAGGCAAGGTCATATTATTAGTTGAAAAGAGGTGAAACGTAATGTTGAGAGATGTAATACATAAACGAGATGTAATGTTCTGTGCTGATGTATAACATGTTGGTACCCAATAAATAAAATAAAATAAAACGAGTGACAGCCAGTAGTAATACATTCGGAATAATAATTCTTATCTATAAAAAGTAATAATCAAACAGCGTTACAAGAAACAACCGTCTTGTAACAATGCGACGGACTTGAAAGGTTCGAACGAGCGTCTGCAGAATGAAGTTTTTGCAAAAGAGAGGTTAGTTATTATAGTTTTTAGTGCAATTAGTTGATTAGTAAATACGTTAATTAATCTATTCGACTTTATTAGGGGCTCGGACGGAAGAGCAGAATTTTAGCGGTAGGCAGCGGCTTGGCTCTGCCTTTGGCATTGCTGAAGTCGATGGGTGACGGTAACCACTCACCATCAGGTGGGCCGTATGCTCGTCTGCCTACAAAGGCAATAAAAAAAAAATCCTGAGACAGATTATCATTGGCATAAATTAGCAGGCAAATTTACTAACCTAGTGCTTGGAGCTAATGCTTATTGTTCAAAGGGAAAGGCGTGGTTCCTCTGAAAGGAATAGGCTAGATGAAGGTGTATCAGGTGGGACCGAGCACTGGCCCATGCAAACTTGCAACGCGCCCAACACAACGCTGAAATGAAGCGTTGTTTGATATCACAAATGTTGCACTTTATAATGGGGATTTCCGCAATTCGCTTAAGAATCAACACACTATGTGCATGCCACATGTGTTTGCCATAATTCCTAGCATAACTTATACATTTTCTTCCAAATACAAGAAATTAATGCACGTTTCAGATTACCTATTATATTTAATTGATTTCACAATAACTTTGGTTTTAATATTTTGCGTATAAAATCGTTGCGTCTGCCAGCGCTGAGTGACAGCAATTAAGATCTTTTAAGCGTCTCGTTTAAGCGACATTTCGCTTAATACGTGACATTTATCTTTGAAAATAAAGCTCCGTTTTATTTGGTATTAATATCAACAATTCGATGCTTTTAATTGAACTTCAATTAAGTTAACCCTAATTCAAATATCTGAAGAAGTTTTATTGTTATCATATCTTTTCCAAATTTTAACTTTGAATGGGTTTCCTGTAAAGTTCTAAAAATCCTCCAAATATGTTGTGTAGAGAGATCCAGAAGCTGAACAAAGATATACAGCAGTGCGAAGAGAAGATCTCGAATCTCAGGAACGAGCTCTCCGTCAGCCAGTACCGCGTGCCGTTAGTATCGGGCCTTGCACCAACGCACGTACTCGTTGTTACTGGTAGTCGGGTGCATTCTGGACCCACGCAGGCGGTACCACCAATTTACCTATTTCTCAGGGAAACGATCATGTTGCTTAAAAGGTCGGACCGGCCGTTATACTAGAGATTTGGACTGGATATGTCCCAAGATCATCCGTCTATGCAATAAATATAATAAAAAAGTTTATTATTTATCTCACTTTAACTAATGAACAGTGGTTTTAACCGTAAACGGCGACCACGTTCTTGCCAATTGTCAATACTAGACAATTTAAAATATTTCCTATAAATGACTTCCCGACAAAACAAAAAATATTCGGCGTTATTTCCGTTTCCAATTGTCTAATCGGAGACTTCTCGAAGAAGGTACACATGATAGCTTTGAGCCGCAAGTCGTCGTGGTCTAAAGGAAAAGACGTCCGGTGCATTCGTATGTAGCGATGCATCGGTGTTCGAATCCCGCCGGCGGTAGGACCTCTTGCGAGTCCGCACGGGTAGGTACTACCACCCTGCCTATTACAGCCGTGAAGCAGTAATGCGTTTCGGTTTGAAGGGAAGGGTGGGGCAAAAAGTGGGTTGCAGACATAGGTTTTAACTCTACACTGCACGCAATGTATTGTGAATTAAAATTAGCTAAGGTTGGAGTCAACACTCCGGTTTAGCTACTATTGTTTTAGTCCAGCTGAATCATGATCATGAAGTTTCTATGATTATCTTTATTTTTTATTTATATAGAGAATACCTTTTGTTGTCTGTTAGCGTAAACGATAAAATATACATATTTTATATATTCGTTGCTTTTTAGGGAAATACCGAAAAAAGACGCTGAAGTGATGGCGCAGATGTGTTACATCGGAACTGATGTATGTGGTTCAGGGTATTTATGGTTGTACTATCGTAATATGATTAATTGGTATACGCATTGGTCCATTAAATTGTTAATTTTGACATAGAAAAATTGTTGTACAATACTTAGACATCATTGAATACTATTACGTATTATCTTACAAATAATATCTCTTTTACGATTTTTCTCAGCTTGTTTTTATTTAATTTGTAAGTAGTCAAAACCGCGTATTAAGTGTAATTTATTAAGTGTAACAAAAGGGTTAATGTATTTGTTGTACAATGTACGGTTTTGTAAACGGTTCTAGTGTGGTGACAATGAGCCAGTTAGAGATTTAACGGTGCTCGAAGTCGAGGGGACAATTAAATACCAAGATCACATTAAGAAAATTGAAGAGGATTTGAAGGTATCATTGATCTTTATCAAAATCATCTTTATTGTTTGAATCTCGCTTAGCAAGTGGCTCAAACGTAGCTGCGCACAAAATAGAATTTCTTTACAAACATTAGGTATCAAATTCTTTAATCTTCTTTCTCGCAAACGATTTTTTATGTCTTACGAAAACAACACAGAGCAGCAGCATCAAGTTCCTGTCTCTTCGTAATGAAAACATTTTGCTGAGTAAGGAAGTCGACGAGGCTAGAAAGCTGTGTCTCGCACTGGAAGACAAGTGCCAGGTCTTCCAGTCTAACTCGCAGTTCAAAGATGACCTGATCAGGGAACTGAGGAGGCAGCTAAAACATTCCAAAGAAAAGGTAGATATTGCCTTAATCTTCTTGTAGATTTATCCAAGTTAAATTGTTGCGACTATCGCAGCAGACAGACTTCCTGTGTTAACCGAAGTCCAGAGTGTTGGGCTGATCCATCGAGGACCCTGATGAAAACTCTTCTTAATACATGCGTCAGAAGTAGCAGCGTGAGGCTCCTGGCGCAGACTAGTACGGCATTAAGCTGATCACCATGGTTGTCTGCGAACACCGTTAGCCCCCGACTGCCAAGAAGAAGAAAGTCGTGTAATTACCACTTTTTTATAGTAAGTCTTTCAAAAATACTTATGGTTGAAAATTTAAATTTCAGCTGAGAACAGTAACGGAAATGTGTAAAATTGATTGTCACGCCATTACTGGAGATAAAGAGTTCGATATGTTTCTTTATGATTCCACCGCGTGCGTTCGCAAGCAGCCTCGTCGTCATGGCCATGACGTCAGCAAGGCGCGCCGCATCACTGACGTCATTACCCCACCTTGCGACGGCTTGGATCTGAGTCGACAGTCATTTTCGAATTGCACCAGTCCAAGACTGATGGACTCCGATGACGATATGTTGTGTAGGGAAGACTGACTATTTTTCTGTTGATTATATGAATAAAGTTTAACTATTTGAGATTTGATTGTTTTTTTTTGCCTTCAAAATGCCAGAGAAAGCAGTCGATCACTCGGTAACCATAACAGTTCTATTCGATAGACAGTTACATTGGATATAAGATTAATCATGAGTAATGTGTCTTAGGGATACACCATGAAGTCCTTTCCCCGGTTGATTATAGAACAAAAAAATCTGATTTTGCCAGCTGTGGTGGTGTTTATAAGCGACATAGAACAAAGCAAAGAAGGGTTGCTAAATTCAAGTTGTATCTATTTGATTACAGTTTTCTGGAGAATATATATTAGCGTAGAAGTACAGTAAATATTGAGTAGGTGTCACTGAAAAATGAAAAAAGTAAAACATTTTATAAATAGTCATAATTTGAGTCATGATTTGAAATAAAATAATGTTTAACAAGTTGTTTGTCACAGAACTGAGACGTGCCGACAGAATCCTGGAAATTATAAAGGTCTTGAGAACTTACGTGGTTCAAGCTTTTGTCATATTTTTATTTTATTAATTCTTTTAAAGATATTTGTCAGATGCCTGAATCTCGCTAACGACATTATCAAGAAAGGTTTACATATACAAGTTCAGAACTGTAACATTCTGAAGTGTTTGTCTACCGAGTATTTTCATCCACTCGGTGGAACATCTCCCCATACCATGTCGTTGCCCCTAAAATCTCTACAACATCTTCAATTAATAAAATCACACACAATTCTGCCGATCAGCTTGGACTTCAATATAATAATTGCATGTTGTCAACATGAATCTCTTTCGTATGCGTTGCCGCTTTGCGGAGTCTGAGTAAGTCTTAGTGTAAGTGGTATATTCGATTACAAAGTCCTAACGAATCTCGCGCTAGACGTTTTTGTGTATTGCTAGTTGTTACTCGCGGCTTCGCCTGCGTCGTCAAGGAAAAGTTCAGTTAATATTTCACAATAAAACAATTCTCCGCAGAAATATACTGATTTTTTTTCGGGATAAAAGGTGGCGTATGTCAATCACCTAAAACGATCACTTAAAAAAACATGTCCTTGCTTCGTGTCATTGTAAAAGAAGGACAAACCAACAAACAAATACACCATCACCTTTATAATATTAGTATGGATTAGTGTAGATAATGTGGATTACCTACGAATGTAGTTTAAGTTACAACAGATAACCACGTGTTTCTTTCACAAAGTTTTAACATACAAATTTTAAGTGATAGAAGATACAAGGTCTGTTGAAAAAAGCATGAATGTAAGTATTAGGTATAAGCATAAAAAAATTTTTTTGGACCAATGTGTATGAAGAAGTATTTTGCTAATATTCTTTTCATTTTAGGATACACTGTCAAATTCCATTGGACCAGAAAAGATTAGTGACTCAGATCGTAATTTTGATACTGCATCGGATATATTGGTAATTGAAAAAGTGCGTCACTTTGTTTTTACTTATTATTCCCACATGTAATTTTTTTGTCGTAGTCGACAGAAAAAAGTTGATAAACATCGCTCAAGGCACCGGCCTCTTTACGAGTTCATACAGTTCGCTTTCGATTACAGAATTTCAATGGCAACTGTTTGTTATCAACTGATATGAGCTGATTTGCAACTAGTATATCACTAAAGTATACACTATAATTTGTAATATGTGTAGTTAAAACTCATGACGTGCATTAAAAAGGTAGATAGAACCAATTCATACAATGAGAATGAATGAATTCGTTTTACACAGATTTAGAAATCTATAAACTATTCCATTACCAGAATGTAATACAATAAATATGAAACCTAATTTTGCAGGTGGATCCAGCTCTCGTGGTCATTTCAGATGTTTCACTAAAACAAACTGAGGAAAATCTTTGCGATTGCTTCCAAGAGTCAGAAATGATAAAGAAAGTTGAAATAAAGGCATCAAGTTCTGAACTAATTCTGTAAGTTAGTAACTTATTTGTTGAGTAAATATTTGATTACTATATTTTTAATTTTGCGCAATTTCTTATTTCACTAATAACGGGGAGCATTAGCATCACGCTTCAGAGCAATTAAAAAATCTTAATTCGATTTTCAACATAATGAAGAATACTGTCTTTTTACTGTTACGACTGATAGAACTAACATAATATTGTAGGATCTGTCTATTTATTATATCTGTAGAAGAGCTCTGTCGTATCTTAAAGCAGCAAGTAGCCAAGTAGATCGAAGTAAACGATCACCAGTAAGCGGTCGTACGTCTCTGTTCTCTTTTGTTTTGTTTTCAGACACTACGAGTATTTGACTATGAGACTTTTATTCAGGAAGAATAAATTCCTCGTTTAAAATTAGGTCAATTTTATTTTCGTCATCGTCCTCTGTCTCATTGGTCCGTTGACACCAGAACGTGAGCGCTTCCTCACATCGAGATACGAAATCGAATGTTCGTGAATGTTCGAAAGTTAGAAACAATCAGGTGTTCCGATACGCTTGATATTCCCATTTTAGTTTCATATTTTTAATATACACATTCATAACAGATTACACACATTAACGTTTAGTTTTATATTGACATCTTAAAAAAAATCATATCTGGTAAAGTTGTGCCGCACATTGTATACGCGTGCCGATTTCTAATGCGCGCCGTAATGTCGTCGGCCTAAAGGACCGGTGAAACGTCCGTTGCATTCGTATGAAGTGATGCATCGGTGTTCGCATCCCGCAGGCGGGTACCAATTTTTCTAATGAAATACGTACTTAACAAATGTTCACAATTGACTTCCACTGTGATGGAATAACATCGTGTAATAAAAATCATACCCGCAAAATTATAATTTGCGTAATTAGGTACTGGTGGTAGGACCTCTTGTGAGTCCGCGCGGGTGGGTACCACCACCCTGCCTATTTCTGCCGTGAAGCAGTAATGCGTTTCGGTTTGAAGGGTGGGGCAGCCGTTGTAACTATACTTGAGACCTTAGAATTTGTATCTCAAGGTGGGTGGCGTATTTACGTTGTGGATGTCTATGGGCTCCAGTAACCACTTAACACCAGGTGGGCTGTGAGCTCGTCCACCCAACTAAGCAATAAAAAAAAATGTGAAAAATGTATGTCAGTCCCTTGGTACCCATAACACAGGGAATCCTGAATTGAGGCCGGATGAGCGTGCGTGATTTGTTCCCAGTTATTATTATTATTTCGTTGGGTTAAAGACCTCGTGACATATAATCGTCGCGCGGCGAACATAACCCAAACACGTTTTACGATACCATCTATGTTTTAAAATAAACGTTCTGTTTTTCAGACGATGCGCACATCATGTTAAAAGTTTCCAGGTTAGTTTTGATTGTATTTTTAAAAAGTCCTCAAAGATTGAAGAGCTTAAGACCGCTCTTATCGGTGATGGTCACCAACGACCATGGACATTGCCAATGCCAAAGGTCTATTCTAGCTGATGTTTTTCCCTAAAAACTCATTGAAAATTTTGTTTGAAGAACGAATCTTACAATACGGCCCATGATGCCATCATAGGTCAAAGGGCCATGATGATCTCGGAAACTGCACAGGGAAGGGCACAAGTGGTCTTTATATATCTCTAGATATTATGAAATTTGCTCCTATCTGACTGCAGTCACCTCTAGCATTACCTCAAAGGTTATGCGCCGTGGTGCATCTACACAATTAGATGATTAGTACCCTCGAACCAGAGGTTCCTCTGAGATTGAGCGCTGCAAGTTCTTTATAAATTTATATCTTACATTAATTTAATTATCTGCCAACCATACTCTATATACTATTGTACTGTATACTTAACACGGATTCCATGAGTGTTTGCAGGTAAGGTCAATTGATGCGTTTGTTTATGTACATACATGGTTCTAAATAGATTGAAATTAGATTCAATTATATTTTTGTCAGCTTCGTAAGTTCATTATCTGAAATTTGCTACATGAACACCATCAAATACGGACATCACCTTAAGTTAAGCCTGTTAGGTTCTGTGATTTAAGTTTAATATTTGCCATATTTTCAGCAGTGTTATTTATTTATTTATTAAGTTGCACCAACAAAGTGATCATCGATACAAAACATTGAACAATTAACAAATGTTCATCGCAGATGTCACCTCAATTATAGGTACACTCGACAGTGCATTAACAACAACAAAAAAAAATTATAGAACTAAATAAAACAATGTTAAATTATCTCGTATAGTTAGAAGATTCTTTGCCAAACTGTTACAATGGTTGTCGGGTCTGTTTGTGTATTTTCTGTCGTTGTTTACTTTTATCTGGCAGTGGCTATTTCCTAGCAGTTGTGATTTTCAACTGGTGGTTGTGTGGAATATCAGCCGGCGTGATGTGGTGGTCTAAAATGCCATAGACAAGTATGTGAGAAGCAGTCTATCAATTTTCATGTCATCATATAAAGATAAGTATATACGTAGTTATATTTACGTATGGATACAGTTTCAGCCGCTGTCGCAATCCGGCGGACGTCTCGCCGGAAACCTTAGAAGTCGTTTCTTCTAATTTATTTAACACTTTTGTCGCTAATGATACTTCTATACAGGTGGTTCTTTTGAAATCTGCATATTGATAAATCGAGTTTGTAGTACGCAACGCAAGTCCGATGGGTATAATTGGCGATATTTAAAATCAGTCTCTCTCAGTCAGTAACGCTATTGATTCACATATTTGTACGAGAATCAATGTGTTTAATACGGATTCTGTAGTTTAACTCTAAATTTTGAGATAGCCTAAAAATAAAGTAATCAACCAACCACCACCTTATTATAATTTTTCTGCTAATGAATACAAATCCACCGATTTCTAGGGGGTTACATACTAGTTTGACCAAATCTGCTTCTATTAGTAGCTGGGAAGAAATATGTCTAATAACCGCTAGCACTTTTGCTGTACAGGGCGTCAGGCTGATAGGTCAGATGATTTTCTTCGAAACTTAACTACAAGATTTCTTAAATATGTCTGTAGCGCTTCAGGTTTCTTCTATCCGAGGATAGATATCGCTGCAGCTTTAAAGGAAACCGATATTTAAATGTATCTAAATAGCCTCATCGAAATAAGCTATCTTCAAAGCGTATTTAATTCAAGTAGCGCTCTCAATGAATGAAAGAGGTGTACAAACAGTGTAGTAACTGAAATAAACCACTCCGTATAGCTACGGAACTATAAAGAATAGTCGAGTGGGGCAATGCTCTTCCTCAGAAATCTCTTTTCCTAAATTTAGGCGCGTGCAACCAGCGACCTGCCGCGGTGAATGCAGCGCGCACTACGGGCGAATGAGCACGTGCGACAAAGAGCCCAATGAAATGATGAAAACATTGATATTGTGTTGAGCGTGTGTCTTGAAGTTTGCGTCAATTGCAGATCAATTTTATAAAAGTTTGTTTGTTGTTTTTTACTCTTAAAAATGATGTTCAATGGATTAATGATGTGTACGGATTCTGATACAAGTGATTTTACTAAAGTGAGTTCGGTTTTTTTTGTTGTTTTGCTAGGTGGGGTTTGATAGGTAGGATATTCATAATTTATCTACTTAATATTTTGTAAGCGATACATTAGTAGAAAACGTTAAAAAATTAACGCGACATACTATGCGGTGTAATCTGTATAAATTAATTTGTCAAAATCCGATATTTAAGCGTACTTAACAGTTTTTAGATCATCATGAATTATCTACCATTTCGGTTTCGGCTTGCTATCTTCCAAATGCATGGACATAATACTCAGATTTTACAAAACATTATTGTATCAGTACATTCTACTACACCTAACTAATATTTCAAATTAAAATATAGACTATGTTTATTAAAAAAAACTGTTTTAATAGTAACACGAACTAAAGATAAGACTAATATTTTTACCCTGGTATTTCTAGTCAGGATATTAATTAGGTCATAGTAATAAAATTGCTGTATTTCCATCGTTCCTTGACACGTACGCTAATTTTAGAAATAATTAGACGTCTTGAAATAGCTAAAAATTGCGTTGAAGTCTTCAAATAAATAAATATTTAGATACACAGGTTCAGCGTTTTAATAAAATGTTGAGAGAAAAAAGATAAAATTGGTTGTCTGCCTTTCGCGATACAACAAAACTCACAGTCTTTTCTGTCACTGATGTGCTATCATAACAAGCATTTGTTTTTATCAATACATAATTGTTATTATAAATTACAATTCACTGAGTGAATGTTGTTAAAGTGAGATATTAACGTCGATTGAACTCTCCACAGCGTGAGGATCCATAATATATCATTATGTATATTTGTGTCACGATGACCACTGACCGTCATGGGAACCGTTGGCGCTTTTGCGTTTTCGGAAAAAATTTATTGCTTATATTGGTGGACGAGCTCACAGCCCACCTGGTGTTAAGTGGTTACTGGAGCCCATAGACATCTTCAACGTAAATGCGCCACCCACCTTGAGATATAAGTTCCTAAGGTCTCAGTATAGTTACCATATATTACTCAGTTATAGTATTTAGGTACCACTCTTCCATAATAATGATTTCGCTGTACAGGAGAGTGCGGCGGACAGCAGTTCATGTGGAGGAAGTGGACGAGCTGAGCGCCATCAGCTACTGTCTACACAAGTTGTGAGTTTTAATCTAATGAACATCTTCGACCTTTGAGTGGTCCGCTGTTATTAGTTACATTTTTAACTAGTACACCGTTTCTGAGCGTTATTTTACGCTGATAAATAAGCACAAAGTAAATTAATTAGCCTCGTATGCATATTTTTTTTATTTTATTGCTTAGATGTTTGGACGAGCTTACAGCCCACCTGGTATTAAATGGTTACTGGAGCCCATAGACATTTACGACGTAAATGCGTCACCCATCTTGAGATATAAATTCTAAGGTCTCAAGTAAAGTTACAACGGCTGCCCTACCCTTCAAACCGAAACGCATTACTGCTTCACGGCAGAAATAGGCAGGGTGGGTGTACCTACCCGCGCGGACTCACAAGAGGTCCTACCACCAGTAATTAGGTACGCAAATTATAATTTTGCGGGTTTCATTTTTATTACACGATTTTATTCCTTCACCGTGGAAGTCAATCGTGAACATTTGTTGAGTACATATTTCATTAGAAAAATTGGTACCCGCCTGGGATTCGGACTTCGGTACATCGCTCAATACGAATGCACCGAATGTCTTATCGCTTAGCCCACGACGACTTCAATATATGAAGGCGTCTCTGCCAACATGTGTTTGTTTATCTCTACATTAAAGCTATACATTTCCCTGAATATCAAAAGCGTTGGAAGAGTTTAAAAGTCGTGCTTGCAGCGTCTATTGACAAACAAAGCTCAATTGCTCGCCTTTAACTAAATTGTGTACCACAAGTAGCGCTTTAAATGTTTTTATTGTAGCTTGAGAATAAAGAAGAAACGATGAGGATACAAAGCGAGAGTCTCGCCGTGGCCGAGGCCAGGATCTCAGTGCTCACAACGAAACTGGCAGATATGAGGAGGGAAGTTGACAGGAAAGAGATGGAGGTAAGTTATTACAGTATTGCTACAGGCGTGTGGTGCGTGCGTGTCGCATGCTTTATCGCAAGTGGAAGACGCGTCGTTGTCTGCTTTGTTGCATGAAGAAGAAGTTAAACATTATAAAATGACCCAGCAGGTTGCTTTACTATAGTAGAATTATTTTGTCCGTGCAGTTTGGAGTTTGGGTCAAAAAAAATCGGAGCGGTGAAGCGAGTATTTCGCTCTCTCTTCTACTCACGAGCCTTATGGACGGGCATAGTGATGCGCATTATTGCTGTCGATAAGCGTTATCGATAGTGTATTTAGTTTTGTCATTTTGGGGGTCAGTGATAACAATGTCTCACCACCCTTCGTATATCACTCCGCCGCCGTGTACCTGCCTTCGATGACTCATTTGTTTTTATAGGTAATGACATTGCGTCCGCGCAACGTGCTCACCGCCCTAGCCGAGCTTTTGTGACCTAAATTGCTCAGACAAAATAATTCTACTATAGCAATTTAGATCTCGAGATGTGGTCATACCAGTAAAATACAAGTAATACAAGTGTAAAAAATAATAATTACTGCATTGTTATCGATTTCACAAGACCTTGAATTTTTCTACGGAACGTGTGCTCACAGATCTGGTATTACCTACATCTTCAAAGCGTACTATATATGTTTGTTTTAGATTCAAAGCCTTCGCAAAACAATCGAAGATAACAAAATAGAGAAGATCGGAATTTCGATCGACGCTCAAACTCAACTGGTAAGGACTGTCTACAATTATTTTAATGATTATTGTACACGAACTGACCACATCGATATATAAGTAAATATGTATAGTAGGTGAAAGTATTCTAATGACAAGAGATCATTTTGTTGTTTGGCAAGTTCGTATATTCCGTGAACCTGCAACCAAATAATATGGAGGCAGTTGCCTCACATGAGGTCGTATGTTAACTCCGCACTTATTAAAATTATAATACGTTTAATGCAAAAATTGTCGGTGAAATATTATATTTGTATTTTATTGGGTTTTTAAATGTATTGAAGTAGGAAAGTAGGCGTTTTTACGTTTCTGAAATTGGTTCTTTACCCCTTGTTTATTGAATTTTTTGGAGAAACTTAAAAAAAAAATGCTAAATGTACACTACAAATAATTTATTTTTAACAAGTGAAAAAATTTGAATTCACAATATTATCAGGAATGGATGTGATAATTTTTATAGGAATTGGTAAATCAGAAAAATGTCGTCAAAACATTGCAAGATAATTTGAGCGTCATAGAGGAACTGTATCGGGAGTGTTTCTATGAGGTGAGTGCGTGCTTCACATCTTAATTATTTTATCTATCTCTATCTCTATATATCTATCTAATTTGTCAAACTCTAATGCAACTAATTGATTTCGCGCGACCAGTGGCTCTAGTGAGGTGAAGTTTCGCACCAGAGTTTATCGTAACGTCAAGTTAGAGAAGGCTGTATGCACCATCCGTGCCGCACTAGCACCTTATGCGACACGGAACGGAAACCGGACACGTTCAGTTCGAAGCGGCTCGTTTGGCAATTTAGCACTTTTTTGATAGATTTGTACATTAAGTGAGATTTCTATCGATTTCGATTTTATTTGATATAAAATTTCAATGTTTTGAATATTGCAGACAGCAAAACAGGAAGATTTGATTGAAATGTTGAGAAAGTCGATTTTAGATATAAGAATGATAGAAAGAGACAAAAGTAATCAGATCGACAAACTGCAGACCGTTGTGAAAACACAGCAGTGGTCCTTGGATAAGTGTCAGGTATTTTTTTTTTTTATTAATAAATAAATGATGTTTTGTTGACCTCAAATTTATATATGCGTTTGGAAAGCCTCCGACGGCCCCCGCCACATGAACTTGTCTGTGAGCATGATAATCTTACTCTATGGCAGCAAACCACTTACATGTATCAGGCAGTAGTCTCCGGAAGATCAACATAATGTTGAAGATGACAAGCATACGAGAGCACTTCCCTAGCTAATGATAATATGGTTTGTTTCACAGGATATCGCGCTGGAAGTGGAAGCCCTGAAGCTGGAGATATCTAACTTTCTGCACGGCTCCAACAACGACTCGGTATTGTTAATCACAAAACTATTCGTTGAAAACATAAAACAACCTTATGTTAAGGAAATTATAAGAATGCGTAAAGTTGTAGAAATGAATGTTTATAATTTTTGTTAAAAACGCCACATTTTTGTTGAGACACAAAACATGCTATGCCTTCAAGAGTACACTTTATCATTTCAAAATATAAAACAATTTTAATATCGTCAATATTAAATCAAAATCGATCTGTTCTTACAATTTTTCTTATTGTTTTGTGTTTTAGAATACATTTTAAAAACATTTACATTCATATCATTTGATATAGTATTAAATAAAATAAAGTTACTAATTGTTACAATAAACTTATAGAGTGGCATGTGTGTATTAATAATGTTTTATCTGCGATGCTATGGCGGCTTGTCCAGGGCATGTGGGAGCGCAGTGACGCGTCCGTGGCCTCGGGGGTCGGCGAGGACCTGCAGGACATCATGGACCACCTCCTCAAGCTGAGGAACATGCTCACAGTACGTCCTCACTGTCGCGTGCTTGTCTGCGCTTGTGTTGTCGAATTATCGTTCATTGCATGCACCTCAGTACAGGGACAGGGGTATTTAGCTTGGAGGTTAGCATTATTAGTCAACATCAGCTAATGAAATTCTAATGAAATACATACTAAACAAATCTTCACTATTGACTTCCAAGGTGAAGGAATAACATCTATACTAATATTATAAAGAGGAAAGATTTGTTTGTTTGTTTGTTTCGAATAGGCTCCGAAACTACTGGACCGATTTGAAAAATTCTTTTTCCATTAGAAGCCGACATTGTCCCTGATGAACATAGGGTACTTTTTTTTTTATTTTTTTTAATTTATTTTTTTGGTTTTAATGTTTCCGAAGCGAAGCGAGGGCGGGTCGCTAGTCGTGTAATAAAAATCAAACCCGCAAAATTATTATTTGCGTAATTACTGGTAGTTGAACCACTTGTGAGTCCGCGCGGGTAGGTACCACCACCCCGCCTATTTCTGCCGTGAAGCAGTAATGCGTTTCGGTTTGATGGGTGGGGCAGCCGTTGTAACCATACTTGAGACCTTAGAACTTATATCTCAAGGTGGGTGGCGCATTTAGGTTGTAGGTGTCTATGGGCTCCAGTAACCACTTAACACCAGGTGGGCTGTGAGCTCGTCCACCCAACTAAGCAATAAAAAAAAGCCTTTTTGGGATGGATGATTGTTAATGGCGCGGAGGTATTTGTAGCGCTTGCTAGCAGTTGTCCTAGCACTAGCGGCCTTATAGCTCGAGGGCAGCTGAGAAGATCCGATAGGACCTGTAACAGCCTTCGCCTTGACCAAATATGTTACAATAAATTTTTCGCTTAAAAATACTTTTACGGTCCTGAACAGAAGATAATAAACCTTCAAAAAGCTTACTAATATTTTCAGAAACTTACTGTTTTATTGTTAATAGCATGTGTTTCCGGCATTTTTATGCTTAATATGTGATTTGTTAAATATGTTTCATTACAATTATAATTTCCTATGTCATTGTTTTTATTTTACGTTTAAGTGTAGTATTTATAGTCTGTAATTAGTTTTTGCCAATCGAGAGGTCCAGTGACCTATGATGATGGTGATCCTATTTAATAGTGTCCACCGGCAAGACTTGTCGGTCAGAAAAGTTTCTCTATCTCTCTAGCGTTGGAAGGGATCAAAATATCTTTAAGATATTTTAAAAATTTTAAGTCTTTGGGTTTTAGTTCAATAGACATACGCAAGATGTAAGCTTTATAACTTACCTCATGTCAGGAGCCTTATCACCTAAAGACCGCGGGTGACTTGTCTCGCGCTATCCATATCCAGTGGACTCCCACAATCTTCACCAGGTCATCGGTTGACGGTGTGACGTCACCACTCACGGACTGTTCGAGCCCACGGGCCGGCTGTTCTAAGAGTCCAGCAACTGCGGCAGTTTAGAAGGAGTCTTAACCTCTACACTGAGAGCTTCTCCACTGCGGACTAAAACTACTGGGTTTATCAAATTATCTGTTTATCTTGTTGATGGGTAATCTAGAATACATATTCATTGTCGCGGAATGAAAATTAGCTGTTTAATACTTTCAGGGTGATTGTATATGCGGACTGCAAGATGAGAACGCAAGATTGAATGAGGTTAATAAAAATACACAGGTGAGTTATGAATTCAATAAATTAGCTATTTAAACTTTTAGAGTTTTGGTACTTAAAAAGAAAAGATAAAAACTTGCTTGTTGTTATGTTTGCCTGTCTAATGGCTAACTTGTCTAACTTGCTTTTCTCAGGCATAGCTAGAAATATTTTAATGAAGTTAGTACCTAACACTAAGTTCTACTGCGGAAAGGGGTCATTACAATCTTCTTGGTCAAGGCAATCAAAAGATGTAGCCATCGTTTATCACCCTCATAAGTTTTTATTTGCATGTACAACATTGATAGTTATATAGAAAATAATTGAGAGATAAATTGTTTCAACCGCAAAGTTAAGTTTCACTTTCGAACATGCTGAGTGAGAATGTCCAAATCGCGTGCTGCCGGTGTCAGCCCATAAAACGAATATAGCGGGTGACGTTAATGTTTTTATATGCAGGAGGAAGTTAGGCAGCTCCGTAGACGGCTCAGTGACCTGGAGGTCGCCTTGGAAGAAGAAAAACAATCTAGGAAGGAATTGAAACAACTTATAAGCCTGAAGGAGGACGAGGTATGTATTACCAATAATTTTTTTTACACATACAATTTAAATTCTAAACTTATAATAGAGTTCCCATTAGTAATAACTTACTACAGGGTGTCTGAGATAGCGTACGGTACCTCAACGGCTTGAGATAGTCGAGGCCAATTGATAGCTGATTAATATCACGATTAATTAATTTTATTTTTATTTGTTACATAGAGCTCACGGCCTACCTGGTTTTAAGTGGGTACCGGAGCTCATAGACATCTACAACGTAAATGCCGCCACCCCCTTGAGATGTGAGTTCTAAGTTTTCACTTTTAACAGTACAATGGCTGCCCCACTCTTCAAACCGAAACGCATTACTGAAATAGGCAGGACGGTGGTACCTACCCGCGCGGACTCACAAATTTACACACGTCTTTCCACTATGCTTGTAGTTAAACGTGATGAAGTCACAAGTGTCGGCGATGGGCGCGACGTCTCGGGACCAGAGCACGGCCTGCGACTCCATGTCGGTGCAGCTGCATCAGCTCCAAGGTAACCGAACTCGTCCGTAACGCACCCGACCAAACCAAACCACCAAAACCGCAGCACCAAACAAAATAACGTACATACCGCTGGCTGCAACAGAAGCAGTGCTCTGAGGAATTCTTTGAGATGATTCCATCATCTCGTTTTTACTTACGCACCGCCCGCCACCGGAGTAGAGTTCATCCATTCTACCTGGAGCCACTGCGTTTATCCACAGTGCGTTTCCAGAGATCTTTTTTGCCACGTACCATCCGGCTGCGGCTTGGTAACTCACCATCAGGTGGGCCGTATGCTGGTCTGCCTACAAGGACAATAAAAAAAAAGTAGCAAGCAGATTTCATAAATCAAGCGAAGTACTAACACTGTGTACCCGTTGAGTTTTGCAATTCCGAAGTGCATTCACGAAGCAGCTGCCTTTAGTTACGAGGTCCAATGGAGGCGCTCCAACAACTGATAGCTAATCCCGCCTGTCCTGGCGCCTTCGAGACTAGTCATCATCCCAACCTAAAAAAAATAATATCAAGTGAAATTTTAGTAAGTCCTTCGTGAAATCCCTATGTATAATAAATGAACGGTAGAGGCACGGGCCGCGGCGGGGGCGCACATCCCGCGGCAGTGGTGATGGTATATTGTATTACATCAAAACTCGGAATTTGTTCGAGGCATTGAGCAAATTAACCTGACATGATCTGGAGTGATGTCAAGGAGTAAGCGCAGGACAGGGTCAAGTGGGGACAACTTGTCAGGGCCTTATGTACCAGCGGAGTACCCTATGACTACAGCAACAACAACATCTCAAACTTTATGAATGGTTAATTAAGTTTGATTTCCTTTATACTCAGTTATGTTAGAAGACAAGACGGAAGAGTTACGGCGAGTGAGTCAGCAGCGTGACTGCTGTGAGCAGACCGCTGAGGGGCTGAGGGAGCAACTCCAGAAGACCGATAGTGTCGCTAAGGAGGTAAGTCAAACTGGTGGTGGGTCGTGTTGTGAGCACGCTCAGACACGTCATGCTTTATCATGCTTTGATGTTCTGAACAACAAATTTGATAACGTTGAGGTTATGATTTTTGTTTTCTTTTCTTCTATTGGTGGACGATCTTACAGCCCACCTGGTCTTAAGTGGTTACTCGAGCCCATAGACATCTACAACGTAAATGCGCCACCCACCTTGAGATGTAAGTTCTAAGGTCTCAAGTATAGTTACAACGGCTGCCCCGCCCTTCAAACCGAAACGCATTACTGCTTCACGGCAGAAATAGGCAGGTTGGTGGTACCAACCCGTGCGGACTCACAAGAGGTCCTACCACCAGATTTCAGGAGAATAGCAGTTTATCGTTTACTGACATCAGACACCGGTCACCTTTAGGTTTAACTATAAACTGATTAACGTTTTTATATAATTAATTCATCAAACAGCCCCTTTAAAGGCATTATTCTCAGACTACTCGGCATAATGGACACATAGAACCAAGTCTCCATAGATATAGATATTCCAAAGGTATCGCGACTTATTATCTGTGTATTTGACTCGCAGAACATGAACCTGCGCATCGAAGTGTCGAGTCTAATGAAGCAAGTGTCGCAGTGTCGCGGCGAGCTGGCGGACACCGCGAGCCGACACCGCGCGCTGCGGGACGAGCTGCGCCGCGCGGAGACACACATACTACATGTCGATGATATTTTTAGGTATTTCTTTCAATTAGGTAATTTAATCGCAATAAATATTGTACATTGTTCAAGATTGTATTAGGTTTGTTAGAATATGAGGGAATTACCATACCATTACCTATTATTATTATAAATTTGAGAGTATTAAACGATAGGCAGCGGCTTGATTTTGCCACTGGCATTGCTGATGTCCATGGGTGATGGTAACCATTCATCATCAGGTGGGTCGTAGGCTCGTCTGCCTAAATCTGCCTAATAAAAAAAATTGGGAATTCAGTTTATTCACGTCTTCGAGTACACGACTGCACACCCCGCAGGCTGTTGTATCACCCACACCGATACCTACTAAATCCCTTACTGTTCCTTGTCCACCGTACCTCAGAATATAACTTACTCAGTGTGCTATAATTCGAAAGCAGTAGTAAAATTTATATATGTACGTCAAAATGCAGTCAATGTTTTTTTGTCAATTTTATGCTATGAATGGCGTACTGTCCGCGCGCGAGCTCCGAGGATTTTTAAGGAATGTTGACGTAATGAGCTAGTGTTGTAATTAGTCGTTGCGCTATCGATACTAACACATCTTAAGCCTCCGTGCGGGTGTAAATTATAAAATAGTTTTATGAGGCTATTATGTACTTGAAATAAAAAAAAACAATTGATCACGTATGAATTTCATTTAATGAACTGATTTTAATTGAACAAAATGAATGTGAAATCTTATTAATTACTCTCGCAATCAGTTTAATCAGTAGTTGAAGAATTTGGTGTACTCTCCTCTTGATGTCACTCTCCTCACACCACTTCAATAATAAATGATTCGACAACCTTTTCCTCTAATACTAAGACATGTTTATTATGCTAGTGTTCGCCATTCCTTTTTCATCAAATTAAATAGCTATTTGCGCAAACAAAAAGACTTATAAGTGTAAGACTATTTATATTAGAAATCACACGTAATTAACACTGTTATCGCAAAATTAAAAACAACGAGTCGGTAAGCGTACTCTCACGTTAAGGTCAACACTAGTATTGGGAGAGTGCGGGGTATGAAGCGAGGGTCGGGCGCGGTGCACGCCCGCCCGCTTCCTCAGCCCCCGAATCCTCGGAGCTCGCGCGCGGAGTATAGGTAGGAAATAGTTTCCTAAATACGGAATAATGTTGCACTCATTTTGTTTACTGAACATTTACGTCATTAGACGCCCTAACTGATGAATTTAGTCTGTTTTTAAACAATGTTTTTTTACTTATTAAATGAACTACAAAGTTTTAAAAATTTCAAGTTTGTTACGATCCTAATGTTGTTGTTCAAAATGGATCGTAACTTGGAACACAGTCCGATGGGGTAGCGTGGTGAGTGTAGTGCGGGTGTGGGTCCGCAGGGCGCGCGCGCGGGACGCCTGCGTGCTGGAGGCGGAGCTGCAGGCGGCGAGCGCGGGGGCGGGGCGCGCGGCCGCCGCGCTGCGGGGCTGGCTCGCCCGCGCCGCCGCGCTGCACGCGTGAGTGTCGCGCCCCGGCCGCGCTCGCAATATTTACTGCCTTTGTTTAGCATCAAATCGATGTTCGGTGACCCCGCAATATATAGATTGTGATACATATTTGTCAACAACCTCATATAACCGAATCCCCGGGGACGTGGCGACGCGCGATGCGACGTGACATCAGCGACAACACAGCGCCCGCAAACACACGACTGTCTCGGCTGTGATCGCCCAGTGTGCTTAGTGCGAGTTTTTTAACGTTCCTTCTTGATAGCGTAAAAGTTAGCCCAATTTTGTATGCAGTTGGAACAGCGCCCCTAGCGGCAAACGTAGGCAAACGATCCCATTCCATACAAATATGAGCTAACTTTTACGCTATCGAGAACGTTAAAAAACTCGCACTAAGCACACAGGTCATCCTGCTGCCCGACTGTTTCACCCTCGGAATATTCGGGAGCGGTTCTCTATTACATATACATTTTAAACTTTAGAAATAAATTTTGGTAAATAGTGTATTGTATAGGCGTTGCTTTACGCTGAAAATAATGCGGAGCGGCCGGTACCTGGCCGTGCGAGCCCACAACATGAACCACCAAATATTAGGAAAATTAATGTTTTAGTCATTAATTTTAATGCGATATTGCCCATATATCGTGAACGTTCTTCATTCTACAGCATACTTAGATGAAGTTTGGTTCATTCCTCAACTCGGGTAGCTCATGCAACTCCTCTCGGGGTTAAGTGGTTTTCGAAGTCCATATTCATCACAAGGCGAGTACCGAGTCGTGGCCGGTTGAAGTTTCAATAGAGGAAGGGCGCGTGTGCTGGCACCGCACGACGCATTTGTTTAAGAATCATCGAGATGTGCGTGGGACATTTCGTGTCGTATTCTATTCGAAGGTGATGTTTTTAATTTCTAGAGAACAAGAAAATACAATTAAAACGCAACAGACTATAATATCAACTTTAAAAGAAAGATTAAAAACGAAAGAGAAAGGAACACGAAGAGGCGGAGAAAGCGAAGCGAGCTGCTCAAAATGTGCAAGTCATAGAATAACAGAGACTGCACTCGGTTCTGCGAGTTGTTATTCTTCGAACGACGAAAAGAGACGAATGCATTGGGCCAGTACGAGTGGAAGTGAGATGGCAAGCTGTTCGTCAGCCCCGGTTCCGCCAAAGAGGATGCTTAGAAAACACACTTGTGATGAGGTAAAATTTCTCTGCTCATTTCTCTAGGCTCGTTTAGAACTTGATTCATGAGGTAGACTCGATGTTTTACGATAAACTGAAATGTAAGATTTGTTGCTGCCTATTTCACATGATTTTTATGGTTTCCGTCTACTACAATTACTACTACCATAATGTGTATCAGTAAGCTATAACATGACCGGCCCTCGCACACAGGCGGCGCAGTGCCCGGCGCGACGCCACGCCGCCACCGACACCCGCTCTGCGCACCGGGAACATGACCTATTGGTAATTTTATGTATTTGTTACATGCACAGGTGAAAGTGCTCAGAGCACACCTGGAGTTACGGAGTTGGTGGTGTCCACAGACACCTCAACGTAAATGTTGCCATCCGCTTTGGAATATGGGGTCGAAGTTTTAACTGTATTATATAATGCCGTTCCACTCTTAGAAAGAGCGACACTAAAATAAATCCGCCCTCTCAAGTTGGATATAGGTCCCACTCTTTATAATGAAATTAATAAACACCTTAATATATATCCTCTAAAGTACTCTAAACAGTAAGAAATGCAGAACTTCTATATTTAATTGGTTGCTTAATTTCAACTATAAGGACACTGAAGTTTTGTTAAATAGCTTTTATCTTAACTTAACCTTATACTCTTAATAACTTTTAACTTAATCTTACACTCACTCATGCTCAGACTCATTACACATAGAGGGTATATTAATACATTCATTTCATTATTTTTTGTTAATTATAATATTTATAAGCTCACATACCTATTGTCACTTTTATGCAATCCATGAATTTCAGTTTAATTCTTGTCTATTAATTTTCTATTTTTGTGTATCAGAAGTAAAGCTGTTGTATTCTTTGTACGAGGAGCACCGCTGCTTGAGATACAGGTTTTATCACCTAGTTCAAGCAAATTGTGTTTCTACTTCTATGTTAACAATAAATAAATAAATAAAATAACTGTAACAAAATGAATTTACGGACTAATCTTGGCCTGAAAAAGTTTTGTGGAATGCTGTATGTACCTAATTAACGGCAAGGCGCTGTAATGTGACGTGTGTGGTCGGCGGCAGGATGGCGCGGCGCTGGCGGGTCGCGTGCACGCGGTGGGCGCGGCGCTGGCGGCCCGGCGGCGCCGCTGGGCCCGCACGCCCGACGCCTGACGCACCGCCCCACCTTCCATCGCGAACGTGACAATCGCTGCTCAAGCTTCATTAGAAGTTGTTGTCGCATACAATTATTTCTAAGCTCACGACCAAAATTAACATTTATTGCGCAGAATATTTGTGACGATGTGCTATGACAGTTTAGTGAAATGTTTAACTACAAACAATGTTACAAAGGGTCATTTGCGTTTATTCCATTACGATCTATATCGTTATCTCTACGATAAAAGATAGTGTTACTTTCAATAGACTTCAAAATAATAATGAGGAAGTCTGGGGAGTTACTTTGATTCCTTAATGTAAACTGTATTGATGATTAGAGTGAACTGTGATGAACTAATTAGTGTTTCTCAGTTGATTGGTGATCTATTTTACGGGTCTTTAGGAATTATTAGTTACCAACAAATCTTGTTTTTTAATGGTACTTATATTTATTTTAATAATAAATTCTTTGCTAGTCTTGTATTAAACTTTTTATTATATGCTTAGTTGTTCATAAAATTAAATACTATTTTTTGTAAATTGTTTATTTATTTATTGACTACCCGCAAGCCGAGACTCAGCTCACCGTCGAGAGCCCCGTAGTCACCGGCTCACCGTCAAGAGCTGTATTAGACATGACACTATCTACAAACTACATGACATTTCCATTGATTGAAAGATATCCTGAAGAGATTGTGTTAGATTAGAGTAGTTGTTGATCGATCTTGTCGACATTGTTGACTCGTGAACTGTGTGCTTGTATGGAGACTTCCTAATGTCGGGTCGGTCGTTACGCACAGTCTGATGTTGGGCCGCGGCTTACGGCGGTGGGAACGTGGGATAATGTAGAGGGGAGATTATAATAATTAAAACAATTCTTGCTATAAAAATGTATGTCACAAAATCGAAGAAATATACACACTAATACAACAGTTTACGTGCAAAACTAAATACAGTACTTAAGTAATTATTGTGATAATGATATTTGCGGTCTAGTGCCGCACAACCGCGCCCCCTAGTCTGCTCTATATACATATATTGAATTTATCGCGGGAACAATATTATTTCGGAAACCTTTTAGCAAGAACAGTGAAGGGAAATGGTTTGTTATATACGCGTGGAGTGGGCCTCGTGGTCGCACGGTCATACATCGGAGAGTCCCCAGTGAAGACGCGCCGAGCCAATTAGTTAGAATGAAACCTTTTAGTTTTAGGCAGCGCTATAAGCATTATTGGACTATATACCTGCAATATCTGCTAATGCAAAATATAAAAAATATAATAAATAATAGTTATTATTTTTATAGGTATTGAAATGCAAACCTTTAAATGTCTTAAGCCTTTAAATGGGAAAACAAAAAATTGTCTTGCCCCATTGTCAAAATAAATTTGTAACATATGAATACTCGCCGGGCCCGCCCACACTGTTGTCGCAGACCCCGGGGCCAGTGGGCGGGTACATCTGACTACAAGAACTTAATAGGACTGACAATGCTCGTAATACAAAATAGAGAAGAAATAACACTTTTGGAGGCCTCCGTCTATACAGGATTGTAAAGCTCAGTAACACATGAAGCAACTATAGCATGACCGTAAGGCGCAGCAGCCTGGTGTGGCGGGGCGTGGTGGGGCGGGGCGGCGGTCACGTCGCGCGCTCGTGTAGCGACTGACACTTGTCCACTTGACCGTACTGTCAAGTACAGTCGTGCGCAAGCAACATGTGTTCGTTTATGAGTATTAATTATCGTAGGAATATCGATACTAAACTATGAAACGAAACTAAATCACAGTTAAAGTTGTAATTGAATATAAATTTTATTGGTAATAAAATCGTTTGAAAACAGTTCGATGAAAGTAATATAATCTATTTATGTACTTTAGTGCATAATTGAAATTGTACATCATTTAAAAAAATTAAAACATAATGCGCAATGTTCGCTCGTTTTTAAATTTCCAAGTACTTGGATTACGCAACATTAGAATGGCCGATCCAGACAAAAATATATTTTTTTACAAATGGCTGCTTAATTGAATATCACTATCGAAAAATAGGAATTGTTTGTTGCTAATATGTCTCATTATAAAACTATTTGGTGTAAAGTATTCCGGCGTTGTGCCCGCGATGTGCCGGCGCGTCAGTTCGTCCACCCGCGCCACATGGAGGCGAGCGAGGCGGCCGCCGACGTGACGAGCGCCGTCGGGCCCGCGCGCGGCGCCGGCGCCTGCAACACGCGCGGGGCGGTACAGTGGCCGCGCTGCGCGCTCGGGCGAGCGGCTGCGGGGCTGGTGGCACTCACCGCCATGTTGTCGGGCCAGTGCAGGTGCTCGGGCTCGGCGTCGTCGCGCTCGCTGCCCGCACTGGCGCCCGCGCACGCGCACGCTCCGGCGCTCGCAAACGCCTCCTCCGTGTCCAGCCTGGAACGGTTCACTATTATTTATTTACGTGATTTACCTACTTTTTAAGTCGTCGTGGTCTAAAGGTTAAATCGCCCGGTGCTTTAATATGTGGCGATGCACTTGTGTACGGATCCCGCCGGCAGGTACCAATTTTTCCAATGAAATATTTACTTAAGAAATGTTCACGATTGAGTTCCACTTTGAAGGAATGACACCGTGAAATAGAAATCAAACCCGCAAAATTATAATTGCGTAATTACTGGTGGTGGGACTTCTTGTGAGTCCGCACAGATACCACCGACCTGCCTATTTCTGCCGTGAAGCAGTAATGCGTTTCGGTTTGAAGGGCGGGGCAACCGTTGTACTGTTAAAACTGAAACCTTACGACTCATGTCTCAAAGTGGTTGGCGGTATTTACGTTGTAGATGTCTATAGGTTCCAGTAACCACTTAACACCAGGTGGGCCGTGAGCTCTTCCACCCATCTAAGTAATAAAAAAATAAAATAAGTCAAAACATTAGACATAAAAATACAGGTAAGTGTGTAGGGTTCCTAAGTGGATAGGAGGTCACGACATGCGAACTCATTAAAGAGACAAGCGCGTAGGAAATTAATTTTGTTTTCGTACAAGTTAGCGCGCGGACAAGCACCAGACTAGAAGTCTTCCTACATCTTGTATGAAGGTTCGTGTCAAGAGTTTACTCTTTAAGTTCAATTGCCATTGATTATACACCGCACGAAGGGGTGATATATTAGTTATACTATAAGAAAACATCGCGAGGAAGATTGGTTTCCCTGACATCGGAATCACGCGTAGCGCTCACCGGTCTAGCGACGGAAGTTCGTAAGAACTAAAATACGATAACTAAAAGCAATGGTTCATCCATTTACTAATAAGGTAACTTTAATTACAGAAGTCTACAAACTGTTTGACTGCCAGCTATTATCAGGTACAACGATATGAAAAGTTACGTAATTTAAAAAAGTTGCGTTTAGAAGGCGCTAACGCTTTTACCGGTCATTTTTAATATGCGTCTAGTTAACAATTAATTTAAGTATTGGGGACCTTTGAAAGAATTCGATTCTTAAGGGAGAAATTTTAATAAGCCCCGAACAGAAAGATACTATCATAGATATGGCTTATGAAAATCATGGTGTCTCTGGGCCGGGCGCGGCACGCAAGCAGGAGTCTAGTTCGTCTTAATTCGTTACGGCTCCATTACCTGGCCAGCAGCGGGTCGTCCACGGCGGCGGCGAGCGCCAGTGCGTGCAGAGCGTGCAGCGAGTGCAGCGCGCCCCCCTGCCCCGCCCCCGCGCGCACCCCCGCTCCCGCACACACCGCCCCCGCGCACGCACACACGCGCCGCGCGCTCACGCACGCCTCCGCCGACTCCACGCGTGACGTCATGTACTCCCTGGGACGTCGCCCAACGAGACAGTCAAATTCAATGTCAATAGAAAACACAGGAAATCGTCATTATTGTACATGGTTAATTTAATTCAATTCATTTAATTATATTATTAATAACAGTGCAACAATGCTCCTCCGATGACCTAGTTCCTATCAGTGGACATTTTTTTATAATCACATAATATTTACTTAAATAAAATAACTTAAATGATTTCACTAACACCATCCTATCGCAAGGCATTCCGTTTTGAAGGATAAGATAGTCGTTGTGATATTTTTCTATCAATCTGCTAGTGGCCTCAAGGGACTAACCAATATTGGTTCTAGCTTTAGTTGGAAGGCGAGCTCACGGAGCTCAGCCTAATATTTGCCCTAGCAAGACCAGTACTTCATTTAATCTTGGGATTGGGATCACCACTCATTGAGAAGACGAGATTTGAAAATCAGTGGGTTCTCTGTCTGTGGAACTTCAGTGTACCAGATGTAAGCCGATGTAAGCCAGACATTTTAAAGTGAGCAGCAGCTTAACAACGGGATACAACGATTAACAACGTAGATTGGGGTTTAAAAAAACCACAATGGAAATTAATTTATTAAAGAATGTACTCACGACAATGATAAAGAATGTGGTAAGCGAATGTGTAACATCCAGGCCAACATGCACAGTAACTGTGCTGCCAGCCCCAGCGCCGCCGCGGTGCTGTCCGCCGCGTCCGGGACTCCTGTTGTAGACCCCTCCTTGTTTAATGGCCCTATAAATAAAATATATAAATTTAATTTGTACTTATAAAATTGAACATGAGTAAACGCCACCTAAGTCAGTACATACAATGACATTTTCAGTTACTCCTGACTTGTCACCAATGTCATTGTTTGTTGTATGACGGAACACCTTAGCAAGTAATACACATAGGGTGTTCACTTAAAATTGCACATGTGCATAAAGAATAGTTGTAAAACAATCTGTTTTCACAAAGTTAAGTTCAACCCTCAAGACCATAATGTTTAACATTTAACAGTTAGGGTTTTTATATTTTACAATCAATCACTTCGTAAAACGAGATTAAATCAGTTAGTAAAATTCAACTTCTTATCATTAAGCATATTATACAATTGTACACCTGTACACCACAAGTTTTATTTGTCACAAATCTATTGACATATTTATATTTTCTTCTTCTCTGTCGTTTCCTCATTACTGAGGGTCGTGACCACCTTGGTCCAGTTTTTGCACCAGCTTCCTCCAATGCTGCCTGCATTCGGCCTGCTTAATGGCGCCCGGGACGCTGGTGTTTGTGGCCTCCTTGATAATGTCCGTCCACCTGGTTGGCAATCTTCCTCGACTTCTCTTTCCTTCCACGTGACCTACAACTATTAATTTTTCCAAGTTCTCGGGATTTTGTCGGGCCACGTGTCCGAAGTACTTGAGGAGACGCTGCATGCAGATTGTAGATAGACGGGTCTTGACGTTTAGCTCCTCGAGAATTGACACATTTGTTCGGCGCTCCGTCCATGATACGCCCAACATTTTGCGCCAACACCACATTTCAAATGCGTCAATTCTCGATCGGGTACGGCCCTTGAGGGTCCACGTCTCAGAAGCGTACAAGAATATGGAGAAGATAAGGGTTCTCATGAGCTTTATCTTAGTTTTTTTGTTTATGCTGCGATTTCTCCAAATCTTCTCCAATCGCTTCACGGCTGATTTTGACATCTGGGCCCTCCTGACCACCTCCCTGTCACAATCACCGTCACTGGATATTAATGACCCCAAGTACACAAATTCCTGCACCACGTCCAGGTCACGCAGTTCGTGAGTGCGTGTCATTGTGCCAGCTCTATCGACAAACATCAATTTCGTTTTGGATCGGTTGATGCGAAGTCCGTAATCTTTGCTAACGACTTCCACTCTCCTCAGAAGCTCATGCAGCTCTCGCTCCGAGGTACCGATTATAGTGGTATCATCAGCGAAACGAAGATTATTAATTCGGTGACCTCCTACACGAATACCCCCCTCCCAGTTCTCCAGAACGAGCCTCATAATGTGTTCACCGATGAGGTTGAAGAGTTGTGGGGAGAGAATACACCCCTGTCTGACTCCACATTCGGGCTTAAATGGATGGGAAAACTCATTGTTCATTCTGACTCTCGTAATTCCATCCATATATAGTCTGAACAAGAGAGACGAGGTGGTCCGGTATTCCCATCTCTTGCATCACGTCGAACATTTTCTTCCAGTTGATGCAGTCAAAAGCCTTGGCGTAGTCAATGAAGCAGAGAGACATCGGGATATTTTAGACAAAGAAAATGATACTGTTTTAATTTGGTTTTGTTGATAATTTCATTGGCATTGTGCCGGCTCATGTCAACGTCGAGGCAGTCCATCGGAGTCCGGCACGGCACTCGGACACGTATACAATAAATAATTATGAGTGATATGATTTTCCTTTGAGACTGACCCACACATGACTCCGCACAGTGGTGACCCCGTGCCGTGTCGATAAATTAAATAGTTACAAACAGTAAAAATAATAATAATAATATAATACAAAAAAAATGTCATACGAATCGGACATTAATAAAAGTGAAGTGGAGCAGATTACGGTTACATCGAGAATAGCCGAGTTCTGGGAAGATCAACCCAGGACGTGGTTCATACATGCAGAGTCAGTTCTTTTTAATCAAAAATTATCGGACGACGCCAAGTACCATCTCGTCATTGCCAAACTGGGTAAAAACGTGGTCAGTCAAGTGACAGATATATTAATAAAGCCGCCGAAAGAAAAAAAATATGACACACTCAAGGCCAGACTTTTAGCAATATACGAGGAATCGGAAAGCCGCCAGTTGCAGAAGCTCATAGGGGAAATGGAACTGGGCGATCAGAAACCTTCGCAGCTGCTTCGTCGAATGAAAGATTTAGCCCGCGATAAAATCAGCGACGAAACCTTACTCCTTTTGTGGCAGAACCACCTACCAACCTCCGTCCGTGCAGTATTAGTAGTGACGGATAGCAAGGATATCAATACCCTGGCTTCCGTAGCCGACAAGGTAATGGAGACAACCAGGCCAATCTCCATAGGCGAGGTCAATACGGCAGATACAGCTACCTTAATATCGCAAATAGCCAGAATTAATATTCGCCTCGATGAGATCCAGTCGCAGAGGAATGGCCAACGCAGAGAACGGTACAGATACGGATTCCGTGGGCGCTATGCAAACAGAGCGCGATCGAGTTCCCGTGGTCGCCGTAATACGACACCCCATCGCTCAGCAGCTCGTGACGATTGGATGTGCTTCTATCACTACAGATTCAAGGAGCAGGCGCATAAATGCGTGCCGCCGTGTGCGTGGGAGAAGAAGCAGAACCAGTCGGGAAACTAAATGCCATGCAGTCTGCGGCGGGGGACAGCTGCATCGGAGCACGTAACTACCGCCTTAGTATAAGGGATAGAAATAGTAATTTAAATTTTTTAATAGACACTGGTGCCAATATTTCTGTTTTACCACGTACAGTTACGAAAAAAAAAGCTTTTTCTGATAATAGTTCAAAGTATACATTGTATGCAGCAAATGGCACCGTCATTAAAACTTATGGTACTAAAAATTTGGAATTAGATTTAGGTTTAAGAAGATCTTTTCACTGGACATTTGTTATTGCAGATGTAAGTCAGCCTATTTTAGGAGCTGATTTTTTGAAAAATTACCATTTATTAGTCGATTTAAGTTCTCGTAAACTAACCGATCAAATAACTAATCTTAACGTTTCATCCTTATTTGTAAATAAACATCATATACATAGTGTTAAAACTATAGATATAAGCCACCCGTTTTATGATTTGCTATCGAAATATCCGGATATCACCAAGCCGGTTTCTTTTAAAGAGCCACCGAAACATTTGGTTTACCATCATATCGAGACTTTCGGACCTCCCGTACATGCTCGGGCGAGACCATTGCCACCACATCGTTATGCCAAGGTTAAAGAAGAGATAAGACTTATGCAACAGTTGGGGATATGCAGACCGTCGAAAAGCGCGTGGGCAAGCCCATTACATGTTGTTGCAAAAAAAGATGGCAATATACGTCCTTGTGGCGATTATAGGGCGCTCAACGCAATTACTAAGCCGGATAGATACCCGATACCTAGATTGTACGATTTTACTTACATTTTAGCTAATAAAAAAGTTTTTTCCCGAATAGACATCAATAGAGCGTATCATTTTATAATGGTCGCTCCAGAGGATGTAGAGAAAACCGCTATAATTACACCTTTCGGTCTTTTCGAATTTCCACGCATGAGTTTTGGATTACGCAATGCTGCTTAGTCTTTTCAACGGTTTATGAACCACACTGTTTTAGAAGGTTTAGATTATTTATACACCTTTATTGATGACGTAGTTATTGCAAGTGACAATTTAGTACAGCATAGACAACACTTGGAAGAGGTTTTTGAAATATTTAACAAATTTGGCATTACAATTAATTTAAATAAATGCTCGTTTGGTCAGTCCAAAATTGATTTTCTCGGGTATGAAGTTTCCACCGAGGGTATTAAGCCTCTTAAAGAGAAAGTAAACGCTATCATTGCATTTCCCAAACCGGAAACGGTCGATCGATTACGAAGATTTCTGGGAATGGTCAACTTTTATCGGTTACACCTACCACATGCTGTAGAATACCAGGCCGAATTAAACGAGTTCTTAAAAAACTCTAAAAAGAAGGATAAATCTAAGATAAATTGGACCGAAAAATCAAACGAGGCATTTATACAATGTCAATTAAGTCTTCAAAGTGCACCTGGGTTATCGTACCCGAAACCCGACACCCCACTTGCACTTATGACAGATGCATCAAATAAATGTGTGGGCGCTGTTTTACAACAGCACGACGGCGGTGTATGGAAGCCGTTAGGATATTTTTCTAAGAAGATGACACCCGCACAAGAGAAATATAGTACCTACGATAGGGAATTATTGGCTATTTATCTTGCTATTAAATACTTTCGGAATATGATAGAGGGACAGAACCTAATTATTCATACTGATCACAAACCGTTAACTTTCGCTTTTTCGAAATTAGGTAGTGACAGCGAATTAGAGATTAATAATAATAATTAATTAATTTAATTTAATTAATTTAATTAATTAATTAAACGTAGAGTTAGACAATTACTTTTTATAAGCGAGTTTTCTACGGAAATCAGGCATATCCAAGGCAATAACAATGTTGTGGCAGACGCGTTATCGCGTATAGAGTCTATATCCATACCAAATGCGTTGAATTACGCTGACATAGCTCGAGCACAACGAAGCGACGAGCAACTAACCACCTTACGTAATCAAGTAGGTAAATGGAATTTATTAGAAATAATATTACCAGAATATGACGCACCAATCGTTTGCGAAAATAGTACTAATAGGCCTAGGCCATACTTACCCGAACAGTTTAGAAAAATAGCTTTTGAATCTGTTCACAATGCAAGCCACCCAGGTATCCGCGCTACAGGTAAATTAATGAAACAAAGATTTTTCTGGAATGATATGAATAGGGATATAAGCAGATGGGCCAGATCTTGTAATGAGTGTCAACGTGCAAAAATTCATAGACATGTTAAGTCAGAATATGGCCAATTTCCTTTAGCAGATCGTTTTACACACATTCACGTTGATATTGTTGGGCCATTGCCGATTTCTACGCAAGACTATAGATATCTCGTTACGATAGTAGATCGAGCTACAGGCTGGCCTGAAGCTTATCCCGTTAAGGATATTAGCGCAGAAACTGTATCAAAGGTTATTTTTAATGAATGGGTACCCCGTTTTGGCTGCCCGGTTCAACTTATTACGGACCAGGGCAGACAATTTGAAAGTAGCATTTTTCAGGAACTCATGAAGTGTTTAGGGATAGATAAAAAACGTACTACTGCTTACCATCCGCAAAGTAATGGTATGGTAGAGAGATGGCATAGATCTTTGAAAGCCGCTCTGATGGCTAGATTAGACACGAAGACTTGGGTCGAAGAATTACCCATCGTATTGTTAGGACTTCGAGTAGCACCGCGCACCGATACTAGTGTAAGTGCCGCCGAAATAACGTATGGACAGACCTTAAGGCTACCTGGCGATTTTTATGAAAATAGCAAACACATATCTAATTATTGTCAATATGTTAGAAATCTTCGGACTTTGATCAGTAAGTTGAAACCTAAGCCAATAGCACATAAGGATAGTCGCACATTATTTGTTTATCGCGAGTTAAGTAACTGTAGTCATGTTTATATACGCAATGATTCCGTTAAAAAGCCATTGCAACCACCCTACGACGGCCCTTATAAAGTGTTAGAAAGAAATAATAAAATATATACAGTACAACTTCCGAATCGCGTAATTAAAATATCTGTAGATAGGTTAAAACCAGCATTTTCTTCCGAAATCTGGACTGATAACAATAAAAGTAGTGTAGATAACGATAATATAGCAATTAAAGATAATAAAAATAAACTTTCCCAGCAAGTCACCAAAGCAGCGGAAAGCGATAATAAACCGCTCGCTTATGTTACGCGTTCCGGCCGTATTAGTAAAAAGCCCGTACGTTTCAATGAGTAGGCGAAACACACGACATACTTCATATTTAATTTTGATATTAAAGCATATTATTATAATTTTGTTATTAAATGTAGCAATATTTTTTGTATTTAGGTTAATAAATCGTACGTTTCAATATATAAAATCATGTATAGTAGTAATAACTAAATCATTTACAAGTCATTTTTCATTTTAACAATAACATTTTTATACTCGTACTAGTAAAATGGGTAAAACTATATCAAAAGAGGAGATCGTCGTTGCCCAGAGTGGAGCAAACGCATTTTTACCTTTTAAGTTTCGTGGACATTTCGGCAGCAAATCAAACCATTTTTAGATTTAATTTTAATAGGTGTCTGTGTTTTTGTTTTATTGGTATGTTTACTGTTATGTTAATTTTTATATTTTTTTTTCATTTTTTGTATAATTTTCTTTTAAGGTTATATAACAGTACAAATGTTTTTTTAATAAGGGGGGAGTGGTGTGCCGGCTCATGTCAACGTCGAGGCAGTCCATCGGAGTCCGGCACGGCACTCGGACACGTATACAATAAATAATTATGAGTGATATGATTTTCCTTTGAGACTGACCCACACATAACTCCGCACAGAAGTATAAAATACAATCATAATAGTGTACAAACTTACAATTCCAATTAATTATAGTCGAATTTCGACTACTGCGGGACCTCTAGTATACTTAAACGCATATAAGTATGTATGTCAGTCACCGGGACTCATAACACAGGGAATTCTAAATTGCGCCCGGTTGACCGAGCTTGATTTGTTTCCCAGTTATTTATTTATTATTATTTGCAGTAAAAGCAACCGTTTCAATAGCTTCAAATTTACCACTCCACAAAATTTTTGGATTATAACAAACATTACTTAAAAGTCGATCCCTCAAACATGTAGTTCGTTTGAAAAACAACATGTTTATTACACGTTGTCCTCTGCGGGGATCGGTTCAGTCTGAATACACTGCGGAATGGTGCAAAATAATGGTTACTCTTTCATGTCACGTAAAACAATAACAAAGTTTTGGAGCGGAAACACGAAAACGTAACGCTTTTTGGCAAAGCAAAAAAAAAATGGACATTACTCGTGGATTGAATTATATAGACGCAATTGGCTTTGGTGTTTCGACCGTTGGAGCTAGGATATTTATATTTTAAGTTCTTGTGGAATACGAGAATGTCATGGACAGGACATACATATAGTTTTATTAAACGGCCGTCTGGTGTAGCGGTAAGTGACATGGTCACTACATAAGGGGGTCGCGGGTTCGAATCCCGCCAAGGGAAGATATTTGTATGATAAAAATATAAATGTCTTTTCCAGGGTTATGGATGTATATTAAATATATGTATGTGTATAATAAGAATCTTACATTTATTTCCGTTATCTGGTACCTGTAACACAAGTTCTTTACGAACTTATCACGGGACCAGTTAACGTGGCGTGATTGTTGTTAAATATTTATATTATTTATTTATTTATAGTTAGAATAGGAGAGACGTTTCCAGAGTTCTTTTTTGTCACGTACCTTCCGGCTTTTGAATGAGCTCCCCTTCACGGTGTTTCTCGAGCGCTATGACATATCCCTCTTCAAATGAGGCTTGCGGAGAGAACTTAACGGTAGGCAGCGGCTTGGCTCTGCCCCTAGCATTGCTGAAGTCCATGGGCGACGGTAACCACTCACCATCAGTATGCTCGTCTGCCTAAAAGGGCAATAAAAAAAATAAAAAAATAAAGACCAGAATGAGAGGCCCAAACTCAGGTTAGATGGCGTAGACCAGGATTTCAAAGGAATCGCTGTCAAAAACTGGAAAGAGAAATTCATGAATAGAGGAGTCTGGCGAGACTTACTGGATCAGTTTAAGGCTCACCCAGGGCTATAAGGCTTAAAGTGACGATGATGATGAGATAGGAAAACTAGCTTATCATCGCTTAGCTATTCGTCGTACACCAATCAAAGTCATAAGAAAAGCATTAAATGTGAAACCCACCTTAAAACATGAGGTCTAGATCCTACTAGATCATTCCACAGTTCAAATATTGAATATGCCCTAGCACCAGAAAATGCCGGTTAGCGATCGCATTAAACTTATTCTCTGTTGAATCTCTTAGTCAACTTTTATAGACACTCCCGGAAAGAGGGTTGGTGCTATTTTAGAAAACAACACAGTCAATATGAATCTAGAAAACGCCAGGAGACGCCCTTAAAAATTATGAGCCAGCACAGAAAGTGTCCCATTAAAACTTATTCACGAAATATATCTCGTAAAACAACAATCTAATATCGAAGCAGAGAATTTCGTTGACAAAGCACCGGCTACGGCCATTGTGGCATCATTGATATATTTTCCTAATATATTTCGCTTCAACAAGGTATTCTCTGTTAAATTGGTAATTTACGGAACAAAATCTTGAAAGGAAGAAATTATTTTTCGGTATTTATAACGGGATGAGTATTTTTTTGTGTTGTGAATGGAAAATGTTTTTTTCAATAATCCTTCAGAACGAAAATTTTTTCACTAGCATTGTTTTTTACGTTATAAGTTAGTTACAATATTAGTAAATAATTATTTAAATTACTAACTCAGTAACGTGAAGTCGTCCTGGCCTAATGGGATAAGACATTCGGTGCATTCGTGTTGAGCGACGCGCCGGTGTTCGAATCTCAGGCGGGTACCAATTTTTCTAATGAAATACGTACTCAACAAATGCTCACGATTGATTTCTACGGTGAAGGAATAACATCGTGTAATAAAAATGAAACCCGCAAAATTATAATTTGCGTAATTACTGGTGGTAGGACCTCTTGTGAGTCCGCGCGGGTGAGTACCACCACCCTGCCCATTTCTGTCGTGAAGCAGTAATGCGTTTCGGTTTGAAGGTTGGGCAGCCGTTGTAACTATACTTGAGACCTTAGAACTTATATCTCAAGGTGGGTGGCGCATTTACCTTGTAGATGTCTATGGGCTCCAGTAACCACTTAACACCAGGTGGGCTGTGAGCTCGTCCACCCATCTAAGCAATAAAAAAAATAAAAAAAAATGTTATAGTAACTTAGTTTAAAGTGTTGCATTTTCTGTTTGTTACATCTACATTACATATAAAAATAAAACCAAGTGTGGAAACAAAGAAAAACTTACTGTCTTTTGAGCTCACACAGATAGGTCCCGATTTTTGGCGAGAATAAGTATTGCTTTCTAGTTTGTATGGTGGGGCAAGTTGCTTTACTATAAAACTGAAACTTGGATCACTTGGATTTGGCTTGGATGAGAATTTAGTTACAAACGTGGTTAGTTTTCGATGAGTTCTATGTAACTAGTAACAAAGATCTGAAGATTGAATTCCGCCGGTGGCAGAAAGACATTGAAGTCGCTGCTAGTTATTATTATAAGTAATTTTGAGTGGTAACTAGGCCTACTCACTGGATAGCCTGGTCACCGTCCTCGTCGAGCCCATAGAATGCGAAGGGTAGTTTATCGTGCAACTTAATCCACACACACAATTCACTGAGTATCTCGCCAGATCGCGATTGCGGTCAATTCCGCGAAACACTGCTCTTGTTGGGTTAGTGTTAGCAAATTCTCTCCGGTTGAACCCGTGAGCTCAGCTACCTATCCGAGCGTAGCTGGAATATCCCCTTAGGCTGCCAGGAGAAAAAGGCTATTAGGTACTTGGCATTAACTTTTCTTTATAAGCTCAAACCACTTTTCCCAAAACAATCTCCCGAGTACAACAACATTAGAGTAAATGTTCAAATATTTATTAAACGATGCTGACCTAGATTTANAGCCTCTTCTGAAGCCTGCCTGTTCGATGGGTTGGTATTTCTCTGTGCTTTCTTTTATTTTTTTCTCTATTATTGAGGAGAACAGTTTATATAGTGAAGGTAGTAAGCTTATCGGTCTGTAATTACTTATATTATTAGGGTCTCCTTTTTTGTACAGTAAGATGATATCAGACTCTGACCATTGACGAGGTGTATACGAGCTGTTCAGTATCTGATTAAATAGTCGAGTTAGTGGTTTTGCTAGATACGCGCATCCGAGCTTTATGGTTTCGTTGGTGATCCTGTCGGGGCCTGGACTTTTCTCTATTTTTAGTGATTTAATCCCTTTAATCACTAAAAATATAACACTTCGGATTCGTCTATGACTGCTCTCGTCTCTACTTGATTTGTGCCCGGTAGTTCATATGTACATTGATTCGGTGCGCTATATAGCTCCTTGTAAAATTCTGTGGCTATTTTCAGTATTTCTGTTCTATTTTGGGTATTTTTTACTTTGTCTTTCAATTCTTCAATCCATTTACTACTATTTAGTTGTCATAGATAATGAGATTAAAAGATTGAAATCGTGATGAAGCTTTAAAGCTAGTAAAAAAATTATCTACGAATCACGAAAGCCCCTGAAAATTCCAGTAAAAAAAATTGCCTCACGCATTAACAATAATATCAGAGATCCAAAGAGTTTCTCGTCCTCTTTCGCAAATAAATATACGGTAATTTCACCGGCTCCGACTGAGTTTGCTCACGTAGTTATCGTAAATCTGAGAACTGAGAAACGTGAAAATTTGAATATCATAAGTAATTAATGAAGTTTGAATTTCCCTTTATCTTTCGAATGTAGAATACATTTTGGAGATGTAATGTACTTTTTTATTTAATTGTAGATCTAGTTGTTCCACGTTACAATATCTTGAAACGAAGTATCTAGTTCATTGCTGATTGGTTACTAGTGGTAGGACGTCTTGTGAGTCCGCACGGGTAGGTACAACGACCCTGCCTATTTCTGCCGTGAAGCAGTAATTAATGCGTTTTGGTTCAAAAGGCGAGGCAGTGGAGGGGCAGGAAGTGAGACCTTAAAACAAGGTGGACTGTGAGCTCTTACACCCATTTAAGCAAAAAAAACTCTAGCTCTTTTGTAGTCAACATTGTTTTGAGGTTGATTCTGGGACAAGTAGCTTATTTCAAAATAATCATTTTACAAACATGTCTATATGAATTTCCCACAAATGATTTCCACTACAAAATAGGCAATGGTTGTATCCCTGGCACTGTTAGCCACTATGACTACATTATGAAGTGGATTGAATGCTCGCGTCTCTCATCAAAAAATAATAATCGTTAAATAAAGACAAATAGGTACTACAAAATTAATGGGTTAAAAGTAGTCGTGCCCTAAAGCGTAAGATGGTATGGTGTATCAAACAATGCGACAGGCAGTACAAATTTCTTATAAAAATGTCACTCATCTTCACGAACAGCTTCCACGGTGAAGAAATATCACCGTGTAATAAAATTCAAACCCGCCAAAAATATAATTTGGTTGGTTAATCACTATCCAATAGAGATAGACTTCAGATCTCACCACGGGTGGAAGGTAACCATGTTGTGATGTTTATTGGCTTCAGCATCCAGTAATCAATAACCAGTAATTAATAGGGTTCCGATATCTATGCTGATAGCCTTGAGAGGCTATTTCAGCTTTAGCCTAGCGTTTAGGTGAGCTCTGGGGGCTCAAACCGGAGGTGTTGCTAACACTGGTCCTAGGAAGAGCAGCCCTTCGCAGAATCTACCACCGGATTGGAAACGCGACCTATTGAGAAGAATCGGCGAGAAACTCATTGGGCGTGGGTCATCAGTTATTCTATAGATCAACAATAAAAGAGTTTTTCCGTTAAATTCACAAAAGATTCAACAGAATTTTCTCTGCATTATGTACACACGTTGGACAGTACTGGGGTAGTTTCAGATCTTACATTGAAATAGAGTTCATATTTTCTGCGTAGATCCACTCACTACATTTATCTACAGAGCATTTCCTGAGACTACACGTGATTTTCTCTTGCAATATAACATGAAATTTTGCTTAGGTAAGTGACGCGTATTTAAAATGAGAAAATCTTTGCAACACCAACCATGCAAAAGCATTTCTTTCTTAGCATAATTCCGGCAGTAAAGTGAGTTCTGCTCTATTGATACATTGATGACGAGATGCTAACAAAGTTACCTTAAAAGAGATGGATAAAGCAGAATAAAATATGTTTCAAACTCAAAAATTCCGACACCTTAAACTCCAACACTTATTTACAATAGCTTAGGGATTAGTTTTCGAAAGCTCCACTTATTTATTTATCAGACTTCAGATTCAGAATTTCCGTACCCTAATAGTTGGTAATTAAACCCACCAGAACGGTTAACCGGTAGTCTCGAATCATTAACTATCCACTTAGTTAACTCACAAAGGTTTGCTCGACCGCAACCGGCCCGGTCACGACCTATGCATCACGCTTCTGAGAATTACAATTTAATTCCGTTGTTAATTTTTAAGTAATGGTTCATTTTTGTCTGGTGGTGCAGTTTATGCTTAGCCTTCGTGCATTGGTAACCCTGCTTTTTGAATGATAAGATAGTGATGACACCAACCGGTGGATAATAACGAATTCAGTGAATGCGGAACTTTAAAAAGATCTACAATTTGTTCATTCGTTGCGTTAGTTTCTTGTCCAATTTCTCCCAAACTAGTTTTATCCTTTATCTGAAAATTGCGTAAAACCTAACAAGGTTTTTTTCAAACTCATAAATTCACTGAATGTCTTGTTTCCTCCCTCAGGTTGCACGGATAACGGCTTAGGCACGAATGGGGTACCTGAGCTGGAATACACAGACGTGGACCTTGGTCTGACACCACGAGGTCCTAGATTCGACGTCGCCCATTCGAAAAACGTGACAGCGCTTGTAGGGAAAACCGCACAACTGAACTGCAGAGTTCACGATTTGGGGAATAGAACGGTAAGAACTACTTTTTGATTACAGCAATTTCCCTTAGTAGTTCAATAGTTCTAGATCGTTAAGAAATAACTCACTTAAAACGTGGCAAGATCAAAGTGTATTATTGCAGACAGCGAGCACGTTCTTGGTATCGCCAGACCATTTAGCATATTTTATCAAATGATCAGGCATGCACGCTTGATGGAGTTTTGACTTTAATAAAGAAAACGCAAGCTTAAAGGACTTTCAGTATAGCAAAAACGGCCTCACTCTTCGAGTGCCTTTTATGGCTACGTCCACTTTTCTTTATCAGAAGGATATTACTGGACGTTAACTGGATTATCGTCCAGTAATATCCTTCGGCAATGAGGTGGAGTGGTATTGTGGGTAGCACGAACAAAATTTCAAATCCTCACGTAGCTCAAGCGAATCCCATGAGCCGAATCTGAAACAAGCGAAGAAGTGAGATGGCGTGGTATTGTCAATTCATTACGTTTTGTCAACTAGCTGTACTGGAAACCAGGGCTTCCACATCTCATGGTCGTCCGACAGTCCAACTGTAGCAGAGCGGATTCGTAAGTGGCAATGGGCTGACCATATTAGCCGGAGAACCGATAGCCGCTGGAGTATACGTGTTCTTGAGTAGACACCGTAGTGAAGAGTGGGAGGGTGGTCTCAGATTCGGTGTAGCCACGATCTATGTAGGGTGGCTGGCAAGAGCTGGATGAGAGAAGTCGAGGGTCGTGGTCAGTGCTTGCAATTAGAGAGGCCTATGCAATAGCAGTGGACAGCTATAGGCTGATGATGATGATTATAATGAGTGTCCAGAATTTTCATGGACTGTTCACGTGCATCCTCGATGTATACTGCAGGAAAAACTGGCGTGAAATGCTACCACATCTATGTAATAACAACGTGTTTTTAATTAAAGAAAATAATCACCCTACAAACACGCCTATTGTTAACCACACGTAATAATATAATGGTTCCGTATTAAAGGAACTAAAATTTACGGAAGACTCGACCTAAGCGATATTAGAATAACGATTGTTTTTGCATTAGCTTCGTTAGAGAACAAAACCAAACAAATTACGCGGGTAATTGGTTTCTTTCATGAGTGGCCCTTGAGTAAGTTACTAGGAACAAACTGTTTACATATATTGTTATGATTTTTTTTATGCGTTTAAGGATCTACCAGTTTACGGCTTACCTGATGTATAGCAGTTACTGGAGTCCACAGAGATAGCAGCAAGAACGCTAACACGCATTGAGATATTGAAGATTCAATTGAGTTCAATTCAGTCGAGCCTTTAGTCCTCGAAGTTTTAGTAGTTAGAGCCTCGAGGCTACTTTTTTTTTATTGCTTAGATGGGTGGACGAGCACAGTCCACCTGATGTTAAGTGGTTACTGGAGCCCATAGACATTTACAACGCAAATGCGTCACTCACCTTGAGATATAAGTTCTAAGGTCTCAGTATAGTTACAACGGCTGCCCCACCCTTCAAGCCGAAACGCATTATTGTTTCACGGCAGAAATAGGCGTGCGGACTCACATGAGGTCCTACCACCAGTGCTTGCTTTTAATTGCTGCTATTTTTTGATTGAGCAGGATGGCGATATCATCTCATATATTTTATGCTAAAGATACGTCCTACCGTTAGCGTTAATTTCATTACTGCCTTTCGATAATACTGTGAATTATTTTTTCCATCCATTACCTGTAATGGATGCTTCGTAAAACGTTGAAATACACTCCGGTCTACGATCATGGGTCACTGCCAGGTGACTCTGTTTTTATATTTTAGCTAGGGTTAGTGTTAGCAGTTCTCTCAGGTTGAGCCCGTGAGCTCACCTACCATAGCTCCTTAGGCTACCGACTATTAGGTAGGAAAAAAGAGCTACATCTCCCTCCCAGGTATAAAAAAGACTGAAATAATTGATTTTCACAAATTAAATTTTCTGACTTAGGGTATTCCCAATCAGGCCAGCATAAAACTATTTTCTAAACACAAAAGTGATCAATAGAATAATTCTTAAATGAAATATTAGTGTTGAGAGTGTTGACTGTGAGAGTTTTCTCCATCACCCAGAAAATCATCTACTTGACTTGTTCATTCTTATCATCGAAAGCCAATCAATAGTTCAATTGTGTCTTTCGTAGTAATCTTAACCTTCCCAAGCTTTGAGATATTGAAAACCAATAAACTTGTCAAACAATCTCGAGGAATGAGATTCAAATGTAACAATAATGTTATTTTTATTGTTTGAGTTCATTGATGCAGAATCCGAAATTCTAAATGAGGTTCGTTTTAAGTCTTTTAAAGCGGTGGTAGGGCTCAATGTTGTTAATGGTAGGCAGCGGCTTGGCTCTGCCCCTGGCATTGCTGATGTTCATGAGTGACGGTAGCCACTTACCATCAGGTGGGCCGTATTTCTTTTATTTATTGCTTGGTTGGCGAACGAGCTAACAGCCCACCTGGTGTTAAGTGGTTACTGGAGCCCATAGACATCTACAACGTAAATACGTCAACCACCTTGAGATATAACTTCTAAGATCTCAGTATAGTTACAACGGCTGCCCTACCCTTCAGACCGAAACGCATTACTGCTTCACGGCAGAAATGGGCGGGGCGGTGGTACCTACCCGCGCGGACTCACAAGAGGTCCTACCACAAGTAATTACGCAAATCATAATTTTGCGTATGCTCGTTTGCCTACCAAGGAAATAAAAAAAGTGACTACATTGTCTACTTCAGCTGCAAAGCAATTGTGCTTTCCTATTAAATTCTGTGCATACCAGACCCCATACTTGAGTAGCGTTTACGTATGGGGTCTGGTATGCACTTAATCTAACTCACTCTTCCAATTCTGGATTGTACGGTGGCTTCTGCTATGTTAACTAATGAATGAATGGTTTGATTACGTCAAGGATACATCGTGGTAAAAATTATATTTGGAAATGCAAGTGACTTTAGGGATACGTTAGCGATGGTAATGATTCTATTCAGCGGTGGAGACTGGGATAGTAAACGGAACATTTACAATGGCAGTATCGACATTAACATAAATACACAGAAATCATTAATATGTTTGTTTATTTCTGCAGAATCAACTTGTTTTTTTTAAGGAAAACAAAACTCAAATTTGCAAAAAAAGGAATCTAACCGTGCTCCCGTGCTAGCAGTCTTCTAAAACATTAGTTTTATGAATCAAAAGCAAAAATTTTGAAATAAGTTTAGGTCTCATCGCATTTAGTTTGCCGAGAGCTTGGATCCAAACGGCTAGTTTCAAACGATACACCATACCATTTTTATTAGGGTCCCGTGGATCCCACGCGTAGAAACATCATATTACTGATAAGCCTTACAAAATACATTATTTACACCGCATCCCGTCGTAACTTTGCTATCGGAATGTTCCGAAGTTTCTTCCTGCGTGTAATATTTTCTCTATTAGTTTATCGGTTTCCTAGAGAAGCCTGCTGATGGATTATTTTTTTCATTGCCTAGACGTGTGTTTGAGCTCGCGATCCATTTGTTATTAAGTGGTTGACAATGTCTATATTATTATAGACATAATAAATAACATTAATGTTAATTAAGTCATCGTGGCCTAACGGATAAGACGTCCGATGCATTCGTGTCGAGCGATGCGCCGGTGTTCGAATCTCAGGCGGGTACCAATTTTTCTAATGAAATACGTATCCATCTAAGCAATAAAAAAAATATAAAAAAAACTTAACAAATGTTCACGATTGACTTCCACGGTGAAGGAATAACATCGTGTAATAAAAATGAAACCCGCAAAATTATAATTTGCCTCTTGTGAGTCCGCGCGGGTGGGTACCACCACCCTGCCTATTTCTGCCGTGAAGCAGTAATGCGTTTCGGTTTGAAGGGTGGGCAGCCGTTGTAACTATATTTGAGACCTTAGAACTTATATCTCAAGGTGGGTGGCGCATTTACGTCGTAAATGTCTATGGGCTCCAGTAACCACTTAACACCAGGTGGGCTGTGAGCTCGTCCACTCATCTATCAATAAAATAAAAAATTTATGCCGCGAACGGTCTGAGTCTCAATAGTATGACGACTGTACCACCCTTCAAACCGAAACGCGTTACTTCGCAGCAGAAATAGCCATGGTGGTAGTACTTATCCTTATGGGCTGACCACCACGACTTACCACCAGTTTGTAAGAGCAATTCGAACACATTAATACACTACAATTCGTGGTCGTAGGCGTCAGTGGTCAAGATAAATTTACATTTGTATTCTTCTAAAGAGTCACGTAAAATTATTCAAAATATGTACATAATATAATAATATGTATATTTGTAATTAGTAACAGTTTCCCGTGGGAATGAGATTTTTTTTTTCAGCATAAGAGGTAGTGTTAAAGCCTAAAGCTATTATTTTTAAAAGATCATAGCAATCCGTTTCTTCATTTCGACATGAAAGCAGAACAAACAAAATACACACTTTCATATTTATAATAGACATGCGGTACACTCCGGCTTCGCTCGGGTCTTTAACAAAAATTTCAACGATACTTGACGTTGTTTTATTTTTTTTAAATAAAAGAACACTTATTGCGGCATAACTATAATAGTTAGACATATGCTGTCCCGACACTTTTTGTAAATAATAATGTGTTCTACAAAGTCGTAGTACATTATTTTATTCTATCATCAATAGTTTTCGCACGGCGCGCGGTGTAAAGAGTATTTTAGGTAATTTTTTTTACACCTTGGGTTACATTATTGGAGTTTTAGTAAGGATTCCAATTTTTTTGCAAAAAATATTATAGCCTATGTCACTCGGGAATAGTGTAGCTTCCAAACAGTGAAATAATTTTTCAAATCGGTTCAGTAGTTTCGGAGCCCATTCAATACAAACAAACAAACAAATCTTTCCTCTTTATAATATTAGTATAGATTACCATGTATTAATAAATATTATGTATTAGTATTAAAAAAATGCAGTATTTTTTTAATACTAATATTTATTACATATATGGTTTGTTATTTACTCTTCTACTAGCGGGAAATTTGTATTCAAAATAAATAAGTCAAACACACTATTTTGTAAATGCTTAGAATGTTTTGGTAGTGTACAGTATTATAATATGAACAGGAAACTAGATGATACCTACTAATTATATTAAAATACGAAGACTCCTGAGTGCAACATGGATGTGCTAGTATTGCACACTACGAAGGGCTAGGGTAGACTAGTCAATAGATATAAAAATTAAATTATACGGAAGCCTATATTTTGTAGAAATTTGATAAATTGTTCCATTAAAATTAAAACATTCTAAATTGTGTACTAAATATCGTACTTAAACTGTATTCATATTTATAACTAGCGGCCTACTCCGGATCCGCTCGGATCTTTAACAAAAATTTCAACGACGTTGTTTTTTTTTTTAAATAAAAGAACACTTATTGCGGCATAATAACAATACAGACAAACAAGCAAATATTTTCTCTTTATAATATTAAGTATAGAAGTATAGATAATACCTAAGGACTAACTAAACCTAAGGACAGCTCACGGACTTTGAAACATACGTTCAGGTCAATAAACTCAAAACGGAGAACCCCAAAATTCTTCTAATCAGCCAAATGACCGTTACTAAATTATATCCATTCTCTAAAACGAGTGCCCGTCTGGATCGTTAAGACGATCTGGTGGAATGCATCAGCTCGTCAGACTGAATGTATTTATGACTCCCGAAAGAACCATAAAAACTCGGCGAAATTCAGATAAATTTTGCGGCGCGCCAAGCAAAGCCCCTTATCGTCTAATCTCGGTTATGGAACGTATTTTTCCCCACATTTACATTCGACGACAAAGCATTAAAATATCTTTAAAACGCTTTCTCCATTTCTTACTTCGGGGAGATGGATTGTAGTCTAATTTTTTCTCTCCGTGATATTTGGTATTTTGATTTTTGTACACGAAGTCAGAGAAATTTGATACTTTTAAAGTCGGTATTTCTTCTTCTTTTTATTCTCCATCTTATTCCCTAGGTGGGGTCAGCACAGCGTTCTATTCCATTCTCTTCTATCAGCCGTCATCTCAACAACCACTCCTCTCTCTCTCTTAACGTCATTCACACACTCCATCCATGTCTTCTTCGATCGATCTCTTCCCCCTCTACCTTGCACTACCGTTTCCGTACATCGCCTAGTGACACATGTATCTTCTATCTACGCATCACATGTCCATTTAAAGTCGGTACTTCATCTATCTATACTAATATTATAAAGAGGAAAGATTTGTTTGTTTGTTTGTTTCGAATAGGCTCCGAAACTACTGAACCGATTTGAAAAATTCTTTTTCCATTAGAAGCCGACATTGTCCCTGATGAACACAGGCTATTTTTTTTAAAAAAAATATTTTTTTTTGATTTCATGTGTGTTTTAATGTTTCCGAAGCGAAGCGAGGGCGGGTCGCTAGTGCCTTATAAAGGTGTTAGATGATCTACTTTAAGTATTGTTTGTGTACCGATTTTTATTGGTTTCCGTCAAGAGTTTTTCGCGGAATGTTCATTTGCTATGTTCGATGTCTATAGATCACGCAGTTTCTCTGGCTTACTCGTGAGTTTAAGTAACCGGCTGAAATATCACCATACCTATCAATCCAGTAACGGCGCAATTTTTATTTATTGCGTAATACATAATATTTATTGCTTGCCTATTTAGGTTGATGAGCTTAGGGTTCACCTAGTCTCAAGGGGTTATCGGAGCCCAAAGGCATACATATGCATATAGGCATAACTTAAATGTGGTCATCTACCTTGAGACATGAGTTCTATGTTTTAGTTTATACGATACAACAGCTGCTCCACCATTTAAAACGAACCCATTATTGTTTTATGGCGGTAATAGATAGAGAAGTGGCATATACTCATGGTTCTCAACGCCCCCTAACATAATAATAATAATAAATAAATCCGGCCAGTTTTTGTTCATTGCTATTGAAAAAATATAATTTTTAGATTGCTTTCAACTTTCAGAACATTTATTACTATTGAAATTATTGAGGTGATTTATATTCCATGCGTGGTTATCGGAAAGCTATCGATTTTTAGAACTAGACCGCCCCTGACACTTATTGCATGTTTTAAATTCATATTAGTTATTGTTATGTTACAAGCCAAAACCGGTCCAGTTATGATTGTCACTAAGTGTATTATACAATAAGCCCATTTATTCAAACTCCATGTATACTAACTAACGTTAATATGCGACATATTAATGTTGCTGACACATGAATTATGTGATTTTTATCTTCATAATAATAATATGTAAATACAAAAATTAAATTTATGAATAGTAGTCGTCGTGGCCTAACGGAGAAGACGTCCGGTGCATTCTTGTTGAAGCGATGCACTGGTGTTCGAATCCCGCAGGCGGGTACAAATTTTTGTGATGAAATAGGGTAAAACCTGGATAGATGCCGCAGCGGGATAGATGCCTCATGTTCTAAAAACCTAACTTCCCGCACTCATGACAAAAAAATTATTGAATAAGTAGGAACCACAGTCACCATAAACCTTATATACCATTTGACAATCGCGTGGTGACGAAGTGTTTTCCTCGTGCATGTAATTTTCTCCGCGCGGAATTTCACGAACACGTCAAAGATTTAAAGGTTAATATTTAGCGTGGTATAACTTTATAATTAGTGTAAAATTCCATTATATTTTTTACTACGTGAATATATTGGTTCATTGAGTCTGCATCTAGGTGTAAATAAATGCTATTAAGTTTATAATTTATTTACAAAAAAATTGGGTATCTATCCTTATCACAAAGGATAGTTGCCCTGATTTTTTGGGGTATAGGTGCCTTTAGGGGCATCTATCCCTCTATACTCTGCCATTTCAGAATATAGCTGAAATATGGCACGAAAACATAAAACACAAATAAATGAATTACAGTTCAAGCAGCGAATATGAAGACAATCCACTTAACTATAAAATGAAAGGAAATAAAACAATAGATTTGCCCCTAAAGAAATCTAAGGGATAAACCTAAAACGCATGTAAATATATAAACTATAAAAATACGAAGTCGCAATCGGACTGGATTCAATGTTTAATGTTTCAGAACTAGCTACATAAAACGTGTTTTTCAGAAATGATGTAGAAGATGTGGAAAATTGAAAGCACTATCCAGTTAAACTTCAATTTGACAAAATAATAAAAATATCTTTATTGTGTTAATTTAATATAAAAAATATGATTTTGCAATGTACACATTGACACTTAATAAAGTGAATATTTTATAAACAATTAAGAATTTATATTTTTGTTGAATAAATATTTGTAAAATTTAATTTAATAAAAAAATAGGATTATGCATGTTGAAACTAACAAAATTGTAGTTTAGCTTACGCTTACTTAACGCTTTAAAAATTTAATTATGATCATTTGTGTGATATGAGAATTATCTTTTAATTATAAACATTCAAAGACTTAAAAAATACAAAATATTTTTTATTATTATGACCCATGTTTCTTGGAGACAATTGCTCTGTTAGGAATAGAACTTCTTAATATTTGGATTGGTTTTTTCGTTTACACGGTATAAAGGGCATCTATCCTACACTGCAAGCATCTATCCTACTCAGTATTTTCTTGGTGGGGCAAGTATCCATACAGGTAGGCATCTATCCTCCAAAAAAAGGTTCTACGCAAAACGAATTTCTGCAAAATCTGTATTTGATAGGTTTAAAAAAATTAATACTAATTAAACATAAAGGATTGAGCTAACTACATTAATAGAAATTATTCGTATAAAATTAATATTTTCAAAATTACATGACTATTTCAAAAAGTGGGGCATCTATCTCGGCTTTACCCTACATACTCAACAACTGTTCACGATTGACTTCCACGGTGAAGGAATAACATCGTGTAATAAAAATGAAACCCGCAAAATTATAATTTGCGTAATTACCGGTGGTAGGACCTCTTGTGAGTCCGCGCGGGTGGGTACCACCACCCTGCCTATTTCTGCCGTGAAGCAGTAATGCGTTTCGGTTTGAAGGGTGGGGCAGCCGTTGTAACTATATTTGAGACCTTAGAACTTGTATATCTCAAGGTGGGTGGCGCATTTACGTTGTGGATGTCTATGGGCTCCAGTAACCACTTAAAACCAGGTGGGCTGTGAGCTCGTCCACCCATCTAAGCAATAAAAAAAAAAGAATAGTTCTACCGATCATCACTTCTCCTTCACTCTTCAGTCTTTTCTATTATTGTCCAGTAAAGTAATGAACTGCTACTTGTTATCTCGTTCTAAGTAAAGAGTAAGAGTAAAGACTCACTCACTCAAAAACTCATTAATGAGTTCAAAAATATTGGTTACCTTCATAAAAATGCCGAAGCAATCAAACTGCTGATACATAAACACCTCATAAATTCTCTGGAAAAATTTATAAACTCCAATAACCATTTTTATTGCGAAGCTTTAGCGAATCGTAATAATGAAATTCCAATGTTGATTAGATTTTCTCTCTCATTTTATTTTCATCTCATTAAGTTCCCCGTATAATAGTTCTACGACCAGACAATTCTGGACCGAAATGAATTTCGGCTCCTCGAATTCTAATTTATCGTTCGATTTGATTAAGATTTTTCTTGTTCTTTGTTGGGAGTGCGTCTTCGTTCCACTTTCAAAGAATTTTAAGTATAGCTTTATGTCAATCAAACTAAACAAGGATCTTTCTAGATCTTCTAATTGAATTCAGTTTTCGTTTCTTTTCCTTCGATTTAGTATCATTTAAAACTTTTTTCTTTTTGTCTTGGGTTAAGTTTGAAACTTAGAAGCAAACGATTTACTAGTTATTCTGTTTGAATTTGAATAAATGAACTAAAGCATCAACAATAAGACTAAACACTACTCTACACAAATATTGCAGATTCTAATATAAAAACATAATATCCAAAAGTATTCCTGAATTTTATGATTCTTCTTCTTCGTCGCTTTCTTCATTGCTGAAGGTCGTGTCCCTGAAACTTGACCGTTGCCTGTCTCGTGAGCTGTTTCCATCTCGTCCGGTCCTCAGCTGCTCGAATGGCGGTTGCGACTGGCAACCCAGTTAGAGCGGTTACTTGATCACACCAACGGCTAGGTAATCGGCCGTGGGGTCTCTTTCCTTCTACTTTGCCCGTCACAATCACTTTGTCCAAGTTATCTGACTGTCGGCGGGCAATATGACCGAAGTAGCTGAGGATCCTCTGGTAACAGATTGTTGAGAGCCTGACTCGGATGCGAAGCTGATCCAGGATAGATTTATTTGTCCTCTTGGCCGTCCACGGAATTCGGAACATTCGTCTCAAGCACCACATTTGAAATGCATTTATTTTCGTGCGCTCGGATGCCCTAATTGTTTTTTTTTTATTGCCATTGTAGGCAGACGAGCATACGGCCCACCTGATGGTGAGTGGTTACCGTCGCCCATGGACTTCAGCAATGCCAAGGGCAGAGCCAAGCCGCTGCCTACCGCTGCCTACCGTCCAGGACTCTGCCCCGTAGAGAAAAATTGAGAAAACTAAGGTTCCGACGAGTCTCATTTTCGTGACGTTAGAGACTCTGCGATTTTGCCAAATTCGTTTGAGCTTGGTCATCGCTGTTTTGGCCATCTTTTTGCCAATTTTATGATTACTTAACGCAAAATTTGCAAATTTTATTGACAGAGTTCATGAATTATTGATGGCTGCGTTTTATATAAACAGTCCCTCAAACAAATGATAACACACAATAACAAATGATTTTTTGTTTAACTAAATTTATTCTGACAGGTCTCATGGATCAGACACCGGGATATCCACCTTCTAACGTCAGGAAGAATGACGTATACATCAGACCAGAGATTCATCAGCGTCCACAACCCTCACACTGAGGACTGGATTCTCAAAGTGAGCTATTTTAAATCTATTTAGTTCTATTACTTTCTTTTTACACTTTGACAGCCGTGGACATCGGCGCCCTACGTGGCGCACTGAAGTAATTATGTCTATTTCCCTATTCGATCTTCTTACTAAGGCGCCGGAATATCTACTAGACTCTGGGAAAGACAAATCCGGGGGTACTAAGAATTAATTTATTTTTAAGGCGCCAAGAAGACTAAAACATACATTAACAAACAAAAGAAGGTAAAGTTAGGCAATTTAGATGCTTAGTAACAGAATTCGACATAGTTACTTCAGTGCGCCGCGTAGGGCACTGGCGACGTACGTGGCAGCCAAAGGGTTAGGTTAGGTTAGGTTAAATCTGAAAATCTTACCGGTAGTAGTAATCCCAAGGCTATTCTAAATCGGATTATTAATTGTATTTCCGGTGGTCACAGGACAAAAGATAATTCTGGTTTGAATTTGTTGAATATAGTTTTTATTTGTTTGAAATATATTATCATTATTACATATAATATAATTTTTTGTAAAGATATACACCGTGTAAATAATGTGATGCTAATAAGCTTTGTCTTGATAAAAATTGAAAGTGACACTTGATGGGGTTCAGATCAGGCCGTCGCGTAAGTCGTTACGAAAGCCCATAGCTATCTCAACTTGTATGCACGAGACAATAGTCAATCGAAGTGTCAATTGGTTTTCCTACGGCTTTCCTACCCTTGAAACCCGACCGTATGCTTCCATAGCTGTAGAAACAGGTAAGACCTTACCCTTGTGTGGGTATAATACGCTGCACCATAGAGTAATTAAAATAACCAAACCACCCTCAAAAGATAAATTCTCCACGCCAAAATTTCACTTAACTTGATGCAATTTAGTTGACTGCTCCCAAAATGGCCTGCACCGACCTTAATTGCTTCACGCTCGTATTTCGTAATGGCTACATATAAAATAATTATTTCTCTTGCAGATAAGGTTTCCGCAGCGTCGAGACTCTGGTATCTATGAGTGCCAAGTGGGCACGACACCGCCTATTGGTCACAGAATGTTTTTATCTGTTGTTGGTAAGATTTTTCATTAAGAATTATGATTTTATTTCTTTAAGAAAACCGTAATTTGTCTTTTTTTGATTGGCTATTGAAACGGATAGTGTATGATTTTATACCTTGGCTCTAAACATGATCCTATTTTGGAAGACAAAATATTGTTTATCGCTGCGTTTGCTAGTTGAATAACATTCTAAAACTCACTTTGAACATCTAATAGTCCACATGTTGTTAAATAACGAAGCTCAATGATATCAGTTTGTGTATGATGACAATAATATTGAAACCGAAAACTGGTGACTGTCTTACCTTTTAAAACTAGAACGCATGGTTGCTTGGTGTCAGAAATCGACAAGGTGATGCCATCTTCCTGTAAAGACTATCACTAGAAATGATATAAACTATAAATGTTGTATTTTTTTTAATTATTAAACCTACAATGTTTTTTTTTTTATTGCCCTTGTAGGCAAACGAGCATACGGCCCACCTGATGGTGAGTGGTTACCGTTGCCCATGGACTTCAGCAATGCCAGGGGCAGAGCCAAGCCGCTGCCTACCGCAAATGTTGTTCTTTCGTCGTGAAAGTAATTCTTTATTGAAACTTATTAGCCTAGAAAACCTTATTGGTCATTCGAATGTTTCATTCTCAAAATGTTCAAATATGTAGATACAATAACATGTTACACGTAATGAAAATATTTTAAAAACTTCAAACGGTATCTTACAAATTGAAACGATTTTTTATTTATTAAGAACAGTGGAATTGGCTTTTATTGGAGAAATAGTAGTAAAATATAAGTATTAAGCTGGCAACATCTCGCCTATCTTCTTCAACCCCTCAATGCCTCAGCATTGGGTGGACACGGGTACGAACCGGACACGGGTACGAACCGGACACGGGTATGGGACACGGGACACGGCGAAGATACCTACATGAGTGTAGGTATCTTCGAAAGCACCCCATTCTCTTCGGTCTCTTGCCTTTCTCATCCAGCCCCTACCAACCACTTTGACCAAGACGTCGGTCCATCTCGCCCATGTAAGTGACTAAAACCCTAGTTCCAAAATTAACTACTATTCAACAGAACCTCTGACAACGATACTCGGTGGACCAGAGCTCTTCATCAACACTGGAAGCACGATAAACCTAACGTGTGTCGTGCAGCATTCCCCGGAGCCTCCCCCTGCAATACGCTGGACGCATAAAGAAGAGGTAAGAGATAATATTTTTCCTTATGTCTTAAAAAGGGGTAACTCTTATGAGTCCGCACGGTGAAGGTATAACATCGTGTAATAAAAATCAAACCCGCAAAATTATAATTTGCGTAATTACTGGTGGTAGGACCTCTTGTGAGTCCGCACGGGTAGGTACCACCACCATGCCTATTTTTGCCGTGAAGCAGTAATGCGTTTCGGATTGAAGGGTGGGGCAGCCGTTGTAACTATACTGAGACCTTAGAACTTATATCTCAAGGTGGGTGGCGCATTTACGTTGTAGATGTCTATGGGCTCCAGTAACCACTTAATACCAGGTGGGCTGTGAGCTCGTTCACCGATCTAAGAAATAAAAAAAAATGGTTTGGCAGTTCGACTAAACTAGTAAAATTTTATATTAATTTGGCTGAGTAAAGCTCTAAAAAATATGCTTTAAAAGCTGAAAGGAATTATCTGTGGATGGTTTAAGTCAGTACTTAAAAGCTGAAAGGAATTGTCTGTAGATGGGTTAAATCAGTAATCAAATAAGGTTCCTACTAAAATAGACTAATGCTGAAATAGTCGTTAAAGGAACCAAATCTTCCGACTAAAACTTCAATTACTATCACGTAATTCTGGCTATAGGACGTAGAAACATACAGAAGAATTGATTCTGAAATAAAGTTAATCAGACAGAAGACAGTTCATCATTCATTTTCACAGTCAGGTTAGTTTTCTTAAGAAAAATAAAGAAAGTGCCTAGAATATTCAATTATCTACACGTATCTTGAAGAAGTATTATGCATTAGAGTATTAATAATTTTCTTCTTTGAATACCGATTCAAATGTCACTAATATCAATGCCAGCACAAACTAATCTCAATACCTCAATTAAAACATAAATTGACATTGATATTTTTCAGATTATTTAAAAATAAAAACAACAATGTTTTATTACATAAAACAAAATTATAATCTATAATCATACTAATGTTACTCTTCTAACTTATTTGTTTACTTAGCGCCATTGCATTATAACATCTATATATAATTATTAATACGCGAAGGAAAAACTTTGTATCCCTTTTTACGAAAATTCCGCGGACGGAGGAGTATGAAATTTCCCACACTTATAGAGAATATAGAGAAGGAGTGCACAATGTTAATATTTTTTTTAAAATAATAATAAAAGATACATTAAATCAATAAAAAAAACATGACACACACTACAATATATTTGACGCACACACGCATAATTATTTACTGTCAAACTTTTGTTCTTGACGTTTTCTTTTTCTATGATTGAAATATTACTGGTGGCCTGAAGGCCTTTCCTGTTTCACCAGGACACGTGGGCGAGCAAAGGCTCAGCCAGGAGGGGTGGGATTTGCTAACAGCTACCCGAGCGCCTCCGAAGGAGACCTAACAGCTCAAGAGTAGCTGCTTCGCGAATGAATCTACTACCGGATCGGAATCGCGACCCGCTGAGAAGATCCGGCGAGAAACTCAGCGAGCTGATCCATGGGTTAGGTTGCACGGCGAACTCTTTGTCGAGTTCGACGAGTACGGTTACCGAGGTCCCTAAGCCTGCTCCTAGTGTTAGAGCTGAAGGCGTCTAATGCAAAGGTTATTGGATCTGATGGATCCGTAAGGACGTGTAGGGCGTCGACGGTGACTGGCTCCTGCGTGATCAGGATTCGGGGAGTAGTCAGCGGTGGCAACGATAAGGCGATTATCATGACGCATAGCCTTATCGAAGTACCGTTCCGACGCTGACTTCATGTATTTCTGGATAGATTCGAGGCCCAGGTCGTCGTGTAGGTCAACGTTCCTCACGAACCACGGAGCTCCGACGGCTAACCTGCAAAAGCGGGATTGTAGAGATTGGAGGGTGTCTATGTGTGTGCGGGCCGCGTGAGCGAACACCACACTCGCGTAAGTCATGACGGGCCTTATGCAAGTTTTGTAAAGTGTCACCTTGTTCCGAAGGGACATTTTACTCCGCTTACAGATCATGGGGTAGAGTCTACCGAGAATAAACGCGGCACGGTCACGGACTGATTTTATATGCGGGCGGAATGTCATCGATGCATCCAGGGTAACGCCCAGGTACTTGACCTTCCTGGCCCAGGGTATGGGTTGTCTAAAGAGAGTAATCGGGGGTGTGAGATTCCTCCTCCTAATCCGGGAGGAAATCCGTGTGGAGCTTCCCCTCTGAAATAGCACCGCAGTACTTTTCGCTGGGTTGATGTCTATGCGCCATTTTCGGAACCACTGTCCTAGGGCTAGGGCTGCGCTCTGAAGCTTCTTCGCGATTAGGGACTTATTTCTACTAGAATAGTAAACAGTCGTGTCGTCGGCGAATAAAGCTAAATGGGTCGGCGGCGACCGGGGAATATCGTTGACGAATAAGCTAAATAGGAGGGGTGAGAGGACAGAGCCTTGCGGGACTCCAGCTGTGAGAGGTCGTGGGGAGGAGCGGGTTCCCTCGACTCGATATCGAAAAGAGCGGTTCGACAAGAAGTCCCGTATGATGAGCACGAGACTATCCGGCACGCCCATGTTGAATAGTTTGAAAATCAAACCATTGTGCCAGACTTTGTCGAACGCTTTTGCGACGTCGAAGAAGAGAGCTCCCGTGTATAACGGTTTTGGTCGATTAAGCCCCACAAGAATGTGCTCCGTGAGGCGGTGCACCTGTTGAACGCATGAGTGATTTGTACGGAATCCGAATTGTTCATCGATGAGAATGCCCTTGGATGAGACGAAGTCTCTGAGGCGTTTGTAGAGCAGACGCTCATACAGTTTGCCTAGAGACATGAGGAGGCTAATCGGGCGGTAGCTCGTCGGATGATTTTTTGGTTTACCGGGTTTATGTATGCCGATAACGTCCGCTTCTTTCCACACCGCGGGAAAGATACAGTTCGCCATAGCGGCATTGAAAATAGATGCCAACATCACGATGAGTTGAACGGGTAGAAGTTTAATAACGCGGTTGGATATACCGTCGGAACCGGGAGCCTTGCGAGGACGTAGGTCTTCGATCAAGTCTTTAACTTCCATCGGGGTGATGTTCTTGACGTCTGTGGTCAAATTGAGAATAGATTAAATATTGTTTGTCTTTATTACTATTTTTCTATAGTGTAGTCTTGGCGAAATTTATGATTATAGAAGTATAATGGTCTTTGAAAATAGAATCATAATAGTGTACAAACTTACAATTTCAATTAATTATAGTCGAATTTCGACTACTGCGGGACCACTAGTTCCTTTAAAAATTGCTCGTATGTAATTTGTACCTACTCGATTTACGAACCTTATAACTAAGGCTCCAGAAATATCCTCAAAAAAAAAACGATAGATTTTTCCTAACTTTGGGTTCGTCTTGGCAGTTTTCTCTGTAAATATTTACCTTGCTTACTTTGCATAGCCCACGAGTTTGATACTTTCGAATAGGTTACGTAACCACAATGCTGAGCCTTGACCTAAATAAGGGACGATACTGTGAAGACATCGTTTGTCAGATGTCGGTGTCAACTTTTGTCGTTCGTAAATCTTATTCCACCGCTTTTGAAGCAACTTAATGATCTTAATGTTCTGGGACCGATTTTAAAAATACAATAAACAAATCAAATAACTTTACTATTAAAGACTTATAAAATAGTCTCTGTAAGAAAATCATGACGCATTTGTATTTTTATTTGTAAGCATCCATTTGAATTGCTGAAGTTTTTCTACTATCATTCAAAGTAGGCTTCGGGTTGTAAGTCATTGATCGATATCAGAAATACCTGAGATGTTTCTACACCGCTACATGGTGCTAGGAACTATTATGACAACTCGCTTGGAAACGGAAATATTATGGCATGGGGACTGGACTGAGGCAATGTATTTATTGTCCAAACAGAGGGTATGTGGCAAAAAATAGGATGCGCATTGCAGATGTAAAACAACAGAACAAGTACAACAAAGTTTTTGTTTGAAGTCGTCGTGGCCCAAAGTATAAGACGCCCGGTGCAGTCGTATCAAGCGATGCAACGGTGTTTGAATCCCGTAGGCGAGTACGACTTTTACTAATGAAATACGTACTTAATAAATGTTCACTATTGACTTCCACAATGAAGGAATAGCATCGTATAATAAAACTCAAACTCGCAAAGTAATAATTTGCTAATTAATGGTGGCCAGACGTTTTGTGAGTCAGCAGTATGATTTAGTACCACCACTCTGCCTATTTCTTTCGTGACACAGTAATGCGTTTCAGTTTGAAGGGTGGGGCAGCCGTTGTACTGTAAAAACTGAGACCTTAGAACGCATATCTCAAAGTGGGCAGCATTTACGTTGTAGATGTCTATGGGGTAAGCACTTAACACTAGGTGGGCCATGAGCTCGTTCACATATCTAAGCAATATATAAAAAGAATGTATGTAGGATTTAGATAAGCTTAAGTTTTTGATACACTAAGTGAGAGAGTAATTCAGGAACATCATCACATCAGTAAAGTAAAGTTTTTCGTCAAAAATAAATCAACTTGAATGCTTTCACGATGTGGCTCGTAGCGATACTCAAAATCTGTCGTTAAACCAAACGAGAGCTCCGAGAGGACCTAGTTGGGGATGCGCATTCCAGTTTTCATCATCTCACGGTCTACGTTTGAATTAGAACCGGGAGTAAAGTCGATAGAAATATAAGAATATCATGGCGTCGTGGGACGCCTGACAGATTTGAGGGACATACGGTGGAAAAACTTTTCAAATTTCAAACAAACAATATGATGATAATTAAGAATGAATATACTGACTCGGTGGTGTAGTGGTTGACGGCCCTGACTGTTGCGCCAAGGGTCGTCGGTTCGATTCCCACATCGCACAAATTCGGGCGATGAACAGGTTTGTTTACTCTTGGTCTGGGTGTTTATTATCTATAAGTCGGAGAAGCCACAATTCTTAACACCATCGTCAGACATTGTAGGGGCAACTAGAGTGATCGAGCTAAGATAAATATTGAGTACACCAATAACGTTTGTTGTCTTAGAACAATTTAGAAACGTTCTCTTGACGTTAGCAAACGAAAACGAATGACGGTTCTTAGGACGGAGGCACCGCTCTTCAAGAAGGCTGGTTGGTAAGTCTTAGTGTGATGGTGTCTACGCGCCTCCATCGATTAGGCTCTATCGTAGCACGAAGCTAACCGAGTTAGCCGAGTTGTTAGCAGGTTGGCTCTACCCGTGGCATTACTGACGTCCATGGGCGACGGTAACCACTGACCATCAGGCATCAGTATCAGGGCCGTATATTCGTCTCCCTACAAGGACAATAAAAAAACTCAAACTCACAATACGTCGTCTCTCTAGTACTACACTTTTGTTATTCATTTCGTACATTTTTTCTATAATTCTAGAATCTTCTTCGGATTTCGGAACTGGTAAACTGTAAAATTGTAGAGTATTACAAAAATTAGAAACAAAAAATAATGATTCGATTCATTATGATTTACGAAACGCGTAGGGTACCCCGGAATTTAAGCAACTTTACAGTTACTTCTTATCCACATCTTAGCCTTCAACATCATTACACACACTGTAAGCATTATGCATGATTAAACATTTATTCAAAATTATTTGTCCACTCATAAATTCTTTTATCGATACATGCAAATCCCATCCCTACTCGAATCACTATAACTGGCAATCGTGCACTGTTTGCGTCAGATTGCATAGTCACATTCGTGGAAAATTTGGCGACATGCGTCCTTTTCCATGGAAAATTTCACGACCAATTCTGCACGAAAGGAAAATTTACAAATTTGACTCGATGCCAATACAAAATTGCCTTCTAAATATAGTCATCGTAAATACGATTCTGTTTGTCTGTGGTCTCTACTGATGTTTGGACATGACCAAATGTGATTAGTTGCTTTGGTTTAAGTGTTGTTCCGGCTATTATATTGTTTTCAGAATCGTTTTGTTAATCAGTATGAAATTTAAAAATGCAGTATTGTGATTTATCAGGTTAATGTTGATTTTATGACTTGTTGTTACTTCAATGCCATAAAAAAAAGATAGAGCTTATGGGGAGTCTCAAAAAATTATCCCATCTCTAATCCAGCATTCATTATTAATTCATAATTATTTTTTTATTGCTTAGATGGGTGGACGAGCTCACAGCCCACCTGGTGTTAAGTGGTTACTCGAGCCCATGGACATCTACAACGTAAATGCGCCACCACCTTGAGATTTAAGTTCTAATATCTCAGTATAGTTACAACGGCTGCCCCACCCTTCAAACCGAAACGCATTACTGCTTCACGGCAGAAATAGGCAGGGTGGTGGTACCTATCCGCCCGGACTCACAAGAGGTCCTACTACCAGTAAAAAAGGTTAAAATAATAAAAAATATAAAACAACCCTTTTAGATAACGTTAACAAAAATCTGTTTGGTGATCGCTAAAAAACAAATACCCTATTTTCATCTCATCTAACTCCAATGACCTAGTAGCTAAACTCAATTTATACCGTCGGATTGACGACTCGGTAAGGAGTTTCCAAACAGTGAGTGAAGTTACCGAAGTCAGTGAATTATGCATTCAGTTTGAAGATACGACGACTGTTGAACAAATAAAACTATCCAAATTATTAACTAGTTGAGTCAGCCCTCACCTTTTTGTCTTTTTAGTTTTGTGGTGTCGTAAAAAAGTCATTAATCATCAACTTTGTAAGAAATAACTTCTTTGTTTGGTTAGCATGTTATTGATGTTTTGTTCAGTTGAAGGGATATTTATATCACTAAGATTTTAGTTTAGAACTAATAATACTATCATATCCTTGGGCCAATCTTTGCGAACTAGTTAGATGATTTCGTTTTAATGGTAGGATAGCAAAATAGAACTAAGGCTGTGATCTTATATGTTAAATTGGGTGAACATATTTATATTGTGCTGCACATATCTGGGATAAGATTAACACTTAATATTGGACAAACTGCGAGCTGAATTCGTCTATATATAAAAAAAGAAAAAGCTTTTTCATGACTCACTTACTTACACCGCGAATTCAAACATTCCCCAAAGCTCGACGACAAAACTGACAGCCGGAAGAGCGAATGGATAAATCTACAACCAGTCCCTTTATTGAACGAAACTCTGTAATTGAAACAACTGGGAACATCTGTAGAAAGCGCTTGTTAAGAACTCTTCATGCGTGTCGCTACGCACGATAGAGAGCCAGAAATTTTTCACTGACTTCAAAGAAAATGGGTACATGGTTCCAGAGCTGTCTGTTAATTTTGTTATAATCGATTATTTTAAAACATTTGATGCTAAATAATGCTGGCGTTACCACGGTCAGGGATTTGGTAGAACCAATTATAAACTATAAATGTTGGACATTCAGTTTAATACTTTCAAACTTCTATATTAAGTAAGATTCCCAGGGTGTATTCGTTTCCAATTATATGACTATTGGGGCTCAAATGCTGCTATAGGTAATATAATGACGGAACAATCGTGTTTATAATTATCAATCTACTTCATTTATTAAGCACGCCATTTTTCTCTACTTTCCATAATTTCGACCAAGCCAATCTATAGCCATTACTATAAAAGTGATCCGTTATGAGCTTTGGATGGAAGCCAAACTGGGCGATCCTTAAGGAATTCATTTATTTGGCCCAAGGGATCTTTGTAAATAGGAAATATCGGGTTTTATCATAAATTTGCATTATTAAAGAGTTTTTTTGGTAAATAGCTTGGCTGGCTTATTGGGTCAAGAAGAATTGAATGGCTGATACGATGCGAGAGCCTGTTTTTATTACAAAGTTTTCTCTATTTGGTAAAAAAAGAAATAAAAAACGGATACAACATAAGTGCTGTACCTGTTTTTTTTTTCGATGTCCCACAACGTTAAATAGATTTGATACTTTAGTGATAGGATAAGATAGTGATTGATTAGAAATAATATTCTAGTCGTCATCATAAGATATCAATACAGTTTGATCACATAAACTTATTTACATTTTTTTTAAACGAAGTGTTAGCTTCGTTAGTAATCCAGGTTAACTCTAGCCGCGTCTGGACAAATGCTTGAGATTTTGAGCCTTGGAATATTTTATGCTTCTGGTCTTTAGAAGATGCAACTTTAACAATAAAAATTTCCCTGATTCCTTCCAGACGAATGAAATACGAGCAACGCTAATTGTATGTCTAGGCACATTTATGTAACACCTTAAATAGTATTTGTGGTTCATTTACAGTGTTTTATTCATCATCATTATTAATTCATCATCATTAGTATCATCATAGTTGCCTACAAGCTGGACATGTACTTCTTATTATTTGTTCTGATAAAATGACTCAATATAAAGCTAATAAAGAACTCATTATATTATTGTATTTACTCCTAGGTATTACACTTGATATTTCTAATAATAAATTTATCTTAACTATATAATATATTTCCTCATTTTCTACAATATATTGCGTTGTCGGCTTACAATTGCTGTGCACATAAAAAAATGCCGAAGGTAAATTATGATTTTCCTGATTCATTTTACCATTAATTTTCTTAGTCTAGTTATGATCTAAGGATCAATAAGTTTCGTGTTTTAGTCATCTGATTTATACTTGAAGCAATATACTGACTATATATTCTTTGGTATCTGTTGGTACATGTGAAGGATACTTACTGGTGGTAGGACCTCTTGTGAGTCCGCGCGGATAGGTACCACCACCCTACCTATTTTTACCGTGAAGCAGTAATGCGTTTCGGTTTGAAGGGTGGGGCAGCCGTTGTAACTATACTGAGACCTTAGAACTTATATCTCAAGGTGGGTGGCGCATTTACGTTGTAGATGTCTATGGGCTCCAGTAACCACTTAACACCAGGTGGGCTGTGAGCTCGTCCACCCATCTAAGCAATAAAAAAAAAAATAAAAAAAACGTGCGGCGCTATCGAACTGCAAGTAGTTATAGTTTAGTCTATAAAGGTATATATAAAAATTAATTGCTGTTCGTTAGTCTCGCTTAAACTCGAGAACGGCTAGACCGATTTGGTTAATTTTGGTCTTGAATTATTTGTGGCAGTCCAGGGAAGGTTCAAAAGGTAGATTAATATGAAAATACTCGGAATGAAATAAAAAAAACAATTTTGGTTTTCCCTTTCATGTGTCCCCCGTGGGACCGATTCCTTTTGTTTGTTTTAAGTTTATTCTAGACAAAAGTTTAGGTCTTTTGTTTATCGATTGAGGCACTACGCAATCTGCCGGGTCAGCTAGTAAGCAATAAATAAATCTATCGGCATTAACTCACCATACTTTAATTGGCAGGGGCATTTCATTCCGCTAGCCCAATATCGGTACCAGAAACATCCAATTAACGAACTTAATTAATAGGGAACACGTCAAGCCGAGTATAATTATTAGTAAAATTTATAATTTAGGCGTTTCAGTCAAAGTGATATGTTATTATGAACGATTGGCTGGTTATTTATAATGATGATGTTTTCATTTGAAGACTTGTGATTAAGATTATTACCGTTAAGACTGTAGCTAGTGTTCACTTATGTTATACGGTTACGTCGTCCACGGACAACAGCGATTCTATATATTTTTTCTTGTCGTCAAGTTAATAGAGGTTCGAAAGGGGGAAATTAATCCGTAAAATATTGGTACATAACAATAACCGTACCATAAATATAGACTATGGTATTTGGATCGTGGTAAGCATAATTTAACTGACCCGGTGACGTAGTATTCAGTGCCCTACACTAGTAGGCTGGGTCGTGGGTACGACTTCCACTTACACTTCCGTAATAAACAAGATGAGCAAGTTTCCTTGCTCTGTTTCTGCATGGTCAATTTCTATAGATTATAATATTTATAATATACTAGGTGACCCGGCGAACTTTGTTCCGCCTTAGAGGCAATAAATGAGCAGACTTTTGATTTTATCAAGGTCATTTTTTTATTTGGATAATTAATGTAAATTAAAAAAGCAAGTATTTTATTGATAATTTATTGGCCATGTATTTTAGCTGTTATTATTTTTATTATATTTTCTTGTTCTTCTTCAGTCCTTTCACTCACAGTGTTTCGAACCCTAGTTGCATTACGGCTTCGTCGGGAAAGGTTTGATCGTGTTGGTCGCGGCATGGCTTTCTTAATGATTACCTATCTCGGCACAATAAGCTAATAGAAACTCGAAACAAACACATCAACCGGTCAACTTCAAAATTTTACTGTAATTAACCATAGACCACATTACGTTTAGCTGTCAGTTGCGTTTAGTTATTCCATATCAGTTGCGTTTTGTTATACCACGTTTTATGTCACGTCCCACGGGAACGTAATAAAAAGTGTCCTATGACTTTCTCCTGGTTCTAAGCTACCTCCCCACCAATTTTCAGCCAAATAAGCTCAGCCGTTATTGAGTTATAAATAGTGTAACTAACACGACTTCCTTTTATATATATAGATGTACATATTATATATGTGTATATGAGATAGATTCCCATAGTACAGGAAATCCTAGTTTGAAGACTGTGTGTGGTTTGTTAATTTTTATTTTATTTTAATAAAGGAATATTGTGTAAATTTCAATATGGAACTATAAGTGAATTATCGCACGAACTGCCAAAGCTTGCTTTATTTTATGGTGACTTACTTTCCAATAACGTTTGTTGACCATAAATTTGTCCAAGATGCTTACGATATCTTGAATATGTTACGTTGCTTTATTTGATAATTTTGCGGATTTGATTTTTATTACACAATGTTATTCCTTCACCGTGGAAGTCAATCGTGAACATTTGTTAAGTACGTATTTCATTAGAATAATTATTGGTACCCGCCTGCGGGATTCGAACACCGGTGCATCGCTTCAACACGAATGCACCGGACGTCTTATCCGTTAGGCCACAACGACTTCAATTTTATTGTCATTTTATTTAAAACTAAAATAATTATATTACTGTATTATATAGGTATATTCTAAAATAATTATATCGACGCTTGAAAGGCAAACGTGACTAAGCGACAATGCGTGAACTTTACAGTAGACTAATTTAAAGTTGAAATACCTGAAAATAAATCTATTTAACGAATCTAGCTGTAGGATTGAAATGATTTTAATAGACCTAGAAATATATTTTTTTTTGCGCATCGAATATGGTTATTGCCTATCATTTATGTACAAAGCAGTTATTATCCCTTAGTCACGTTTGCCTTTCAAGCATCGATATATACTAAAATAATTATATTATTCGTCGACATTTGAATATTGTGTTGAAATTGAATATAGTCGATAATAATAAAAGCGATTTTAAATCATAAAACTACTTTTAAGTAGTTAGTATCGTTTCAAGTTTGAAAAATATGTATATTAGCGCTGGGAGCGGTGTTGTATCAAACACCAGAGTAGTTAATGTTTAACTATTATTTCCAACTGTAATGAGGATTCATCAAAAAAATGTATAGTTTACTGGTGGTAGAACCTCTTGTGAGACCGCGCGGGTAGGTACCACCACCCCGCCTATTTCTGCCGTGAAGCAGTAATGCGTTTCGGTTTGAAGGGCGGGACAGCCGTTGTAACTATACTGAGATCATAGAACTCATATCTCAAGGTGGGTGGCGCATTTACGTTGTGGATGTCTATGGGCTCCAGTAACCACTTAACACCAGGTGGGCTGTGAGCTCGTCCACCCATCTAAGCAATAAAAAAAAAAAAAAAACACCAGGTGGTCTGTGAGCTCGTCCGCCCATCAAAGCACTAAAAAATAAAGATTATCTATACTAATATTATAAAGAGGAAAGATTTGTTTGTTTGTTTGTATTGAATAGGCTCCGAAACTACTAAATCGATTTGAAAAATTCTTTCACCGTTTGGAAGCTACACTATTCCCGAGTGACATAGACTATTAATTTTTTTGAAAAAAAATAGGTATCTTTACTAAAACTCCAATAATGTAACCCAAGGGGTAAAAATTACCTTCTTAAAAAGTTACATTTAATTAATATAAAATACCATTGAAATTTTTGTTTTACCGAGCGGAGCCGGAGCGGGCGACTAGTGAAATAATAAACTAATCTATGTTTTCTTGTAAGGAAATCAACTATGATTCTCCACGCGGTGGAGTATCGGTTATAACGGAGAAGGGAGAAACGACAACGTCACATTTGCTGGTGCAGAAGGCGAGGCCCTCGGACTCGGGGCGGTACACCTGCGCTCCAGCCAATGCCAACCCTAAGACAGTGTTGGTGCACGTATTGAGCGGTAAGCTTACAAGTTCATTATTATGTTAAAGCTATGTGCACAAAAGCTTCGCAGTTAGCTGACAAGATTGACCAAGTTTCTAAAAAGTAATACTCATAATGAGACTTAATTTTTTTATGATTATAAAGATCATCTGTCGGCTGACAATGCCAAAAAAAATCATCAAGATAGGGATGCCAATTCCGACTTTCGACGGTTGCTTCGAGAGCAATAAAAAAAAATACCGCTATAAACACATCCCCTTACTTAAACTTAAAACCTTACAATTACCACAAGGGTAGGTACTACCACTTCGCCTATTTCTGTCGCGAAACAGTAATGCGTTACGGTTTGAAGGGTGGGGTAGCCGTTGTGATTACCTTAGAACTTACTCAAGGTGGGTTGCGCATTTACGTTGTAGATGTCCATGGGCTCCAGTAACCACTTAACATCAGGTGGGCTGTAAGCTCGTTCACCTATCTAAGCATTAAAAAACAAATTACGGTCTACATTTCTTTTCGAAGTAATTTTTCCTTGCAATGATGGCTGATTTTAATTTATTAGACCAGACAATTTTTCAAGGTCTCTTTATTTCGCTGATATAAAAGTTATAGCCTAGGTTAAAATCTCAAAGACAGACAAAAGTTAAAGGCGAACCAATTAGTAAAGCAGTTTAATTAGAATGGGACGGATCTAGCAATTTAATTCGAGCAAATTTGACTAAGCAGTACTCTGATTTATTTTGGTGTCGAAATTATGCTTTAACGCTACGAATGGTCCCCTAAATTGTGTATACGTTGGTAATTATCGAATTATAATTAGGTAATTAACAACAAGCGTATTATTTCGTGGGCATGATAAAAACAGGCTCGATAATAGGAACGTGTGATACTAAAATAGCTCGCGGTTTTAGTAGCGACTACAGTAAAATATTTTTCGCGTGGGAATATTAAATCAGGTAAACGCCCACTGAACTTCTGTCGTAATTCGAGGTGGATGTGTCAGGAGTATTAGTATGTTTCGTTGTGTGAAGCACCTTAGAGGCACGTATTAGAATTTTGGTTACTTGCCAATAAAGTTAAGATCCAACAGTAAAACTTCTAACAAAAGTCGTCCTGCTATTGACTTTGGTGTAAAAGTTGCAACGTCTTTAGGAAAAATATATACACATTGTATTCGTTTTGCTCGTGTGGAGTAACGAGAATGGGTAGAATACGGAATGAATATGTTAGAGGAAGTCTGAAAGTGGCACCTGTGACAGAGAAGCTGAGAAGTGTGCGTTTGGGATGGTATGAACATGTGATGAGACGAAATGAAAATGAGGTTGGTAAGAGAGTATTAACTATGAATATGGAAGGATATAGAGGAAGAGGTAGACCTAAAAAGAAATGGATGGATTGCGTGAAGACGATATGGGTAAGAGGGTAGTGAGCGAAGAAATGGTATATGATAGAAGAGTATGGAAGGAGAAAACATGTTGCACCGACCCCAGGTGACTGGGAGAAAGGCAGGATAATGAATTATGACTCGTTTTCCTTAGAAGTACCTAATGTTGAAAACTCTGAATAAAAAGGGAAGCTGGCTAAAAATTACCGATAAACAGTTATCTGTTTGAGCGTACACTAAAGCTCGTGAGAGGAATATAACCCGAAAACATAGTGAGCCCTAAAAGTGTGACTAAAACAAAGACCAATTAATGGAGGCTGAAGCTGTATCGTTTGATAAAGAGCTTTTTTTATTATTTCATTGCCCTTGTAGTCAGATAAGCGTACGGCCTGACGTACGTACCTGATGGTGAGTGGTTACCATCGCCCATGGACTTCAGCAATGCCAGGGGCAGAGCCAAGCCGCCAAGTCCATGGGCGACGGTAACCACTCACCATCAGGTGAGCCGGGCCGTATGCTCGTCGGCCTACAAGGGCATTAAAAAAATAGAACTTCAACTGCTATTTGACTTACCAACACAAAAACAAATAAAATTTCGCCTGCTATATTCATGTGGATGGAATCCGTGTACGCTAAATTGAAGGATTTAAAACTAATTAACTCAGCTAATGAAGTTTGTATTGTTTGGTCCGTAAACGGAATTTCTAAATTTGCCGCCATTAATATGTAATGCATTTATCAACTACAGCATTACATACGTTTTGTTTTGTATCGTGTTATAACTATACTATTATAAATACTTCACAATTCAATTGTGATTTTAGTTAGAGCACTGGTCCCTGGTTTATAGTATCAGGGTAGTACAGCATCACCTTTATATTCTGCGTATCGTATATGGCGCTTAAGGATTTCACAGGAGAATGCTCTATCTGAGTATATTGTACTGTGTGACGTATTGTAAGCCCGCACAGCAAGTTACCCTTGTAGCCAATTCTGCGCGGAGCGGTCGTGAGGTCTGGTTTGTAGGGACAATCGCTATATCATACAATTGAGACTTCAACCTCATGTCTCAAGAAGGCACTAATGAGCTTTGTCAACCATTCCACTGTATGTATTGACAACATTGGCTGCAACCTCGTTCATTCATCGTTAATAATGATATTAAAAAAAAAAATCTTGTCCGAGAGTACCATCCGCGAATAGCTTGAATAGCCCCTTAGGCCAGAGAATAGGTAGGGAAAAAAAAAGATATATTACTTTCTTTATCAGCGCTTTTCCGATACATTCGCTTTGAACAGCATCAGCTGAACCACCTACTTTTCCTTTTTTTCTTTTGTTTTATTTATGTAATCTGTGGTAATCTAAATGTGTGTGAAAGGCAATAAATTATCTTATCATTATTATTATTATTTTATAATACTATATTTAGTTAATATCTTATTGATTATACAATGTTTAAAAAAAACGTGTATTTAAAATACAATTTAAAAAGAAACACTATATAAAAATAAATTGCCGCTGATGGCAGTGTCTACGACACAAGCCACCACTGGTTAGGACTCCAGAGTGAGGAAACTTCTCACAATAGGCGCCGTATCGAAGATAACTGTTACTTCCTTCTGTATTATTATTATTTTATTAATTCTTTGCTTTTACGTGACCCATACACGCGCACTGGTGGTAGGACCTCTCGTGAGTCCGCGCGGGTAGGTACTACTACCCTGTTTATTTCTGCCGTGAAGCAGTAATGCGTTGCGGTTTGAACGGCGGGGCAGCCGCTGTAACTATACTTGAGACCTTAGAACTTATATCTTAAGGTGGGTGGCGCATTTACGTTGTAGATGTCTATGAGCTCCAGTAACTACTTAACACCGCGTGGACTCCACCCATTTAAGCAATAAAAAAAATTATTTTACGGTTTAAACCGTAATCTCGCATTTAATATTGTCATTTTAGTATTTTCGACATTTCCAACGGTAGGCAGCGGCTTGGCTCTGCCCCTGGCATTGCTGATGTCCATGAGCCACGGTAACCACTCATCATCAGGCGGGTTGTAAGCTCATCTGCCTATACAGCAAAAAAGTTTTTAGTAATTTACAGTTGTCGTGGTTACGAACGACAGTCAATCGGAAATAATATAATAACAATTAAATTCACGAGATTAAACCTTAAAATGAGTTTTAATTATTAATAAGCTAATAATATGACGATGATAATGTTCTGGCTGCTTTCGAAGAGGTTGTTCTAAAGGTACTAATGATAATTATAAGATGCTGAAAGCATTTCCTTATATGACGCCTCCCTTCTTCAAACGAGGCTTGTGGAGAGTATTAAGCGGTAGGCAGTGGCTTGGCTCTGCCCCTGGCATTGCTGAAGTCCATGGGCGACGGTAACCACTCACCATCAGGTGGGCCGTATGCTCGTCTGCCTACAAGGGCAATAAAAAAAAACGCAGGTTACTTTGTTTTTCAATGTCATATCTTCTTTTGTCAGGTGAGCACCCCGCAGCGATGCAGCACGGTGGACAACTCCGGATCCAGTATCCGATCTCGGCAGCGATGCTCAGCTTCATTGTCACCCTAATGGGGTGCTACTACAAACAGGACATTATGGATGTATTATAATATTTAAATAAGTAATGATATTAACGCCGCCTATCAACATAGGGTCAGGTCGGAGTTTTGTTTGTTTATATAAATTTAAAGTATTTTTCATTAAAAATGTAAGTGACGAATTAATTGTACGATTCTAGTTTATGGATTGATTGAATAATTGTTTTGAAAAAAAAAAACAAAAAGTTAAGATTTGTAGAATCGAAAAAAGAAAAAACGGTTAAAATTATATAAAATTCTTCATTTAATCTACCTTCGTACCACGTTTATTTTACTGAGCCTACACGAATCTATCATTTGAAATTATTCCCATGACCTACAGTGTATTTATGACTAGAGATAATTTTATCCAAATTTCTTCGAGGCCGCTAATAGGTAATACTTCCACGGATTTTCCTACATTATAACTCCAGCGAGTCTTAAATAGGCCCTAACGGCAAGAGGGGGTTTGCCTGTGCAATTACCGATCTCAGGTGGAAACCACGAAAGGAAACCGCTCTAAAACTTTATAGCAATGACAACAGACCTTTTTAACCTTTCACCGAATTTAAATTCTTTAACAAAAACCACCACCGAAAATGTATATAAGCAGATCTCGTTTAGTTTACTATGTACATAAGATTATCGATAAAAATTAAAAAAAAGATATTGAATAAGAATTAATTGTAAGAATTTATCGGTTTTGTCATTTATTATCTTCGTGCATGGTGTGATTGTAGGTATTATTATAAATGTGTGGTCAGATACCGATTTTTGGACCACTTGTAGTGAAGTTCTACGGTATCGAATAAGTCAGAAATCTGTTACGATTCAATTATCAATACTAATTTTCAATACTATGACCCATCCAGCGTGATTTTTTTTAAATTCGAGAAATTATTTTGATATCTGTCTATCTCGGTAGATATAGGTAGCGCCAAGAGCGGAGTAAGCGGTGAAGGGAATTTCCGTCTTAAATTTGTGATGATGTGATGTGAGATATCATAGAATACAAGATGTTGGACAGATTTCTGAATTTCCCTAACGATATTTGCAAGATATGCTTGCTTAAATACAAATTTCGAACAGTAAGATGTGGACTATTGGTCTACCAGCAATTTCACCCGCTCGGTGGAAGATCTCATCCTTGTCGTTTCCGTCAAAACTTCATAAATTTATATCAACAGCTAAAACTTTCCACAGCGTTCCTGAAAGCACATATGAATCGAGAATTCGATCGAATAACAAATATTTTTAACAAAGAGATTTACTCGATTTTCAATCCGAAATCCGGTCCGGTTCATTTGCAAAGGTTTGATTTTTTTGTACAAGGATACTGTTAAACCAGAGTATTTCTGGCACTGGTATAGGTATCCCAATATAGTCATACCAGTTATTTAGTTCGGAAATTGAACGTTGTAGTCACATAACGCGGATTCCGGGCGTCTCACTCACCAAGCAATGAACCTTTTAACCTAAATAATTCGGAAACTCCACGCATGTGGTATCAGCTCGTTAGCTGTTCATGACTATAGCAGTTTTCTTTATTCAGGTCCATTTCCTTTCACAGAACTACGCATTATAGAATTTCCGGTACGATTTCCCATGATTTAGTCGTTTCTAGTCGATTAGTGGCTGTTGTGTAGAATGTTTCAGTTTGGATATCGTTAAGACCAACAATGTTTTACGAGACTTTGTCATGTACCATATACCATACCATTTCATGTACTATAGAAGGAACCAGATCACGTGAAAGGTTGTCCATGCGATGGACTGACCGACTGACTTTTTACTGGTGGTAAGACCTCTTGTGAGTCCACACGCGTAGGTGCTTCCACCACTCTGCCTATTTTTGCTGTGAAGGAGTAATGCGTTTCGGTTTGAAGGGTGGGCCAACCGTGTATAAAAGTGAGGCCTTAGAACTCGTATATCAAGGTGGGTGGCGGCATTTACGTCGTAGATGTCTATGGGCTCCGGTAACTACTTAACACCAGGTGGACTTTAAACTGGTCCACACATCAGTGCAATAAAAAATAATTAAGTCGGCAGTTGGCGACTGTTTACATAAATGTACCAGACTCACCACAGCCTGGGAGAAGTGGTGATTGCTCGTGAGGCACATAACATCTGCCCACAGCAATACGTCTGAATAAAAACCCTGTATTAAAAACTGTATTAACGTTTCTTATTTTCTTCTTTTTGATATGACATGAAATTTTTAGACATTTTTATTAATATTTCAACAAATAGTACTGTTTTTTTTAATTATTATTATTATTGTATTCCATTTTCGAGCCGATGAATTGCCAATGCTATGTACGCCATTGTTGTCATATGCATCAGGCCATAAATTAAATAGTTTAAATTTATTTTCAATGTTAGATGTTTGTGATGTGGCAGTACTTATTTAAATAAATAAATAAAATAAAGACCCGGACCGCTGTAACAAGAGTGATGCAACAAAGAAAAAAGTTGTCATGTATTACTCTAGTACTCTAATACTACCAGCTCAAGTAAAAGAAAAGAAGTTCTTGAGATGAAACAACAATATAACTAGGTTAATATTTTATAGAAGATTTGTACAGATTTTTTTCCAATCAATTGAGTCTTCAACATCATATTGCACGGTGGGGGGGCGATGATATCCTTGTAGCTATAGTATCGATATTTCTGTAAACTCCAGACAACCAGACATGAATATACCTAGATAATATCGAGTATTAGCGATATTTAAATTAATTAATACGTGAAGCAAAAACTCTGTATCCCTTTTTACGAAAATTGCGCGGACGGAGGACTATGAAATTTTCCACACTTATAGAGAATATAGAGAAGAAGTGCACTAAGCTAATATTTTTTTAAAATAATGCATAAAAGATACATTAAATCAATAAAGAAAACATTACACACACTACATACAATGTATTTGACGCACACATGCATGCATACTATTTATTGTCAAACTTTTGTTCTTGACGTCTGTTGTCAAATTGAGATTAAATTTTGTTTGTCTTTGTTAATATTTTTTATAGTGTAGTCTTGGCGAAATTTGTAATAATAGAAGTATAAAATACAATCATAGCTTACAATTCCAATTAATTATAGTCGAATTTCGACTACTGCGGGACCTTTAGTTAAAATTAATACGCGACATTTGTCTTTGTGATTAAAGGTGCGTTTTATTTGGTATCGGCATCAACAGTTCGATGCTTTTAGTTCAAATAGCCGAAGAAGTTTTTTTGTTATGATATTTATGCCAACATTTTAAACTTTAAACGGCTCTCCTGTAAAGCTCTGCAAGGATATTTGAAAATGAATTTTTGATTATGAGATGGAAAAACAAGTTAGTTTGGTAAAGGAATACTCGTTAGGGTAAGCTTTATTGCCATTTAGGTTTTGCGACTGCTCCCATTACACCCTTAAAGTTCAGTGAACTAAGCCAGTCACGTCTTCGAGCGTAACCGTTGTCTAGGGGTGCATCGATATTTGATTGAAAATAATGTTCCACATAAATCCAAAGTAAGCACCGAACTCTGAATCCACTTTCTATCGTCACAAGTTCTGACTTGAGATAAGGGTATTTTTCATAATAGTGAAATAGAAATATTACAGTTACTATTACATTTCTCATAACCCTTTAAAATGTTTCGATTGTAATGTAAGGTTTTTCTAAATTATTTTCGATGATTACCAATCATAATATGCCAAGCTAATTAGAAGAACAAATCGATATAGTCCCGGTGTACTTGCATTAACCTTTTTTACTGGTGGTAGGACGCCTTGTGAGTCCGTACGGGTAGGTACCGCCACCCTGCGTATTTCTGCCGTGAAGCAGTAATGCGTATTCCGCGAACTTGTAAATTGAGTACGTATCTCTAGAATTGGTCTGGAATATTTTAACACAGGCATAATCGTTTTTTATTTTTTATTGCTTAAGTGGGTTGACGATCTCATGGCCCACCTGATGCTAAGTGGTCTCTGGAGCCCGTAGACGTCTACAACGTAAATGCCGCCACCTATTAGATATTAGTTGAAAGGTTTCAGTTTATACAATACAACGGCCTCCCCACCCTTCAAACCGAAACGCATTACCGCTTCACAGCAGAAATAGGCGGGGCGGTGGTACCTACCCGTGCGGACTCACAAGAGGTCCTACCACCAGTAAGAAGTTTTGAATAAGATTCTCTGAAAAAACGAATAACTTTGACAGGAGGGTTTGTCGAATTGATCTGCTACGCCGTAGCACGAATGCTACGGAGATAGCGGCTATGAGAAAGAAATTCTATCGTAATCCCATAGTAACAACTACTTCATTCAATATTTTATTTTCAACTAAAACTATTGTAAGTTTTCTTTAGAATTTTAATTTTCATAAGCTAGATTTATAAACAAAGCTAGATAATACGCATATTTATAAGTTTGACACCGTAATGTAATGTTGACAACATCAAAGTAATTAAAGCAAATTTTATTGAAGTTTTCACTTTGGCAAATCGCTATTTCTTCCATCTCTTCACATTTCACGAACCTTTTAAACGACCATGCACTAAGAATAATTTTTTTGTAATTCAATTTGTATTTAAATTGTAATGTAAATATAAAATTTTTATTTATTAATTACTTAAAAAGCATTTAGTAATTTGTTAATAAATTCGGATAATTAAAGTTAATACTTCAAAAAGTATAAAACGTATTGTAAATTATGCAACACGTATTTTATAAGCTTATTTTGACCGTTAGTGAGTGTGTATTGTGAATAAACGCGGAAATCTCCGTGTGCCCTTTTATATCAGGGGAGAATCGCCAGGCATCCCTTTAGCTCTCCTCCTCAGCGCACGTAGCTGGACTAGCCTTTTTTTCCCTACCTAAGCTGGTAGCCTCGAGAGGGTATTCCAGCGGAATCTTAACTGGTAGGTGAGCTCACGGGACTCAAACCTGACGAAGTTGCTAACACGAACCCTAGCAAGAGCCGTGCTTCGCAGAATCTACCACCGGATCGGAAACGCGACCCACTGAGAAGATGCGGCGAGAAACTCAGTGGGCTGTGTCTGGGGGTTAATTTACTCGTCGAGCCCTTCGTCGCAAGCGACGGGTTTGACGTGAACGGTGACCGGTGCTTGAGGTACCTAAAAGCACCGTTAGTAGATCGGGAGGATCCGAAATGACGTGTTTGGGGAGACGTCGACTGCTTTCCATTCTTTCCGCAGGATCGGGAATGTATGGAATAGCCTCTTCGGCTACCAGCAAACAGGCAGAAAAAATACTATGTTGAAGCCATATTGTCACTAGTACTCCAAGCATTAGAGTCCATATTGCAAAAAGACCTGCCTTAAAACCAACCTTAGAAGAGTCGGTAACGACCTAGTGTCTCAAGAATAGTAACAACGGTGGATTTACTTTTAAAAATGTATCTAAAGGAGCTTAATTTCAACTTTAAATTTATCTCTTTTCTATATCATATTACTTGAAGTAGGACCTCTTGTGAGTCCGCACGGGTAGGTACCACCACCCCGCCTATTTCTGCCGTGAAGTAGTAATGGGTTTCGGCTCGAAGGGTAAAGCAGCCGTTGTAACTATACTGAGACCTTAGAACTCATATCTCAAGGTGGGTGGCGCATTTACATTGTAGATGTCTATTGGCTCCAGTAACCACTTAACACCAGGTGGGTTGTGAGCTCGTCCACCAATCTAAGCAATAAAAAAGACGGATTTATGACGTTATTATTCCAGTTACAGGGGCTCGTGTAAATAAATATGTGAATGCAGCCAGCTGCCTAGAAACACAGATTGGCTACTTAATTCTATCTTATTTTCCGTAATAGACAGTCATAGCGAAATATACGAATGGTTATAAGGGATGCCAATTAAAAAAAAAATCGGTTGTCTGTAAAGTCGGCTTACTGACGATAGCTGAACGTGACAACGTCATAAGAAAATACGCCTCAGAGCGAGGTAACGCCGCATGAGTCATGTTTTTTCGTGCGTGCAGCCGGCTCCATCGAATTATAAGACGTTGTCACGTCAAAATGATGATCTCATAATGTGTGAGATCTTAACGATTTAACTTTCTTTGAAATAATACAACAACATATTTTGACGCCAAATGACGTCGCATGTCAGTACTTTCCATTTCAATATGGTAGGTGTGATAAGAATGATCCGGAACTAACAAATGTATTCAAATTACTACAATAATTTTTATTTATTGGCGATCTTTGTAAACTTTAAAACACACACCAATTCAAAGTATATATAAAAGCAGAAAATATGTTCATACGTTTTTAAATCGGACAATTAGCTAATAATAAATTATAGCATAGTGATTAGATTCACAGATAGTAAGTACTTACAGATAGTAAGATAGAAAATCGGACAAAAATTACATGAAAAAAAATCGTGTCGTCGATTCTAAATGGTTACAAGGATGTTCTATCTTGCTCACACTTTTAATTAAACATTGAGCAGGACAGATGATGGTCATTTGTGAATAAAGTGTGTAAAATTTCATAATAAATATAAATTAGTTTTGTATAAGATTATGTTGTCTAAGTAATATTGGATATGGTTGTGTAAATAAATATTATTTGATAGTTATAAGTGAAATTACTGACCGTCTGAATAAAGTATATATAAAATTAAAAGTTATCGTTTTTTTACTTTTTAATAATCCTACACGATAAACATTTGTCCAGATAGATGCTAACCAGAAAAATAGTTTATGGACTTTCTCCACAAATGACTTCTTCTCCACGTATTCACGTCCATCTATTAAGTGGTTACCAGATTTTATAGACGTCAAAACGCGGCTATCGCCACTTTTCATGTAACTTGACTTGATAGCAAACACAATAGTAGGCTCTAACTACAGACTTACGTGCCGAGAGTGATGGGTTCGATTCCCACACTGGGCCAACATTCGGGTCGATTATCTATATATTATGTATATTATATAAACGTAGACAGGTATTACTTTCTGTTTGTTACGCGGTACAGGGAATACTAGCTTTGGGTTTGATGACCGGAAATTAAAGATTTTTATCAAGCTCTATCTATCTGGACAAATATCACTTCAGATGGGCTTTAAGTTTATTCACGGAATGGCAGCAATATTTAACCAACGTCATATAACATTATGACGTCACACTGATTCAACCAGAATTACAAGGCTAGGCTGTGAAGTATTGTTATCTCTCTCAGTGTACTCATAGTCATGATCTTTTAGCTAATCATAAATCTAAAAATTCGTCAAGGCTCCTGTCACTGTTGCTTGCAGCCAGGAGTCTTTTGTGGCTAACTTGAAGCTTAATGCGCTGGAATAAATTAGAAAGTCTAATTGAAAAGGTAAGGGTCCGCAGTGAACTTGTTAAAGAGCAACATTAATGCCTATAAGATCCTTTGATCATTTATAGTGTTGAAATAGGGTAGTTAGAGTTTGTGCACCTGCAATTTATAGCATCTATGAGTGACAATGACGTCACATCAATTAAGCCGTCTAAAAATAAATTTAAAATAACTCCTCCATTCATTACTTTCTTTCAAACCGCCTCTTGCATTATAATCAAAGGAATTACCGCGGCTATGTTAAGTAAATCGTGCCCAAATAATGCCCGCTTATCTTGAGCCCCTTTTAGTACAGAATTGGGTACATTATAAACGGACAAACATAAATCAGAAGCTTTTAAGGGTCAATTACTAAGTGCGCTTAGTTTCAGCATCCTAATTTCGTATTTAACTGTGCTCATGGATAGAGGTCTATTTCATACAGGATTTTCTTGTCAGATATGTACATGTGTGTACACTGAAATATAGTCGGTCATAGTTCTTAATGTGACGAGATTAATATTTCAGTGCAATTGATTGAATTAGATTTCAATTTAGAATCCAATGACAAAAAATGTACATTTTGGTCAAGTCACATTAAATTTGCTTTTAACACTAGAAGGTATTATTTTAATGTTAACTTGTCACCTGGTGTAAAGTGGTTACCTGATTACGGACATCAACAAAACTCTGTCCTTGCCCCCAGGTCGACGGTGACCGTTTGAAAGAGCCACGATATTTCTCTTTCAGCTTAAACGACAAAGAGGATGATCATCCAGTTTTGTCACATAGTTTGAAATATCTACCACAAACTCACAAACTTCTTCTTTTGTTTGAACTTGAACTTACAGGTTCATAGGTGAGCAACATTTTGCAAGGCTCGTTACTCTGGAGAATCACTCACTCACTCACTGGTGGTAGGACCTCTTGTGAGACCGCACAGGTAGGTACCACCAGCCCGACTATTTCCACGGTGAAGCAGTAATGCGTTTCGGTTGGAAGGGTAGGGCAGCCGTTGTAACTATACTGATACCTTAGAACTTATCTCAAGGTGGGTGGCGCATTTACGTTGTAGATGCCTATGGGCTCCAGTAACCACTTAATACCAGGTGAGCTGTGAGCTCGTCCACACATGTAAGCAAAAAAAAAGTAAAAAATAAAAATCAAATCGAAGCTAAGTCAATAGTTTTGTTTCTGGTCATACCACTGCTAAATATACTGCTAAATATACCCAACAAAGCAAAAAAAATAATCACAGACTATAAATTAAGAGCTTGTTCCCATGCTTATAAATATATTATGTCAGATATAACATTCACAATTAATTATTTCTAATATGATGTAATATGATATAAAGGACTTCCTAATCTTGCGTCATCAACAATTATATTAGATACTAGCTGTACCCGTCCGTTCCGCTGGGTATTTAAAATTAACATTATTATTTCCCACCCCCACAAAGATTCTCATCATTAACGCCCCCGCAACTGTTGTAGGGAGTAAACACTCATATAAATATCATCCTATCCATTAAGTACATGTATTCTTTACAAGGATACCAAGTTTCAAGTCAATCGGATGCATGGTACAGTAGTTATAACGAAACATCCGTAAAAACCACTGTAGATTTATATATCTATATATTAATACGTGAAGCAAAAACTTTGTATCCCTTTTTACGAAAATTGCGCGGACGGAGGAGTATGAAATTTTCCACACATACAGAATATAGAGAAGAAGTGCACAATGTTAATATTTTTTTTAAATAATGCATAAAATATACATTAAATCGATAAAGAAAACATTACACACACTACATACCATGTATTTGACGCACACACGCATGCATACTATTTATTGTCAAACTTTTGTTCTTGGCGTCTGTTGTCAAATTGAGAATAGATTAAATATTGTTTGTCTTTATTAATATTTTTTTATAGTCTTGGCGAAATTTGTGATTATAGAAGTATAAAATACAATCATAATAGTGTACAAACTTACGATTTCAATTAATTATAGTCGAATTTCGACTACTGCGGGACCTCTAGTTAGTATAGATATAGCATGACAATGCTGGAACAATATGTTGAGTTGATCCTTAAATAGCGGTCCCTTAGGTTGGGTGCCGTCATCCTTAATTCCTTTGCAGTTACAACTGCCCTTTGTGATTCTGTGCAAAGAGAATTTTCGAGTATCCGTGAATAACTTCGAAGGAAACGTTGAATAGAGATGATCGCCTATGTAGTGCCCTGAAAAGCTTTTGTCACTAAAATCTATTATTTATCATTCTTAGTATTGTGAACCCGTTACAGAGGTTAAGTAAGGGTATTTTAGGCATTTTAGGTATTTATTTTAGGCAGCGGCTTGGCTCTGCCCCTGGCATTGCTGAAGTCCATGGGCGACGGTAACCACTTACCATCAGATGGGCCGTACACTCGCCTGCCCACAAAGGCAAAAAAAAATATTTAAATTAATATATTTGTAAAGATTTCATTTTTGTACCTATCGATGCTAACTTTATCAAAATATTTATACCACAACACTCACTTAGAATATGAGTATGCAAAATGAGTTTATCTGCCTGCATGTACGCTGCTAAAATTACCGAAATTTGCGTAACGTCATAAGATAGAAGATAAGAAGAATTCCCCAGAGTCTGTGATTTGCACAATGTGAACACTAGGAACAAACATAGGCTTGCGTTGCCGGCGGCTCGAATTAAGAAAATAAGCAACTCTTTTAGGGGGCTGGGTGTACAGCTTTTCAACAAGATCCCACTAAACGTTCAACTACTACCTGTTCATAGATTTAAGAAAACTGTTAAGAAACGTTTGTGCAACAAGGCATATTATAAAGTTAAGGATTATTTACTAGATGGCACTACGTGGGAATGAGGCGCTCGCTCCTGGCCTTTTCATTTTTCATTATTATTATTTTTTTTTTAATTGTATTTTTTTTGACTTGTTTTTTCTTTTATTGTGAATATTTCTATTTATTTAAAAAAAAGAAAATATTTGAGAAAAAACAAAAAAAAGCCCGCTGAGTTTGTTTCGCCGGTTCTTCTCAGGACTGTGGCTTTTTTTGGAACCGGTGGTAGAGTTAACATTCTTATTTGTATTTTGACATTCAACAAGTGTGTCATACTGACATCTAAGTTGAAATAAATGATTTTGAATTTGAATTTTGAATAGCACCCTGATAGCAATAGTACAAATGACTACGTCATGCTACTCGAAAAATACCGAGAAATTAAATATACTAGTGGTCGCCGGGTAGTCGATATTCGATTATAATTAATTGACCTTATAAGTTTGTACACTATTATGATACTATTTTCAAAGTCTATTGTACTTCTATAATCATAAATTTCACCAAGACTACACTAGAAAAATATTAATAAAGACAAACAATATTTAATCTATTTTCAATTTGAACACATACTTGAGTTGAGTACTAAAAAAAGTTTAACAATAAACAAATAGTATGTAGGTATGCGTGTGTGAGTCAAATACGTGTGTAATGTGTGCGTAGTGTGTGTAATGTTTTGTTTTTATTGATTTAACGTATTTTTTAGGCATAATTAAAAAAAAAATAATATTAATATTCTGCAGTCTTTCTCTATATTCTCTATAAGTGTGGGAAATTTCATACTTCTCCGTCGGCGCAATTTTCGTAAAAAGGGATACAAAGTTTTTCCTTCACGTATTAATATATAAATTTCAGAACTTGAAACGTCCACGTCCACAGTGGTGAAGAGCGTGACGTGCCTAGCTTATTAGTTTTGTTATTATTATATACACTATTCCTCCAAATCTAGAGACAGAAAAGACTCTATTTACCTTAGATCCTCCTTGCGTCGTATTCCTCATTGCTGAGGGTCGTGACCACCCTTTTGTATCACCTTCGCACGCACGATCTTTCTCCATCCATTCTTGTCTCTGGCGGTGTGGAGGGCGTACCTTAGATAGGTGGTATAAAAAAAGACAATAATATTGGGTAAGCCCAATTCTGCAACTTTCATACAGTTTTCGGTAGGCCTCTTGGAAATCCGCGCGGGTAGGTACCACCGCTCTGTCTATTTCTGTCGTGAAGCAGTGCGTTTCGGTTTGAATGGTGGGGCAGCCGTTGTAACTATACTTGAGACCTTAGAACTTATATCTCAAGGTGGGTGGCGCATTTACGTTGTTGATGTCTATGGGCTCCAGTAACCACTTAAAACCGGGTGGGCTGTGAGCTCGTCCACCCAACTCAGCAATAAAAAAAAAGTTCGGTTTGAAATTGGAATATCAGATCAAATTTCATAGTGACGGTATTCTCATTACTACATTAATGTGTGACGATAGTCACTTAGCAAAAGCTGAGCCGAGAGTTTTTCTGTCCATATAAAATAGGTAGTAAGTAGGCAATAACACCACTAGCTTGGCGTGCCGTGCGATGGTAGGAATGAAATATCTGAATATTGAATCATCAAAAAAATTTAGTGATCTCTACCTAATGCTCATAATCGGAAATGAGTATCCAAATTATTGATTAAAACCGACACTTCTGCTTATTTTCCATTAATAAGTCCTCAGCTACAGACAGCGGCTCGGCTAATCCCCTAGGTGATGTCCATAAGCAACAGTAACAACTAACTACCAAATAGACGGTATGATTGTGTGCGAACGTCGGCAATAAAAACTGTAAGCATTGTGTCAAGAACTAAATGTCGTTAGATACAAAATCATTGCTTTGTGAAGGACAAGACAGGGTCATAAACAAGCTTTACTTAGTTTGGTCACATAAAGGTAAGCATGAAATTTACTGTCTCCGTTGTAACTTAAACCCTCTACAATAGCCCCGGACAAACACATGTTGAGCGTAGAAATAGATAGTTGACATAGATTATGAGTAACAGAAGGGTTACGGGCCTCGTAATCATCCTCCGATCGAATCCTCCCGATCCACTAACGGTGCTTTTAGGTACTTCAAGCACCGGTCATCGTTCTCGTCGAACCCGTCGCTTGCGACGAAGGGCTCGACGAGTAAATTAACTCTTAGACACAGCCCACTGAGTTTCTCGCCGGATCTTCTCAGTGGGTCGCGTTTCCGATCCGGTGGTAGATTCTGCGAAGCACGGCTCTTGCTAGGGTTCGTGTTAGCAACGTCGTCAGGTTTGAGCCCCGTGAGCTCACCTACAAACGTTAGGGTTACGCTGAAATAAGCTAAGGCTATCAGCTTAGGCAGGAAAAAAACAAAAAAAAAACCGATCGGAACAAGACGAATAAACGATTTTCACTACCACCCTGCCTATTTCTAGCGTAAAGCAGTAACGCGTTTCGGTTTGAAGGGTGGGGCAGCCGTTGTAACTATACTTGAGACCTTAGAACTTATATCTCAAGGTGGGTGGCGCATTTGCGTTGTAGATGTCTATGGGCTCCAGTAACCAATTAACACCAGGTGGGCTGTGAACTTGTCCACCCATCCATAGCAATAAAAAAAAATAACTTAAAAAAAGGAACATATTAAATTAATATTTCTTCGCATATAGTTTTTCTATTCCAAAGCACGTCTCATTACTTTACTATTACTTGAAATCCTTTTGCGCTCTGTCAGATTGAGTTTAATTCTAATATAATTTAAAATAGTAGTAAGACTAGTGTGCTTAGTGCAAGCTTTTTAGCGTTCTCGATATCGTAAAAGTTAAGTGAAATTTCTATGCAGTTAGAACATGCGCTCCTAGCGGCGAACATAGGCATAGTTTCCAACTCCATACAATTTTGAGTTAACTTTTACGCAATCGGGAACGTTAAAAAGCTCGTACTAAGCACACAGGTGACTTGAACCTTCAATTGTTCCTGCCTCTAACGGGCTCCAGAAAACCCCAATCAAAACAGCTCTGACTTCTCTGACAAAGTTATCGTGAAATTGAAGAATGTTTTGTTTGAATGGGTAACGAAAACAGACTAACGATTATTATTACTATTACATTGTATTCCGTACAATAAATTTGGAGAATAAGAGAAAGATGTTACCGATATAGCGTGAGATTTGGATTTGATTTGATTCCTAAATTGTACCGGCAGCGGTCATTGCTCTCAAAAAACCGCTGGGATTGAATTGAATGGATCCACCAAGATGTGTAATGTCGGAAGGTGTCATCAAAATGTAGACGACCTGGTGAATGTCAGTCGCCCCGTGACCCGAATATACTACTCCAGATTTTTTGAAACGATACAATAATGGACGACTCGAATGCATCTGATGAAGATTGGAAAAGCAATGAAGCTGTAATTTGAATTCACATTTATTAGAGGATATATTATAAGCAACAGCAGTACCTATTGGAGGTAATACGGGGATATTGCCACCCACACCCATAGGATTATGGTTTCGCGACAAAATATGTGTATTATATAATATAAATCACAACAGCGTGCTCATAACGGGATTGAAAACCGATCTAGCAAACGATTAAGATTTATACTTTGAGGCCATTCCCCTCTTAGGACTAAGCTTTTACCCGCGAAAATACAGTCCCGATTTTAACTATCAATGCATACTTGAAAAACATTACATGAATACGCACTTATTCGACATTCAAATTGAATTTCGAAATAAATGTAAATAATATTTAAAGTATTTTGAAATATTGAAATCAGTCATGATTACACAAAATTCATGATAAAAGCTATGAATTGCAAAATGAAATTTGGATACACATTTTCGTCTTATAAGAATCATAATCTAGGTGCGTTTGAATTCAATTTCACTAAAAAAAATTAATTCAAAAGCGACAAAAGAATAGCAGAAAGTGCTTTATTCAAATCTTATTGAATAATTTATGACCTAAACCGTATTTATTTTATTTATGTACACACAAAAAAGAAGGCATAGTACAGAGTAATAGGAAAATTATGTATAAAAGCACTGCTTATTTCTTTAAAAAATCTCTTCCAGCAAACCTGCGAGAGGATTATGAGACTAATAATTAAAAGTGATGAGTGTGTGTAGAACAGCTAAAATAATAAATATAACATGAGAATTATAGTAATGCACATACACATAGCAAATATTGTTAAACTTGAATACAAAATATTATAAGTAACACAGTATATACGAAGAGTATAGAACCATGATCATTCGGTTGATGAGAGATAGAATTGTTTGACCTTGTATTTAAAAACATTTGCGTAATTACTGGTGGTAGGACCTTTTGTGAGTCCGCACGGGTAGGTACCACCGCCCCGCCTATTTCTGCCGTGATGCAGTAATGCGTTTCGGTTTCAAGGGTGGGGTAACCGTTGTGACAAGAGACCTTAGAACTATACCTGTGGGTGTGTGGCGCATTTACGTTATAGATGTCTATGGGCTCCAGTAACCACTTGATACCAGGTGGGCTGTCAGCTCGTCCACACATCTAAGAGAAAAAAAAACAGTCTTGCGAACTCGGATGTCAGCCGGCAACAAATTCCACAGTCTGACCGCGTGCACAGTAAAGGAGTGAGAATAGAAATAGGTTTCGTGGGAAGGGAATAACAAGACAGAATATAAGGGGAGAAGTGGGCTTATGCAGGATATTGAATTGGAGACATAATACTGGATTAAGTACAATATTTTCGCTAATTTAACATGAAACTGCGTTCATTCAGGTTGCGTTTCAACAGATATTTTCTGCCATGTGCCATCTGGCTTCGGGACTCCCATTAACGGTGTTTCCAGAGCACTATAACGTGTCTTCCTTTAAAGACAAAACCTGCGATAGGGAATTTGACATGTCCAGTGTCACCAAATGTTTGAAAACTTTCCCCCCAAAGCAATTTCAAAAACCACTAAATTCAAAACGAAACTCCCCAACGACGGACCAAGTATTTATTCATTACAATATAAGTAAAGAAATAAATAATTAGTTAATAACAATAGTTATTTAGTATTTTTAAGTATTTTTCTTTAATTTTTGTTGATGTACGTAGAATTTTTTAAAAAAATACAAATAAAATTTTATCCCTAAAAATATCCCCAAAAAATTTCACCCCCTAAAAAAATCCCTGTATAGATTTTTCCCCCTAAATTTGGGGGGAAAGCCCCGGAGTTGGCATCACTGGACTTGGCTGTTCTGATAATGACAGACGGTAACCATTACCATCGCAAAGGCCGTACGCTTGTCCATCTACAAGCGCAAAAACAAATCCAGCTTTAGAACTAACGTCAAAAACAACGCATCTATATTATTTTAATCTACAAATTGAATCCCTAAGCGGTATTTACTTTAATGTCTCCGGTTTCTTGCGATGTGCTCAGGTTTAGGTGCTGACGGATCCGAGCCCACGCTTATGAGGTCATGTGTACTCTTACCCAACTGTACCTACAAACACATAAACAAATACGATTCTATATCTATATCTTAATACGTGAAGCAAAAACTTTGTACCCGTTTTTACGAAAATTGCGCGGGCGGAGGAGTACGAAATTTCCCATACTCATAGAGAATATAGTGAGGTAGTGCAGCATGCTAATTTTTTTGTGACATAAATAGTATACATTAAATAAATAAATAAATATTACATACCCTACAATGTATTTGACACACACTCACGCATTCATACTCTTTTGTTTATTGTTTATCAATCTGTAGTGAAATTGAGAATAGATTAATATTGCTTGTCTTTAATATTACTAGAGGTCCCGCAGTAGTCGAAATTCGACTATAATTAATTGGAATTGTAAGTTAGTACACTATTATGATTGTATTTTATACTTCTATAATCATAAAATTCGCCAAGACTACACTATAAAAAATATTAACAAAGGCAAACAATATTTAATCTATTCTCAATTTGACAACTGACGCCAAGAACAAAAGTTTGACAATAATAAATATAGTATGCATGCGTGTTGCGTCAAATACATGGTATGTAGTGTGTGTAATGTTTTCTTTATTGATTTAATGCATCTTTTATGCATTATTTAAAAAAAATATTAGCATTGTGCACTTCTTCTCTATATTCTCTATAAGTGTACAAAATTTCATACTCCTCCGTCCGCGCAATTTTCGTAAAAAGGGATACAAAGTTTTTGCTTCACGTATTAATATATAGATTTATCTATAGTGTAACCCTTGCAAAATCTGTGATTATAGAACAATGATTATTATAGAAATGATGCTTAAAGAAATGTGACAATAGAACTTATATCAATGTTCAAACTTATAATTTAATTGTGATCGAATTTCGACCAACGACAACTAGTTCAAATTTCTTTAATTTTAAGCAATAATGATCATAACGCAGACTTATAAATAGGACTTCGAATCCTAAATATAGCTTATACAGTACCCTTCAAACGGCATGGCTATGTGACTGTACAACTAACTTAGATCCAACGGTGTCATTTCATAAAAAATCTTTTCATCGACGTGTCTGTGAGAGTTCTTTGTTGTATTGTAATGTATCTTACGCGGCTTTCAGTGTGCTTAGTGCGAGTTTTTTAACGTTCTCGATAGCGTAAAAGTTAACTCAAGTTTTTTTTTCCGCACTAAACGCTTCACTCTCCTCCCCTTGCCTTTTCATGAGTTCTGTCTCATGCGAGGGTTAGACGTTGGTTGTTGAGCGACAGGAGGTTTTAGTCGGTTCGACTCCGACATGCCCCACCCTCCATCCCCAGTGGAGGGTGGGAGTCCGGCGATTTCCTCCTGACAAAAAAAAAAAAAAAAGTTTGTATGAAGTTGGAAAGTTCCCTACGTTTGTCGCTAGGGGCGTTGTTCCAACAGCATACAAATTTGATTTAACTTTTACGGTATCGAGATCGTTAAAAAACTCGCACTAAGCACAGTGTTATAACGCGCAGCTTACAACGAATCAAAGTCGCTATCTACCCCATAGGTATGTTCCGGATGGTGTATAATAAAATTATCTCTCGACACGAACTGTAGATGAGATGATTCTTGAGATTCTCTGCACAACCAAAAGGCTTCAAGTGGCCCCGCTCGTAATTTAATGTTCCTAAGCACCAGTAAAACACAAGGCGGCCTTTGAGATTATAAGGCAATAAAAAATAAAAAAAAAAACCTTCACACAGAACTACATACAGTTTTCTCCACATTCTGTCAAAATCTAAAATAGGTCCAAAAATTGTGTGTTACGCTCAAATGACCTACACATCTAATTTTGAGCTAAAGGACAACGTCTGAAGGTTACTAAAGTGATACATTAAATAGAGAAGTCAACGGTCTAGGCCGCAAATATCATTAGGGAGGGTTATATAGTAAACGTAAAATATTACTAATATTATTTGCTCGGCATTAAGTTTCAGTCAAGCAATTGTAATTGGTGTTTCTGAGGGCAGAAGACTTAGTTTATCTGTTAATCTATGATGTGTTGGTTTAGTTGTAACTATTAGCCACAGTTACTTACCCGTGACGGATGATGACCTACGTGTAGATAGGCGAATCTTCTTAGACACGTCCTTACGAATCCATCGGATCTATTAACCTCAGCACTTGACGCTTTCAGTTCTAATCCTAGGTACAGGCTTAAGGACTCCGGTAACCCTATTAGTCAAACTCGGCCAAAAGTTTGACGTGCAGCCTAACCCATACATCAGGCCGCTGAGTTCCTCGCCAGATCTTCTCAGCGGGTCGCGATTCCAATCCGGTAGTAGATTAATTCGCAATAGGTCTCTTTTGGAGGCGCTCGGGCAGTTGTTAGCAAATCCCACCCCTTCTGGTTCAGTATTTGCGCACCCACCTGTCCTGGTGAAACTTTAAAAGCCTTCGGGCCACCAGTTCCTTGATAAAAAAAAATGTGTGGTGTCGTGGGACACCGGATAGGAACGAAGTTTCTTATTATAAAAATATTAATTTTAAGTTCTATTCGAGGTATAAAGAAAATAATTATTCGGGTATACATATTTTATTATGATTTTATTATTGATAAATATAAAAAAAACTACTTTACAAAGTTATCAACTTTATTTTATTCACAATGATTTATAAAAAATATTTAATAAAAATATGTTACTTTTTGTACGTTATTACAAAGTTAAGTCGTACTGTGTGTACACTTTTTTTTTTTCCTGTCGCTCATCAACCAGCGTCCAAACCTCGCATGAGACAGAACTCATGAAGAGGCAGAGGGGGGAAAGCGAAGCGCTTAGTGCGGAGCACATCTCTCCCATCGCCCTCCCCCTCGGGACGCTGGACCGGCGGTCGTCGGCGCCACGACCACCAGCTCTCTCGGTCGGCAGGCTATCCGAAGCCCACCTAGATGGCGCCGGTTAGAGTGAGCTATCCTACGGAATACCCCGCTGGACCAGAACTAGCGTGGGTCGAGGATAGCCGGCCTTCCATCACCCGGATGCTCTTGCGTAAAACGCGTGCAGAGCAGCGTTTGCTCGTCGTCTTCTTAGGCCCCCCTCGACAGTCCCCAGACCGACATGTGAGGGGGACCCGAAACACTTAAAGGGCCAGGCCTTGGGTGAGATCCGCCTCCCTGGCCCCCGCTCGACGGCGGCGGGATTGTGCGTCTCTCACGCGCCCCGCCGCCTCCTTCTGCGAGATGGTGCACTCGCAGAATTCGAGCATCGCCTTCCACGACTCGTCATCGCCGAGCATTGATGCCACAACACTCGGCAAAGACAAGTCGTTTCCTATTTTTGCGACGAGGACACGGCGCCACCCCTCCCATGCGGGGCAGGAAACGAGTGTGTGCTCCGCCGTGTCCAAGTCGCAACCACAATGGTGGCACTCTGCCGTCGGCTCGGCTCCGATCCGGTGCAGGAACTCACCGAAGCAACCATGCCCAGTGAGCACCTGCGTGAGCCGGAAAGTGAGGCGTCCTCTGTCACGATTCACCCAATCCACAAGGACCGGGCGAATCGCCTCGACGGTCCTACGACCGGCCGAAGGATCAGCCAGCCGTCTGGACCATGACTCCAGCACTGTGTGTACACTAATAAATATCTTACGTTACGGACGTTTTTTCCCGGTTAGGGTACCGTCGTCCCATAATGAACTTCGTTCCAAAAAGGTAGGTATTCCAGTTTTAAAAGAATGTCATACAATAAATTTGAGCTTGCTCTTTTGTCTCGAAGTAGATTGTGGAATATTCACGCTATGAATTATATTAGTAAAGGCTCGGGTAAGCACTTAATAGTTGAGTCATAGCTTTGCCGTTCCTAGAAAGAGTCTGGCTGTGAAACAGTTAAATACGTCCCAGATTTGGTATTTTCTTACAGCATTCTAAGCTGCGTGCACTGTTAAAATGAACATTCCCGTGAAGTGATTTGCTCGTAATATGATATCGACTTATTGAAACGATAAGTATTTATTCATTGTTTAATAAATTTATCGTTTTTTTTTAGTTTTACAGTACCGCAACACTGTTTAGTACGGTATGGTGTGAGCTTTTCACGTACCGAATGACGCAAGCAAAAGAGCTTGAACATGAAACGACAAATATTACTCGCGTCATATTTATTATACGCGCCAGAATTATTTTGATATCAAGAGTTAGATTCGTTAAATTGTAACTGTTGAATTATTATTCATCTATATATTAATACGTGAAGCAAAAACTTTGTATCCCTTTTTACGAAAATTGCGCGGACGGAGGAGTATGAAATTTTGCACACTTATAGAGAATATAGAGAAGTGCACAATGCTAATATTTTTTCAAAATAATGCATAAAAGATACATTAAATCAATAAAGAAAACATTACACACACTACATACCATGTATTTGACGCACACACGCATGCATACTATTTATTGTCAAACTTTGGTTCTTGACGTCTGTTGTCCAATTGAGAATAGAGTATGGTTTGCCTTTGTTTATATTTTTTATAGTGTAGTCTTGGCGACATTTGTGATTATAGAAGTATAAAATACAATCATAATAGTGTACAAACTTACAATTCCAATTAATTATAGTCGAATTTCGACTACTGCGGTTCCTCTAGTATTTGAAATTAAATCAAAACTGTTTCCAAAAATCCATAGTAGCACCAAGGGTGCAAACGATTCTCAACTGTTTTGTCTTCTTTGTTGCACCAATGCAATTACCATCCCAACCTCAGGATGACCGGCAATAGTTTAATCTAAATAACAACAAAAAAATACAAATAAATAAATAAAAAATTATAAATCTCATTCATTCTCATACATCAATATTGAATTCTAAACCAATGGAAATAAGAAATATAGTCTAAAAAAAGCTTCATAGCACGCTGCGCTATAAAGTAAATAAATTTTATTTTTAATCCAAGCAATGCTTACTCAGGGTATTGGGTTAAAATGATAAAATTATTGGACAGTTATCGGTTCTTGATACATGTGCAAAACTTCAAGCTTAACGTATTAAATTTGATGAAAATCACGATCTTTTGTCACGTACCATCCGGCTATGGAATGAGCTCCCCTCCACGGTGTTTCCCGAGCGCTATGACATGTCCTTCTTCAAACGAGGCTTGTGGAGAGTACTAAGCGGTAGGCAGCGGCTTGGCTCTGCCCTTGGCATTGCTGAAGTCCATGGGCGACGGTAACCACTCACCATCAGGTGGGCCGTACGCTGGTCTGCTTACAAAGGCAATAAATAAAAAAAAAGAACCAAAATTATGTTAGACAGATAAAAATCAAGCAAAATAAGAAAGAAACATCGCATGCTCAACGGTCGCAATCTAGAATTTCATTATAATAATATGTTAAAACAGTAAAGAATACGCTTATCCCAAATACGAAATATTTAACAACCAAATATCAAATACTTTTAACAAGTTATTTGGTATTTGTTTAAGTATATATATTATATTAGATAGATTAGATTAGGTAAATATATATAAATATATTACTGGTGGTAGGACCTCTTGTGAGTCCGCGCGGCTAGGTACCACCGCCCTACTCTTTTCTGCCGTGAAGCAGCAATTTGTTTCGGTTTGAAGGGCGGGCCAGCCGTTGTAACGATACTAGAGACCATAGAACTTATATCTTAAGGTGGGTGGCGCATTTAGGTTGTAGATGTCTATGGGCTCCAGTAACCACTTAACACCAGGTGGGCTGTGAGCTCGTCCACCAATCTAAGCAATAAATATATGTATATATGAGATAAATAGATATTGGGTATCTCTGTTTAGGGATGCTAATTTAAAGTTTGAACCAATTGCCAAGTGTATTCGTATTAAGCAATGCGACTATGTTTGAAACCTGAAACAACCATATACTTTATAAATCCACTAAATAGTTAATCGCAACCGCAGATTGGAAGGGATAAGTTGAAATAAGTTCGAAATGAGCTTACGCGGTCGCATTTAAGAGATTAAAATATATAGGTATCGCAGAAAAGCTTTTTCCGTTCGGGAACGATACGTAACCCGTTTAAAATACGCAAATAATACTGCATCATTGTGTTTGGGAATCGAGTTAACCCTACTCTGCGGTTTTGGGGGTCACACGCTTTAGGGTAACAAAAAGAGAGATATTTTGAAAGACAAGCTATTTAATTTAGAAACATAGCTTATTCTCTATAGCTCTATTCTACAGATAAATATCATTTTCAGTATCAGTCGGTTTTCTCGTGTAAGAACTTTTGGAACGAAGTTCCTTACGGCAGGCTTGGAGGAACTGAAAAAAATGTGATAGTAAAACCGTAAGAAAAAATCTGTGGAAAAAAGTGCGTGGAAAAAATCCGTGGAAAAAAGTACGTGGAATAAAACCGTTAAATGAGATGAGGCGCGACAGTCGTATACACAAGTGAGTAGTGTATAATACCTTTCTCTTTCTCCCTCTTTCTTTTCGTTCTCTCATCCCTTCTCTCTCTATTTTGTAATTATTTATTGAACCACTAGTCAGAAATAATTTTAATAGTTACCTGAAGTCATGTGCTTCTCAAGCGAGGTTTGTGGAGAGCACTCAGCGGTAGGTAATGATCTGACGGTGCCCTTGCCATTGCTGACTTTATGAGCAATGGTAAAAAATCACCATCAGATGGTACGTGTGCTCGTCTGCCAACAAAGCCTAGTGTGAAATACGTATGAGGGACATTTAAATTACGAAACAAGAAATAAATGAAATTTTCTTAGAAACATGGTCACCCGATTCACACCATTTTAACGGGACAGAATCGGAACCAAAGCAACCGCCGTTAATGGTTACCCTATATGGCGTTTACGCCTTTTTCGTTCTACGTTCGAAATGAAATCGACGTCAAAATTAAATGCAAACAAAATATTGAATTTGCACGAAAATAAAAAAGTATGCTTTGGAAGTGTTTTTTTTCGTGATTTAAGAAATTTTGTTTATATGTACAAGATAAAAAGTGTTACGCCGATAAGAGCAACGCCATCTATCGTCAAATAGCAGAAACGAATATAATAAGAACTAGTCAAATCGAGAACGCTCGCCAAGTACAATGCCATCTATTGTCAAATGGCGGAAACGCATATCGAAAATACTCGACTTGTGAGGAATGTTCTCGATAATTCTAGGGATGTCGTATCGACTATAAAAGCGTTGCAGGGATGTGACGAAGGTAGTTAGTCATCAGAACTACTCGAAGCGAAACAGCGAACGGATCACCTGAAGCGAAGCGGAAAAAGTGAAGTACCAGTTGTAAAGTGTTCTGTGAGTGTATATATGTTAAATATGTATGTATGTTAATACTTCAGTAGAATTTTTTAATATCCCGAGCCCCAGCGCTTAGCAATAGTATACACTTTCAATCAAAAAAGTATTGGGAATGGACACCTATGTTTATGGTTCCAAACCCGTCTGGCACGCAATTGTTTTTTGTGCTAGTGTGTACCTACAGCCATTTGATTGGCCTCAGTAAATATGGCTTGTTCGGCCGGTTTCCTTCCTGCAGTGTTTATAAAAGACGAGAAAAAAAATCACAAATCAATCAATCAATCAGTGAGTTTGAAATTCATTCACTAATGAGTCAATAATAATCTTTTTACATATACTGGAGGCAATTTTCAAACAGCAAAAAGGATGTATTTCGCAAGCTATGAAACCAATGTTATTATAATTCGAACGTGTGAGAGTGAGCGAGAAAGACAACACGATGTCTCTACCGCCAATAATGAGTTAAATGAGAAAAATAATTAAATACATAGAATAACATTGTAAATACATAATACAGATCTCTTCTATTGATTACGCTCCGAAATCATTTTAAGGTAAATTAAATCAAAGTGCCATCTGTTTAATGCAGGAGAAGACTTTCAAGCCACATTGTATTGAAGGTCTTCAATTAATGCCCAAAGTGAGCTCAGTTGGTTTATGGGTACGAAATTAATAAAAATGATAATATCATGATAAGTCTTTACTATTGAAGTATCTCTCCCAGATACAATCTTCGTCTGTAAGTTAATAATATATTTATTTGATCAAAACTTCAGATCCTTTTGTATAAAAAATTACACATATTTTTTTCTTTCGCGAAAATGTTTCTACTTTTATTACATTTCATTAGTTCTCTGAAGAGCAGCAATAAAAATATTAAGTGCGCGCTTATTGATCTCGTTACATTAAGCTTACACTATACCACGGTACGTAAACTTTTTTTTGTTTTTTTTCATATTAACAGCTTTTTTTAATTATTATTTTATTGAATGATGGGTGGACGAGCTTACAGCCCACCTGATGTTAAGCTGTTACCGGAGCCCATAGGCATCTACAACACAAATGCCGCCTCACACCTTGAGATATGAGTTCTAAGGTCTCAGTATAATAGCAACGGCTGCCCCACCCTTCAAACCGAAAAGCCTTACTGCTTCACGGCAGAAATAGGCAGGGTGGTGGTACCTACCCGTGCGGACTCACAAGACGTCCTTTTTTTTTTTTTCGGGCCGGGGCCGAACCTCCTACGAGGTCCCCGCGCATAAGGTGCGCGCGGGGTATGTCAGAATCAACGATCTGCATGGTGTTGTGAGCAGACCGCGGGCTCAAGGATTTTAGGGCCCACCCACTAAACGACTCCCCTGCACTCGTCTCTTACACCCGACGTCCGATCCCCTCCGAGGCACCACCAGTACAAAATTGAAGCACTGTGTATGACCGATATACGAATAGGTTGTGAGAGTTACTTTGTTGGATGTCAAACTTATAATAATATTTAAATTACTTATGGTCGAATTCCGACTACTGAAGGATCGCTAGTCTTTACAACAACTTATAGTGGTGGTCTTGTGAGCCCATACGCGTAGATACCACCACTCTGCCTATTTCTACAGTAAAGCTGGAATGCACTTTAGGTTGGATGGGTGGGGCAGCCGTTGTAACATATAATTCGATCGAATAGAATTAATGGCTAACGATTTAAAGAACACAAGAGTTTCATCCTAAATCGAAGTCAGTATCTATGTGAAAGATATTAAAATTTTACACTTCATATGAAACACAAAAAGCTTACGTGCAAAATGTTATTTGTGGCTTATGGACAGCTTTAGGGGCATGGGCACAGAAAACCAAAATAAACGGTAGACATAAAAAAAAAAATCAATATATTTATATCAAATGATCTTAATTATTTAAGTTTTTTTAATTGCTTAGATGGGTGGACGAGCTCACAGCCCACCTGGTGTTAAGTGGTTACTGGAGCCCATAGACATCTACAACGTAAATGCGCCACCCACCTTGAGACATGAGTTCTAAGGTCTCAGTATAGTTACAAGGCTGCCCCCACCCTTCAAACCGAAACGCATTACTGCTTCACCGCAGAAATAGGCAGGGTGGTAGTACCCACCCGCGCGGACTCACAAGAGGTCCTACCACCAGTAATTACGCAAATTATAATTTTGCGGGTTTCATTTTTATTACACGATGTTATTCCTTCACCGTGGAAGTCAATCGTGATCATTTGTTGAGTACGTATTTCATTGGAAAAATTGATACCCGCCTGAGATTCGAACACCGGTGCATCGCTCAACACGAATGCGCCGGACGTCTTATCCGTTAGGCCACGACGACTTCCAAGTTTAGTACCCAGTAAGTACCCAGATTTGGTCTGAGCGAGTTTATGCAATATAATGTTGCAAGTTTCGTTGTGAAGTTAATCTTTGACATAACGTTGTCGCAATATGCGAATATAATAAACAAGATGTGAAGTCTGGTACTTGAAAAGAAAAGGACACAATTCTACAGCGTTGAAAGTATTTATATTTACTGCCGCGAAACCCGTGTTTCGAGCTTTTCAAATAGAGTGGGGACGCTTTAAGCTCTATCGACTAATAGTTGAATGTTCATATAAATTATTTTTCTATGTTCATATGTCGCATAGTCGATTGAGTTGAAGCAATGTAACACAACCAAATGTCGCGATGATTTTTTTTCCTACCCAAGCTGATGGTCTAGAGAGTCCGTAGCCATGGCATAGAGAGAGAGCGTAACCTCAACTAGTAGGTGAGATCGCGGTGCTCAAACCTCACGACGTTGCTAACACTAACCCTAGCAAGAGCCGTGCTTCGCAGAATCTACCACCGGATCGGAAACGCGACCTATTGAGAAGATGCATCTTCTCTCTACGCATCACATGTCCATACCACGCTAACCGTCCGCTCTTTAATTTGTCAATCACCGGGGCTACTTTCACACTTTCTCTGATACACTCATTCCTTATCTTTTCCATTCTCATATAGAATATCTTAATTAAATAATCAGGAACAAATCACACACGGTTATTTGACCACAAATCAGAATTCCTTAAGCTATGGGAATCAGAAACTCACACACATACTTACATTTATATCACAAGAATTTTTTTCCAGTGTAGGAATCGAAGCGATGATCCTCGATAGTCAGAAGCTATTACGCCACCACGTCAGCATACAATAAATATTAAGCCGTACATAGAATGATGTGAACTATATAGAAGAAACGACAACCTGCAAATAAGCTTTTTTTTATTGTTTATTGCTTAGATGGGGGACAATCTCTCGGCCCACCTGGTGTTTAGTGGTTACCTGAGCCCATAGACATCTACAACGTAAATGCCGCCTCCTATCTTGAGACATGAGTTGTAAGGTCTCAGTTTTAACAATACAACAGCTGCCCCGCCCTTCAAACCGAAACGCATTACTGCTTCACGGCAGAAATAGGCAGGGTGGTGATACCTACCCGTGCGGACTCACAAGATGTCTTACCAGGAGTAAAAGATTCAGTGACTTCCACGATGTGGGAACGCTGCATGCATGCCCACATCGTGAGAGCCGTAAATCATCTCGTCTCGGAGTACCTCGTGGTGGTACAAAGTACAGACGCAATGCATACTTTATAAGAGCTGCTAACAGTTTCAATGCTCTAGCTGCCTGCCCTGACCTGGACATTTTCAACACTTCTACTAAGATTATTAGGAGAACATTAGTCAGTCGATGGTTGAATGCAAATATTTAATTAATTTTTTTCTATTTACTACGTTTTTCTGTTTATTTTTTTGATGTGAAACATCTATAGTCGCAAGTAAAACCGATTTCTGGCGTGGCGACGCAAGCTGTGGCGACGGGTCGTCATGCGCAATCGACTGTGCGGTTCTCTTCCACTCGATCCGGCCTTAAGCCATCTCTCTCGCTACACTGAGCTCGGATACCTATAGTGTATACTCCGTAGTGTATACAGTGTTGTTTACTACAGTACACATAACCTGTGTTTTACTCGAAAACAAATTATTTTTTCGTAATTTGTGATTTTTTAAGATTGTGTTGAACTGTCAAATAGAATACTCAACTTGAATGCCCCTGGTAAAAGAACTCGTCACACGCATCTTTTTCATATACCGTTAGAGCGCACTAACTACGGGGCTAATGATATGTCTATTAGATTACCTAAGACCTACAATAAGTTTTATTCAGATATTGATATCTTTACAACATCCAAAACTACGTTCAAAACTGCAGTTCATAGGCTTAAGTTAAGTTAAGCTAAAGGTTTGTTATTGTCTGAATCTTTAAGATATTTACAATTTGAAAAATTATAATCTTTAAAGTATTTTGGGTATTCTACAATTATTAACAATCAACGTTCATAATCAATTCGAGCGTCCATGTAAACCAACCACTTTATTACACTCACACGCACTTACACACATCGATACAACACAATCAGATTCAAACTATTCTGCAAGTTATCATTCGACAAAATTTATCTACCTATTTAATTGCCTTACCTTGACCTTAGTTGGACTACCTGTGTTCATTAATCATGTTAACATTTTTTGGAAACATAATGTGTTTCTTTAATTGGCTCTTGTTTGTGAAAACATCCTCTGTACCCTGTGTCTAGTTAAGTGCTGTTGAAACATTGTTGATTAAATAAATAAATAAATAAGTAATATTTTATTTTATCATTATGACATATTTAGTTCCTATCACAATCTGTTCTTTTCTGCATATTAATTTTACAAAATAATGTCGATGTTTCACATCTGCCTGATTTATGAGAGAGAAAAATACCAGCGACATATTATCATTAACAAACTCCCATAACTAACTACATTGAATTGGACTAGGCAATATTATTTTTCTAAATTTAATACAAGGAATGCTACTCAATGGCATCCCTCGAATGATCCTCATCCAATTTCATTACTCAATATTATTTATACGACATTTCGTCCCATACGATAGTAAGTTAATAATCCTTCCACGAACGGATGAGGTCCCGATAGTAAATTATTGGTTTTACGTGAGGTCGACCAATGTACCGTTTTTTCTCTGAGTATATATCTGTAGCTTTATAAAGTTGTTTTTCTGGGGGTATTAATGTATTCTTCACATGTCGATAGTATTTTATATTCCAACTGTGATTCGGGTTCTAATTCTTCAAGGTGGTGGTGGAATACGTGTTTATATGTGATACAGCGTTTGCCGGTTTAGAAGTATACTGGTAGTAGGACGTCTTGTGAGCATGGGCAGATATCACCACCCTGCCTATTTTTGCTGTGAAGCAGTAATGCGTTTCGATTTGATGGTTGGGGCAGCCGTTGTACTGTAAAAACTGAGGCCATACATAGTACTCATGTCTCAAGATAGGAGGCGGTATTTACATTGTAAATGTCTATGGCCTCCTGTAACTAGGCTGTGAGATCGTCTAACTAAGCAATAAAGAAAGAAAAGAAAAAAACAAGGCATCTCATCGTGATTGCAATCTTACCCTACAAGTCATACAGTTGATATCTCAATTGTATTATGTGATGATAGCTAGGGCGACGTCATCTCGGATCCTCCCGATCCATTAACGGTGCTTTTAGGTACTTCAAGCACCGGTCACCGTTCTGGTCGAACCCGTCGCTTGCGACGAAGGGCTCGACGAGTAAATTAACTCTCAGACACAGCCCACTCTCTTCTCAGTGGGTCGCGTTTCTGATCCGGTGGTAGATTCTGCGAAGCACGGCTCTTGCTAAGGTTCGTGTTAGCAACGTCATCAAGTTTGAGCCCCGTGAGCTCACCTACAAAAGTTAGGGTTACGCTGAAATAGCCACTCAAGGCTCTCAGCTTAGGTAGAAAATAATAAATAAAAAAAAATAGACCCTTCAAAGCATAAGTTACTACTCAAATAGTAAAGGAATGTTTGATTTGGTAGTATAAATGCGCGATCTATTCTAATATATAAATGTACAGTGGTTTTTACGAATATTCCATTATAACTACTGAGCCGTGCATCTGATTGACTTGAAACTTGGTATCCATGTAGAAAATACATGTACTTAATGGTATGCTAATATTTATATGAGTGTTGGACTCCCTGCACCAGCTGCGGGGGCATTAATAATGAGAATATTTGTGGTTTTTTTTTATTGGTTAGATGTGTGGACGATCTCACAGACCACCTGATGTTAAGTGGTTACTGGAGCCCATAGACATCCACAACGTCAATGCGCCACCCACCTTGAGATATAAGTTCTAAGGTCTCAAGTTTAGTTACAAGTTTAGTGTGGGTGAGAAATAATAATGTTAATTTTAAATGCCCAGCGAAGCGGACGGCTACAATATAATTTTCAATGGCTCTAGATTAGGCGTGAGCTAAGTTAGTAGGTAATAAAAAGTTAGCAAAACGTACACTGTAAAAAATATATTTATACCACGTAAATCTTCATAAAAATTTTAGCTTCACTTTCGTGAGCTTCCAACGTGGCCCTTAATATTGCTTCCTACCCACAAGAGTTTCTAAAATATACACAGCCCAATACGCGTCACAGCACTGAGATAAACCGATCGTTAAATTTTTCCCTTTTCTGACGATGCGAGAGGTAATTTCCTGTTTGGGGTGAGGGTCAAGTGTTGGGTCCATCCCGAAGACTTCGGTTACACCGTAGATAGCATAAGACGGTATTTCATTCGGATTTAAGTTTCTAGAATTACGCATAATAATTACATTAGTACCTATACCTACCGTACTGTTGGTAGGACCTCTTGTGAGTCCGCGCGGGTGGGTACCACCACCCTGCCTATTTCTGCCGTGAAGCAGTAATGCGTTTCGGTTTGAAGGGTGGGGCAGCCGTTGTTACTATACTTGAGACCTTAGAACCTGTGTCTCAAGGTGGGTGGCGCATTTACGTTCTAGATGTCTATGGGCTCCAGTAACCACTTAATACCAGGTGGGCTGTGAGCTCTTCCACCCATATAAGCAATAAAAAAAAAAGTATTTTTTTTTGTCATTGACATAGGGCATTATTATTTATGGAGTTATAAAAAAAAATCTGTAAGATAAAACGAGTATAAGGTACTATTGCATTACATTTTCCGCCAATTCTTCTTCGAAGAAAATTCTTAATCAGGCAGAGCGGCCTTTGACTCGGTTAAGAGGAGACGCGGGTGCGAAGAATTAGAAGATTTTTAAATATGAAGTCGCGGTCTGCTTTCTCGCAACTCTTCAGTATGTCATTGACAACAACATTGTCAACTAGGACTGCAAATACTTATGTAAATAGTTGGAAATAACATTGGGTAATCGTTTGTTTTGTCAACCTAAAGGTATAATTTACTCCAATGTACGATACTGCCATTGGCGTTCTCAACAATCGAAAACCAAATTATCATAATATTGTGAATTTTAGTGGAGCACAAAAGGGCAAAAATATATTAATGTACCTACTTATTACGTTAATGGCCACATTAGATTTGCAAATACTCGAATTCTTCTTCTTCTTCTTCTTTTTGTTGACCTTATCCCACTAGGTGGGGTCGGCACAGCTAATTTTTCTCTTCCATTCTCTTCTATCAGCCGTCATCTCAATACTCACTCCTCTCTCTCTCATATCGTCATTCAAACACTCCATCCATGTCTTCTTTGGTCGACCTCTTCCCCCTCTATCTTGCACTACCATTTCCATACATCTCCTAGTCACATGCACATTCTCTCTACGCATCAAATGTCCATACCACGTTAACCGTAATTTTTTGATTAAAGATTTGTCTCAAATTTGCAAATACTCGAATTATTGTTTTTATTTTATTTAATAAGAACAAATATATTTGATACGTCCTAATATCTCACTTATTCGAGAATATCCGTATTCTGAGCGATGTGAATTGGGTGATTGTCAAGTTGTATATCGACTTTAGGTCCTTCTCATCCGGTCCATTGTAGATTGGGAACAGCATTGTCAGATGTTTTTACCATCGCACCGCCCGCCACTGGAGTAGAGTTCATCCATATTACCTGGAGCCACTGCGGTCATCCACAGTGCGTTTCCAGAGATCTTTTTTGCCACGTACCATCCGACTATGGAATGAGCTCCCCTCCACGGTGTTACCCGAGCGCTATGACATGTCCTTCTTCAAACGAGGCTTGTGGAGAGTATTAGCAGTAGGCAGCGGCTTGGCTCTGCTCCTGGCATTGCTGAAGTCCATGGGCGACGGTAACCACTTACCATCAGGTGGGCCGTACGCTCGTCTGTCTTATAAAAAAAAAAAGATAGGTGACTAGCATCCGAATTAAGAATTTCACTCAAAACCTTACGTTACAGTGTGAATACATTTTTGAATTCACGATACATAAAATCCCTCGGGGTAATAGTTTGAGTGCGTTATGTTATTTCGTCCTTTGTGGCTTAATGTCCCGTGTTTACCCTTTCGAGATTCTTTATGGCGATAACGTTCACCTCCTCCGCGGTGTTGCACGTTGATATCCGTGTAATGGCCACTTTTATGTTCGTTTTATTCGTTTACTTGGGTTCGCTGCGAACAATAATAACAAAAAGCATACGAGCTTTGACCAATAGAAGATGTTTAGAAAACTTTCCATTTCCCTATTGATGGAATTATTTAAAATTGTTTAATAATAATAATGCTAAATAATGATAATTACTGGTGGTGTTCACACGGGTAGATACCACCGCCCTGCCTATTTCTGCCGTGAAGCAGTAATGCGTTTCGGTTTGAAGGGTGGGGCAGCCTTTGTAACTATACTGAGACCTTATAACTTATATCTCAAGATTGGTGGCGGCATTTACGTTGCAGATGTCTATGGGCTCCGGTAACCACTTAACAACAAGTGGGCCGTGTGATCGTCCACCCATCTAAGCAACAAAAAAAATCCACTAAGTAGATTTATTGAATGGGCATTAGTAAGATACTCTTACATATACTTTATCGGAAAGAAATCATACATTCTAAATGTAAGATGGATATTTGACGTCGTCGAAGAATAATTGAACAATTGAATTGTTTTGCGAGTTGATTTTATTTTATTTTTCTTTTTCGCTGATAAAGTTCTTTGTTCAGCGATAATACTGCCTATTTATTGTACAATTATATATATCTGTTGACTGCTTCCAATGTTAAATGCGTTTATAGCGTGCAATAAAGAATTCTCTCTCTCTCTCTCCCTCTTTCTCTCTCTCTCTCTCTCTCTCTCTCTCTCTCTCTCTCTCTCTCTCTCTCTCTCTCTCTCTCTCTCTCTCTCTCTCTCTCTCTCTCTCTCTCTCTCTCTCTCTCTCTCTCTCTCTCTCTCTCTCTCTCTCTCTCTCTCTCTCTCTCTCTCTCTCTCTCTCTCTCTCTCTCTCTCTCTCTCTCTCTCTCTCTCTCTCTCTCTCTCTCTCTCTCTCTCTCTCTCTCTCTCTCTCTCTCTCTCTCTCTCTCTCTCTCTCTCTCTCTCTCTCTCTCTCTCTCTCTCTCTCTCTCTCTCTCTCTCTCTCTCTCTCTCTCTCTCTCTCTCTCTCTCTCTCTCTCTCTCTCTCTCTCTCTCTCTCTCTCTCTCTCTCTCTCTCTCTCTCTCTCTCTCTCTCTCTCTCTCTCTCTCTCTCTCTCTCTCTCTCTCTCTCTCTCTCTCTCTCTCTCTCTCTCTCTCTCTCTCTCTCTCTCTCTCTCTCTCTCTCTCTCTCTCTCTCTCTCTCTCTCTCTCTCTCTCTCTCTCTCTCTCTCTCTCTCTCTCTCTCTCTCTCTCTCTCTCTCGCTCTCTCTTGAATAAATATAACTGCCAAACTAAACCACATAAACATTTTGAATTATGACTAAATTTCGCGAAATTACCAAACTAAATACCAAAACCAATTATTATGCTTCATATTATTCGAAGCTTTCGCAAAAACAATCCCAAAGAAGCACGTAACTCAAATAATATCTTTATTGTAACACATCAGGTCCCTCGGGTAATGTTCGTCTCCACAAAAGGCCGGCTTTTGACATCGAATTGTGACAGTCTTACCCACATCTTATTCAATTTAATTACAACAAAACGGGTCCTATATCCATCAGTACGGTTTACTTCCTTTTGTTTAGGGTTGTTCGTTTATAAAGAAGTTAGCATCCCAGCACTCGATATGAATGTGAGATTGTTTTCAATCGAGTTGTTTTGATACTTTACGGATGTATGTCAATAAATTATAATAATAGTTATAATATTATTATTATTATTAAAGTGAAACTTTTATTACATCGTCACAAACTTTTTCGTCTATGTGTTGCATGTCGCGTGACGGTCGGCTGCGGAGTAGGGATAAAGTGAAAGGCGCTCGTCAGAGCAGCCAGGGCCAATATGGCGGCACCTATAGTTCGCAGCAGGTGACCGTGTAGTGTATAGACTATTACTCATTTGAGTCAGTGCTCCACGCTATTTTGTTTGATTTTGTCAGTGTTTAATGTAAATGTTGTTTGTCAGAGTTAAATGTCTATAATGTGAAAAAAAGTTTCACTTTTACCGTGGTTTCATAAAACCACACAATCCTTTTTTATAATTACTAGCTCCCTGGCTAAGTGGTGTGATGACCTCCGAACGGTAGCCGATTAGAAGTGGATGAGGAGAGCCGAAGACCAAGCTCAGTGATGTGGATTTGGAGAGTCCTATGTCTACCAGTGGACGACTGTGGGCTGATTATGATGATGATGATGATGATGTATATCAATCGAGCATATACCACAAAATAAGCATCAGAACCGGAGCCTCGGTGGGATCAGAAAAACATTTATTGAACAAATCGAATCATCTTGCCTAAAAAATAACACTCCAATATACACTCGTAAAAATTGCGAATTCAAAATGCAAGCGTCAATTTTGCCAAATGTTTTTCCACGTAACGTATGTTTTCACATACCAAACGACTTTCCTAAAGCTGTGTCGTAAAATCAAATCAATGAAATGCTAAATTACTGATGGCAGGGCAAGTTTTTTTTTTATATGATTGAAGGATTACTGGTGGCCCAGAGGCCTTTCCAGTTTCACCAGGACAGGTGGGCGAGCAAAGAAGGCTCAGCCAGGAGGGGTGGGATTTGCTAACAGCTACCTGGGCGCCTCCGCTTTGCGAATTAATCTACTACCGGATCGGAATCGCGACCCCCCGCTGAGAAGATCCGGCGAGAAACTCAGCGAGCTGATTCATGGGTTAGGTTACACGGCGAACTTTTTGTCGAGTTCGACGAGTACGGTTACCGAGGTCCCTAAGCCTGCTCCTAGTGTTAGAGCTGAAGGCGTCTAATGCAAAGGTTATTGGATCTGATGGATCCGTAAGGACGTGTCTAGGGCGTCGACGGTGACTGGCTCCTGCGTGATCAGGATTCGGGGAGTAGTCAGCGGCAGGGCATGTTGTGAACCGATACGAGACGGTAAAATATATCTTACCTAATTATTCTTTACTGATGGTAGGACCTCTTATGAGTCCACACGGGTAGGTACCACCACCCCACCTATTTTTGCCGTGAAGCAGTAATGCGTTTCGGTTAACTATACTGCGACCTTAGAACTCATTTCAAGGTGTTTTTTTTTTATTGCTTAGATGGGTGGACGAGCTCATAGCCCACCTGGTGTTCAGTGGTTACTGGAGCCCATAGACATCTACAACGTAAATGCGCTACCCACCTTGAGATATAAGTTCTAAAATCTCAGTATAGCGGCGGTATTTACGTTATAGATGTCTATGGACTGTGGTAATCCCTTAACACCAGGTGGGCTGTGAGTTCGTCCATCCATCTATGCAATAAAAAAGACAGCAGCCATGCTTTCCTACTTTAGAGGAATGACGTTTATAATGCTTCTATACTGTAGACTTCTTTGTTTTAATGACCAAAACATGCACGGTCATCGGCCCCAAATCAGGATTCCCTGTGTTATGGGTACCGTAGACTGACATACCTACTTAAACACGTTTAAGTATATCCATATACAGATAATAAAACCCAGGCAAAGAGCTAGCAAACCTTTTTATCACACGAATGTTTGCTCAATGTGTAGAATTGAACCTACGACCCTCGACGAAATTGTCAGGGCCGCTAACTACAGCACCAACGAGTCAGTCAAACTTCGAATTCATATTTCAAAGTGGCTGGTGGCATTCACATAGCTCCGTCTATAGTATCCTTGTTACACAAGGCGGATTCTGGACTTCTCACAATATAGGCCACTATAAACTTTACTTCCTCTGCAACATCGAAAATTTGCTTTATAATGTAAATAGTGGAATCAAAGCACCCTGGTCTATCTGGTTATTCGTTATGGGATACAGATCCGAGACTCCTGTCGCCTCTAGCTGCTGCTAATCAATTAATATTGTTACGCCAATAAGAGTAACGCCATCTATTGTCAGATAGCGAAAACACACAATACTCGACTTTTCTAGGGATTTCATCTCGACTATAAAAGCGTTGCAGACAGGACACTTAGTTAGTAATCGGAAGTAGTCGAAGCGAAACGGATCACCTGAAGCGAAGCGGAAGAAGCAAACAGAATTTTAAAGGGTTTGTGAAGTGTTCTAAGTGTTGAATACAGTTTTAAGTTGTACTTTGGTGGAACTTTTATTTATCCCAAACCCCAGCACGTAATAATATAATATGTCTATAAACCGATTCTGGACTTTTCTTCCTAAGAACTCTTCCAGCCTCCACCTCATGATTTCCTCTAAATTCACTATTGGTACGGCATGTTGTAGGCACGGATATGTACCGCCTATCTATCTTTCAAATCATACTTACCTGTTAAGTTTGGTCTAAAGAGAACGGCAACCTTAACACTACTGAGATTTTGTCATGCCTTAGGGTACTTACTCTCTAAAACATCCTGGGACTTGCGGTCTGCTCACAGCATCTGCAGACCGTCAAAACCCATATACTCCGCGCGCTCCCTCGGCATGAGGAACGAGAGTTAGTAATAGAGATCGAAGTCTCATTAAAGATAAGAAGAAGAAGGAAGAAATAAGAGAAGAAATAAGAAAGAAGAGACCTTCCCACCTATCATGACATCATGACTTCATGCCTGCCATATCTCAACCTGCGCAGCTCATCACCCCTGCCTCGATAGGCAGGGAGTAACATGGCCCTGCAATGGGACGCGACGACCCCCACGGCATGGGAACACATAGGAGGTTCATCCCCTAGCAAAAAAAAAAGAGCCCTTAAACTGCGATGTTCATGTCTGTGTATTGTTTGAATTGTACCAAACCTTCCAACATCGTATATGAACAGTTTGAAAGTCACAATTGTGTCCCACAAACTGAGATATGAATCAGGCTTTCGGAGATCCGACCTTTGTTCGCAGTACACACATTTATCCGTGGCGTATCTGCGAGTGATTTATATTTATCACGTTCCGCGGCCGAATTCCGCAAATAAAAGCAGAAATCAGATATTAAATTGATGTGTTTGTGTCGAAATCATTCTTACTCGATTCGTTCTTTAATATTTCTTCGTTTATTTCAATGTTAAGAAAACGTTGCTTATTGAAAAAAAGATAAATCGATTTTTTCAAGTATTCGATTCATGCTTGAGTTATGAGGTCTATAAGTAGAGTGGACAGAGTAATTGTGTGGCCAATAAAACAGGAAAATCATTATGTTGAAATATGTACCTAACTAAAAGGTCGCTGTGGCTATGTTATTAAGCAATCCACCTTTTGTTGAAAATATTTCCACACTATATATGTGATGTTCATGTTATAAATAGGAAAAACCTAATAGTTTGAACTCAATTAACTGTTAGCGTTGGAGTTTTAAGCCTTCTACCGACAGATCAATCAATGTTCGAGGTATTTTGTTTCAGGAAAGTCTAAAAATATGTATTTATGAATAATATCTCTGTTAACAAATAACCAAGCCTTTTATACGATTTAATACCACGAAAATTATATACAATAACGAATTCATAATATCATACTTACATTTATTAGGGAACATCTCTCACTAAAAGATTTCAAGACTACCTCCCCGAAATGCGAACGTGACAGAAATAATTCTCTTAACAGAATCAGACAAACGTTTTCATTCGTTTCCTGAATAATAATTGAGTTTTAATACAAAACTTAGTTGCTCTGGAATGGTAAAGGAAACAGTTGCTGATGGACCTATTCACCACAGATGCCCATAGATGCAAGGGGCTGCAAAGGGCTATGGTAGTAAATTGAATCGGATCACGTATAAGCTGGACTGTTTCAAGGCATCACAATTTTTTTTACAAAATCTAGACTCAATAGCTTAGAAACAGGATCATATTAAAGATTGCACGATTTTCATGCTGTAGATTTTGACAAAGATTTTGATTTTTATTTATGACAATATGGTACTGATTCCATTCCGAGCAGTTATGGTACTTTTTCAACTACTTTTTCTTTTGCTGTAATTCAATTATTATTTTTAGAATTAATCACCTAATTATTTTACGCTATTTACGAGTCGTAGTCGTGGCCTAAAGGATAAGAGGTTCGGTGCATTCGTGTTGAGCGATGCACCGGTGTTCGAATATTAGACGGGTACCAATTATTTCTAATGAAATATGTATTCAACAAATGTTCACGATTGACTTTCACGGTGAAGGAATAGCTTCGTGTAATAAAAATCAAACCCGCAAATTTATAATTTGCGTAATTACCGGACCTCTTGTGAGTCCGCGCGAGTAGGTACCACCGCCCTGCCCATTTCTGCCGTCAATCAGTAATGCGTTTCAGTTTGAAGGGTGGGGCAGCCGTTGTAACTATACTTGAGACCTTAGAATTTATATCTCAAGGTGGGTAGCGCATTTACGTTGTAGATGTCTATGGGCTCCAGTAACCACTTAAAACCAGGTGAACTGTGAGTTGGTCCACCTATCTAAGCAATAAATAAATAAAAAAGAGTATAAGGACTTTTTTGACCGTAATTCCTATTCTGTTCAGTAATCTTTCTTTATAGATGAATCCTCCATAAAGATAAATTGAGGGTTATTATGTGATTTGCTATGTTGTTTGGTACTATAACTATTCTCATAAAATTTCTATTCAAAATAAATGGTGTAAGTAATTGTGTCGTCGTCGCCAGTAAACTAACATCAGTCTTTATTGCTCTAGATGTGCCGACGAACGCAAATCCCATCATATAGCCTACTGTTGACCCTGGTCATCACAATGTGCACATGAATACACTTCCTTAGGTAACGTAAAAAACTCTAATCATGTTATACATATAAGGGCGGTCTCATTTTCGGAACTCGAGAATGATATTTCTGTAAAAATAGGCATAATGGAAATACGTACTCATGAGGGTCCACAATGTACCCTACTGCTTTTTATTACATAAATTTATAATTTTACTTGTTACGTAATGTTATTGTTTCATCGTGGAACCCATTTGTGAACATGTGTTGGGTATTTATACACTTGAAAATTTTTGAAACGGCTTGTAGAAAAGCTTTTTTCTTCTTCTTTTTTATTGGTGTTGTTTCCTGAGCACTATGATATCGTGTCCTTCTTCAAACGAGGCTTGTGGACAATACTTAACAGTAGGCAGCGGCTTGGCTCTACACCTAGCGTTGCTGAAGTCTATGGGCGATGATAACTACTCACCATCAGGTGAGCAGTTTGCTCGTCTGCCTATAAAGGCAATAATAAAAATTACATAGATGGGTGGACGAGCTTACGGCCTAGTAAGAGCTTACCAGAGCCTGTAGCCATCTATAATTTAAATGACCTTGAAATATGCGTTGTAATGTCTCATTTTTATAGTACAACGGCTGTCTCATCCTTCGAACCGAAACGCATTACTGCTTCACGGCAGAAATAGGCAGGCAGGGTGGTGGTACCTACCCGTTCGGACTGATAAGATGTCCTACCACCAGTATACTCACAAGACGTCCTAGAGCCAATAGAATCTTCGGGCAACAGTTTCCCTAGCGCTTAAAATACAAAAAATTACTTTTTTTTATCGCTTAGATGGGCAAACGAGCTCACAGCCCACCGGTGTTAAGTGGTTACTGGAGCCCATAGACATCTACAACGTAAATGCGTCACCCACCTTGAGATATAAGTTCTAAGATCTCAGTATAGTTACAACGGCTGCCCTACCCTTCAGATCGAAACGCATTACTGCTTCACGGCAGAAATAGGCAGGGTGGTGGTACCCGCCCGCGCGGACTCACAAGAGGTCCTACCACCAGTAAAATTGTAGAATTTGCAATTTGATATTGTCGCGTCATTGTATACGAGTACTAAGTAGCTCTGAATGAAATCAGTAGTTCCATCGGATTAAAAACAATACCGCCCCCTAAATATAATAATTCAAAAGAAAATCTCCCAAAACATATTCCGGGAAGATCAAAAAGCAAACATCTCAGTTGAACGCCTTAAGATAATTAACTTAATTTCTTTGAATTTACACAGTAAATCCAAATTAATTTGACCGGTTTCCGTAACCTAATTCAGGTGCCGTATACAGCCCGATTGTAAAGAGAACAGTAACAAATTAACCAAGGTTTCATTAACAGGAATTACAAAGGGGATTGTTTTTTATAGCTTTTTTTTTTGGTTACGAAGGTCCGTGAAACAATGCCTTTTGATTTCTCTATTCGAGGAACGTTCTGGAATTCTCTGACTGGTGTAAAGTAATGGGACTAAGCGAATGAATTGAATTTTACGTGCGATTTTAGAGTTGAATCTTTAAATTTGAAAGACAGTTGACTATTTTGGATGAGGAAACCTCAACATGCCTCTCCTCTAAGAATGATAGAAAGTAATGTTTTAAATTTATAAATGGTCACAGAATGTGATCGCAAATGGCCTCGTCTGATATTCCGTCACAATCCAATTTGACGTGAAGTTTCTCTCTTGTTTTTATCCAACGTAAAGAAGCCGCGATTTATTATAACTATATCAAATAAACTTATTAGAGCGGGTGTCTAATAAGGCCATCTACTTTTTTTATTGTCCTTGCAGACATTCAGGAGTGATTACTTGATAATGAGTGGTTACTATCACTCATGGACCTCAGCAATGACAGGGACAAAGGCAACTGATTACCGTTGTTAGTTGAGTACAATCAAAAATAATATTTAATTGAGTAGAGCTTGTGAGAGATTTCGTGCACGATCTTGTGTTCATCGGTCTTGTGTAAAATATGATGAAAAATTAAGATTAGGGTGATGAATTTATAATTCATTCCTAATATTGATGTGTCAATAGATTGGTGTTTCAATTTGTTTTCTTGGAACTTCTAAACTACATAATCATAATTTTAGTAAATAAGAATCATTAAAAATATCTTATCATTTTAAAAATTTGGGTTATAGGTACCCTTAGGATTCATTATATCTATGAGCCCCTGTGACCCTTTATACGCTTCGTATGATCATCTACCTTCGTAGACCATAAAAAGACTATTGGGGTGTTAAAAATCCGCTGTTTAAATGTTAATTGGACCACAGCCAATCTTCATAAATAACCATTGCGTCTCTGTCGAGACTTAGCTGATACCTTGTACTTTATTTTCAGTACAATCTTGAAAACGGAAATTAAGGCAGCAATAACAACGGATTTACGTTTTTACCTATCATTTCAAAATTAAATATAAAAATTATAATTATAGTATACCGATATGGAGTATTTCAGAATGAATAAACAATAAAATACTTATTTGTGTATTCCGTGATATGATCAGAAAACAAGATTTAAGTAAAGCCCTTAATCTCTTTTAAAATTAATATTAAGGACTAAACAGTAAACAGTATTAATAAACTATACAAAACTGAGCTCTCTTTTTACTGAATGACTACTCCATGATACTGAAGCAAAATCCTTTTAAAAAACTAAAGAGTTTTGATTTAATAAAAGTGTTTCTTTACATACTTTACCTTTTAAGCTTTTGCATAGCTTTTATTGCAGGTTTTGAGCACGGCGACCGAATCAAGAAATTCCGTAACGAAAATAAAACCTAACAACCCCCACTACGCCTACTATGTAGCTCGCGTTCAACACATTCACACGTTGCGCTTGTGCAGTGTTTGTGAATAAGCGCGCGGCGTGACGTGGCACTGCATGCGCATCATGAAAGTCTCGCTCTCACTCTCGCGCGGTCGAGCTTATGAGTGTGAAGGGGACAGTTAATGTTTTGTTTTTTTTAATGTTTATAAATATAGCGTGGTCTTATTTTATTATTGTTTTAAAATTAAATTATTATTGTCTAATTATAGTTGCATAAGTTGATAAAAAATGCTATGCAATAGCTTTACCGCGACAGTGCCCGAGTGCCACAGTATCTTATATTAACAGTAATGGATACGATTCACAATCCTGAGAATTTCTGCCGCGATCCAGTCACTTCTTTCGGTTCGAAGATTAGGGCAGTCATTGTAAAATATAATGATGATTTCGTCTTCATATCCACTTGATGTACATCTTTTATTTGTATTTCTGACATGTATAGCACATGAGAAATTCTTAGTTGTTGATGTTCAATTAGAAACCTTGTATTACTACTAGTATTAGTGAGAGCAAATTTGCACGAATTTCTATAGGTGTCTATTTTCATTTGAACACAATTCAGCCTCAACCTCTGTTCGATGATGTATCTTCTAGGTTTTACTAGTGGTAGGATGCCTTGTGAGTCCGCACGAGTAGGTAACACCACCCTGCCTATTTCTGCCGTGAAGCAGTAATGCGTTTCGGTTTGAAGGATTGCGTAGCTGTTGTAACTGTACTGAGACCTTTGAACTCGTATCTCAAGGTGGGTGGCGGCATTTACGCTGTAGATGTCTATGAGCTCCAGTAACCACTTAACACCAGACGGGTTGTGAGCTCGTCCGTACATATAAGCAAAAAAAAAATTGTAAAAAGATATACTTTGTAATGCCAATAATAATCAAGACGCGATGTTTAACATCAAACATCCAATTTCATAATTAAACACTTTCCGCTGGTTCTCAATTTATTTGTTCAATCACCACGGCCGTACTGTGGAACTCTGTTTCACGGCAGATACTAATTGGAGTGTAATTATTTTGTACAGACGTTATGAAGAGCCGTGAACAGAATACGATCGAGAATAACTAATTAAATTTGACCCGTTTTGGATGTTACAATTCGTCCGATAGAGCTTTTCTGTACTGTCAAATAGTGAAAATTAAAATCATTAAAAAGTAACTAAATATAAAAAAATAAAATGACTGTTTAAGCTGCTTTTTTTTTGTCCTACCTAAGTTGATTGTCTATAGAGACCATGTCAGCATCACCGGGCTAGTAGGTGAGCTCACGGGCTCAAACCTGACGATGTTGCCAACACGAACCCTAGCAAGAACCGTACTTCGCAGAATCTACCACTGGATCGGGAACGCGACCCAATGAGAAGATCCGGCGAGAAATCCAGTGGGCTGTGTCTGTGGGTTAATTTATTCGCCGAGCCCTTCATCGCAAGCGACGTGTTCGACAAGAACGATGACCGGTGTTTGGGGTACCTAAAAGCACCGTTAGTGGATCGAGAGGATCCGTAATGACGTGTTTTGGGTGACGTCGACTGTTTACCATTTGGTTTGCAGGATCGGCAATGTAGTTAGCGGTGGCCACGATGACAGGGTTCTCGTGTCGTGCCGCTTTATCGAAATGGCTAAAATGCTCTTCGGGCTGTTGCAATATGTAAATATACACTATGTTTATCCGAGAAGTTTAGAAATTGGATGTACGGCATTAAATAGAATTGGGCAACGACAACGTGACAGATTTTTGTAGAAATATTAGTTTCCCCCGACGATGGTTTTATGTAGATTCCACTGAAACTTAGCAATTACGCAGTTGCCAGTGCACGTTTTGAGTTGAACCAAAAGAAGATTATGATTTACCGGCAACTAGAGAAGCAAATCCAAAGCGTTTTTGCAGCTTAATCTCGGGTTTGTATAATCTGGTTTTAAAGCTTTAAGCGTTTTTTAGTAAACGATATTCGTAGTCGTGGACGATCAGCTCAAAATTTTATTATGATCCTTAGTGCTTACTGATATAATGTATAAATTGCTTTACACATATATTAAACTATTATCGTTACCAAGGTTTGATTGGACTGTAAACCTGCCAGTCACTAAGACCCACGTTCTCTTTGAATAGATTTTATTCGTCATCTCGGGGCAAATAGTGCACCTTTTGAGGAAATTGTCTCGTTACAAAACAGTATCCAGAATGAAGAGTATACTGAGCAGTTTGTAAGTGAAATTGAACAGATGTGAAGATAAAACTCTTATGTCCTTATTATTTACAAAATTCTTAGATATGTATTATAATTGTGAGGATTATATTAAGTAATTAACATATGGTCTATGCCTATGTTAATACAGTGGGCAGATAAAGGCTGATGATGATGATGATGATGATGATATGGTCTGCCAAAAAGCGTTAATAAGCCGTAGTTAAAAATACCTAAGCTTAGAGATAGATGATGGCTGGAGTCTTTTGAATGATAAAAACTAGTTATCAATATCTTCTGTTCTAGAGATCCTGTTGTTCTGAAGGTGAAATTTGACTTCAAGAAAAAAAAAAGTTCAGTTAAAGTTTTACACTCGAATAGTATAAGAAAAACTTATACATATCAATTAAGAATACCTTTAAAACTATTTAACGTTTTTAATGTATTATTATCTGTATCCAATAAATTTTCATCTAACATTTATTTCAAGTTGTACAATTTTAAAGCTTTTGTTCCAATACCTGGAAACTTCCACCTGAGGGACACGGCTTTGTGCTTTCAGAAGTGGACGCTTTTCCAATTAACAGCATTCAAAATATAAAAGCTACATTGAAATTCCTAGAAGAGTCAGCCACATAATTATGATTTTATTTTTCATAATATAGATAGAATAACATTGGGACAGTGTGAAATTATTACGCTACTTTTGTAATTCTCTATGAAATGGTAACCTTAATGAGATCTGCAATGGACTTATCACCACTAGGCCAAGTACCAATTTTTACCAATTTTAATGAAATACGTACTCAACAAATGTTTACGATTGACTTCCACGGTGAAGGAATAACATCGTGTATTAAAAATGAAACCCGCAAAATTAATGTCTCAAGGTGGGTGGTGGCATTTTCGTAGTAGATGTCAAGTTTTTTTTTTTATTGCTTAGGTGAGTGGACGACCTCACAGCCCACCTGGTGTTAAGTGGTTACTGGAGCCCATAGACATCCACAACGTAAATGCGCCACCCACCTTGAGATATAAGTTCTAAGGTCTCAAGTATAGTTACAACGGCTGCCCCGCCCTTCAAACCGAAACGCATTACTGCTTCACGGCAGAAATTGGCAANAGATGTCAAGTTTTTTTTTTTATTGCTTAGGTGAGTGGACGACCTCACAGCCCACCTGGTGTTAAGTGGTTACTGGAGCCCATAGACATCCACAACGTAAATGCGCCACCCACCTTGAGATATAAGTTCTAAGGTCTCAAGTATAGTTACAACGGCTGCCCCGCCCTTCAAACCGAAACGCATTACTGCTTCACGGCAGAAATTGGCAAGGTGGTGGACTCACAAGAAGTCCTACCACCAGTAATTACGCAAATTATAATTTTGCGGGTTTCGTTTTTATTACACGATGCTATTCCTTCGCCGTGGAAATCAATCGTAATAATGAGAGCGAAAATGCGAATTTGAAGCTTTAAAAGTAGTTTTAATTGTCTATACGGTTCACGTAAGCCAAAGAAAATATTAAAGTGTCTATTTCCATTATCCAGGGACTGTTTAAGCCTCTTTAACAGTGCGTCATTCTAACAAGAAACAAATCGAGGGCGTCGAGTCTCGACGGATCGTAAATCAAAAAAGTTCAGGACGTGAGGCTGGCCTCGCTCAGCCTTTTTTTGTACTGAATGTGATTTGAATTTATATTCCCAACTCGAAGCAAGCACAGTGACAACCCTTTGTTTATGACGTAAATAAGTCGCGTGAATGATATACAGGGTGTTGAATGATGTCCTACAAAGCCGTAAGGTAAAGGGGAGTATATTCAAAATGATGGATGGTGATGGTAGTGCTTACCCTCAAAATACGTACACCAATAAAAGCCCGCGAGTGATCGCATGAGATTGCCACTGCCTTTACTTTGATGAATCCCTTAGTCGCCTTTCACGACAGCCAGGTAAGGAGACGGGATAGGTTTCGGCCCCTAAGCTACCCATTGTACTCTGCTATTATCGAGCTTTTACCACGGCAGCTTGACATTGAATTGCTCAAGATTCATTCAGAAATTAGTTCACGCAATCCCGTTATATTGTGTGTAATTATCACTGCCTAACACGAGATTATACGCTCGGATTGTAATAAGAAATATGTCTATTTCATTCATTTATTAATATTGATGAAAGGTTATGGGCGCCATTAATAAATAACAAAAACAATCTCAAATATACCTTCCCCGTTCTTTCGGGAATGTGAAACTGACATGAAATTCACGGATGCGTCCTTATACCCTTTTTATATACACCCTGAATATCTCAAAAGGGTCGCAAAACCGAAATAAACGGAACTATATCTTACGTGAATCGTAACAAAACACATTCGTGTATCGAAACAATTTACCACGTAAAATTTTTAAGGTTTTTGCAACGTCTAGGAGAACATCTTTAATAAATACTTGATCTTGTAGAAACAGGCTTTTTTTTATTTTTTTTATTGCCCTTGTAGGCAGACGAGCATACGGCCCACCTGATGGTGAGTGGTTACCGTCGCCCATGGACTTCAGCAATGCCAGGGGCAGAGCCAAGCCGCTGCCTACCGAGCCAAGCCGCTGCCTACCGAGCCAAGCCGCTGCCTACCGAGCCAAGCCGCTGCCTACCGTGCCAAGCCGCTGCCTACCGAGCCAAGCCGCTGCCTACCGAGCCAAGCCGCTGCCTACCGATGTTATTGTGTGAAAATTTAAAGACACGTTCCCTTTATTGTTAAACACGCTTTTACATGACTTGTACTATCTATATCTGATCTTGTACTATATATTATATAAACCGAGGTCTAGGATGTACTTTTTAATACTTACTACCTATTTTAACGGATGGTAGGACGTCTTGTGAGTCCGCACGGGTAGGTACTACCACCCTACATATTTCTGCCGTGAAACATTAATAAGTTTCGGTTTGAAGGGTGGGGCAGCCGTTATTGTACTGTAAAAACTAAGACCTTAGAAATATTATCTTAAGGTAGGTGTCGGCATTTACGTTGTAGATGTCTATGGGCTCCGGTAACCACTTGACATCAGGTGGGCCGTGAGCTCGTCCACCCACCGAAGCAATCTATACTAATATTATAAAGAGGAAAGATTTGTTTGTTTGTTTGTATTGAATAGGCTCCGAAACTACAGAACCGATTTGAAAACTTCTTTCACTGTTTGGAAGCTACACTATTCCAAGTAACATAGGCCATAATATTTTTTTTAAAAATTAGGGATCCTTACTAAAACTCCAATAATGTAACCCTAGGTGTAAAAAAATTACCTAAACTATTCTTTACATCGCGTGCCCTGCCAAAACTATTGATGATAGAATAAAATAATGTACTATCACTTTGTAGAACACGTTATTAATATTTACAAAAAGTATCGCGACAGCATAATATGTCTAACTATTATATAGTTATGCCGCAATAAGTGTTCTTTTATTTTTTTAAATAAAACAACGTCAAATATCGTTGAAATTTTTGTTAAAAACCCGAGCGAAGCCGGAGCGGGCCGCTAGTAAATAAATAAAAGCCTATTTCTATTGCCTCGTGTAGAGCTTTCAACCGCTGACTCGCCTAGTCAACCCGCCGCTTTGGATTTCGACCTCTAGGGCTTTTGCGTTCTATTTAACCGGCAAATATGAGTTGTTCTATGTAATCCGTTCTATCTAATCAGTTCTATGTAATCTCTACGCGCTATGTGACCGAAATATCTCAGGACCCGCTAAATACATAAGGCTGGTAAATAACAAACATATATATCTACTTGATCACAAATCTTAATATTAAATCCTTTAATTCAAGTCTAATTGTATTCAAGATCATGTTTATGACAAGACTTACAAAAAACTAATCTGCCAAAGTAATATACTACAACCAGATTTAGATAGAGTATTTTTTTTTTCAGTAGGATAATCTGACTCATCTCGATGTTGAGAAATATAATATAATATATTATATTGTGGGTCCAAAGATGAATTTAGTTTAAGTCTCGCTGCGGGTAGGCGTTCGATAAATCATGGAAGTTAGACAAGGTGTGGCACTATCTATCCGAAATTTGGGAGACGGCGGGAAGATGGATAGATTGATAAGAATGTACGCTGGCCGGTTTTGTTACGTATTGTTATTGGTTGTTATAGAAATGTGTTATTGTTACGTAACAATAATTTTGCGTTTGAAATTAAAAACATTTTTTTTATTGCTTAGATGGGTGGACGAGCTCACAGCCCACCTGGTGTTAAGTGGTTACTGGAGCCCATAGACATCTACAACGTAAAATGCGCCACCCACCTTGAGATATATGTTCTAAGGTCTCATGTTTTAGTTACAACGGCTACCCCACCCTTCAAACCGAAACGCATTACTGCTTCACGGCAGAAATAGGCAGGGCGGTGATACCCACCCGCGCGGACTCTCAAGATGGTGAGTGGTTACCATCGCCCATGGACTTCAGCAATGCCAGAGGCAGAGACAAGCCGCTGCCTGCCGTTGAGTACACTCCACAGGCCTCGCTTGAAGAAGGATATGTCCTAGCGTTTATTTATCAACATTAGTAACGAAGTAACAAGATAACTAAAGTTGTCTTGTTACATCGTTATTCAAGTTATTTTGGGAAATTTTATAGCAGAAGTTATTTTAATTGAGAAAAAAAAAATGATAATCTAATAAAGTACTTTTGCAAAAAACAATAATAGGTACATAATTAAAATAGGTAATTAGTGTCAGGAATATGATGTGTATTGGCTTTTTTAATTTGCTTTAATTTGCAGAAAATAACCGGTGGTAGGATCTCTTGTGAGTCCGCATGGGTAGGTACCACCATCTTGCCTATTTCTGCCGTGAAGCAGTAATACGTTTCGGCTTGAAGGGGGGGGGGGCAGCCGTTGTAACTATACTGAGACCTTAGAACTTATATCTCAAGGTGGGTGGCGCATTTACGTTGTGGATGTCTATGGGCTACGGTAACCGCTTAACACCATATGGGCCGTAAGCTCGTCCACCACATAAGCAACAAAAAAAAAAAAATTTTTTTTGTCAATTTAAATTCTACATAATATTTTGTAATTGTATGTACATAATAATATGTAGATAGCATTGTAAATATATTAATACTTTACAGGATTTTTGTTGCTTATAAAAATACGTAAAAATATTTTATGCTCTAATTTGATATGAAAAAATTAATAAAACGTGATAATTAAACAAACTTTAACGATCTACGGTTCGTAGCACAGCAGCTACGAAGTTGCGCTACGGAGCAGCTACGGAACATACAGCTAAATCTTTTAAGTATACAATTTCTTGAGCGAGTGAAATTTATAATGACCAAGCAATCTCTTCATTACCTCCATGCTGTTTGCATTGCTTGTTTAATTGATGACCACTTACTGAAGTTGTTTTTAAAACTTTGAGAGCTTACGCTTAAAACAACGCCATGGTCTAATCTTTTTCTGTTTTTATCAAGCCCAGTTTATTAAAATTTAAGGATAACAATATTTTTGGCTAAAGACCTAAACTTATTATTTAATTAGCATAATTACCGGTGGTAGGACCTCTTGTGAGTCCGCACGGGCAGGTACCACCACCCTGTCTATTTCTGCCGTGAAGCAGTAATGCGTTTCGGTTTGAAGGGTGGGGCAGCTGTTGTAACTATACTGAGAACTTAGAACTCATATCTCAAAGTCTCAAGGGTGGCGCATTTACGTTGTAGATGTCTATGGGCTCCAGTGAGCACTTAAAAATCAGGTGGGCTGTGAGCTCATCCACATACCTAAAAAATAAAAATAAAATAAAAAACAGTTACGTCCGGACAGGTGGGTGTGCTCACGGGTTCAACGTGAGAGAATTTACTAGAAGCAATCTGGCGTCCTGGATTAAAGCATTTCCTTCAGTAATACACAATATAATTACATTAATCTTAAGGTTTTAAAATAGACGCAGTTTGAATTTTAACTTTGAGGAGACAGTACTAGCTTGCTTTAAAAAGAAAATTTGAGAAAACGTTGAGTCGTAACTTATACCTAACCCATGGTTTACATGAACAAATCCTATTGTTATAACAATACACTATGAATCTTTGACGTTATTTATAATGGATAATTCCCTATAATCATACGGTGTTCATCATTATTTACTAAGGACAAACAATGGGGGGTGGGGGGAGGATTATTTCCGAACTATTTAACGACCCTTCCGGGGGTGGGCAGTAAAACATTATCGTTCCGGAAGGGAACCGATACTAGGAGATTGTTCAGTCATAAATCAGATTGTATTTATGTGGCGGACAGTTGAGTTAATCTCTCATGAGGATTTCAAAGAGTATTTATTACTGTACCATATTCAAAAGAAGAGTACTGTTTTCTTTTTTGTATGTTTAATGCGTTATACAGTTTTGTTGCATTATGTGTATTTGTTTTTTTAGTGCCAAATACTGCTAATAATTAGTGCCAAATAATAATTACTTTTATAATAATAAGTCGATAATTTTTATTTAGCGTTTTATCCATGAGGAGTATGATTGAATTACATCATAAATAAACCGTCTAAATCATGTTGATCCAGAATCATCGGTAACAATTATCTCACGAGCATCAGACCGTAAATGCCACTACCACAATTGTGACATTGTGTCTACGTCTCAGATTTATAGTATAACGCCACTCCCACTTTTCAAACCGCAACGCATTATGGTTCCCCTCCTGGCTGAGCCTTTGCTCGCCTACCTGCCCTGGTAAAACTGGAAAGGTCTCCGGGCCACCAGTAATATCTCAAAAAAAAAAAAAAAAACGCATAATGTTTTCGCGGAAAAAATAAGCTTTTTTTTTTATTGCTTAGATGAGTGGACGAGCTCACAGCCCACCTGATGTTAAGTGGTTACTGGAGCCCATAGACATCTACAACGTAAATGCGCCACCCACCTTGAGATATAAGTTCTAAGGTCTCAATTATAGTTACAACGGCTGCCCCACCCTTCAAACCGAAACGCATTACTGCTTCACGGCAGAAATAGGCAGGGTGCGGACTCACAAGAAGTCCTACCACCAGTAAAAGCAGTTTTCCAATTCTATATTCAGCAATACACATGATTCGTTTTATCAATAGTTTAATTCGATAGAAACCACAAACCGATAGATAAAATGAAGTCGTCAATTGCAATGAAGAAATAAACATATTATCATTCCGATCACGGAGACGGGCGGAGTAATAAAATCCAAGCGCGTTTTGAATTCTCGATTAGCGCAAAGCCATCTTTGATGTCTATTTACTAAACAAACTGTTAATTAATTATCTACAGAAACATTCACTAGTACTAAGGGGATTGGCTCAACTTTGATTTAGGGAAATATCTAATTTACTCTTGATAAAATAGTGATTCCACTTTAGGTGTTCCACTTTAATTTTAACTGGAATTTTCTTGTGCGTGAAGCCTTGGAGAGCAAGGGCGAAGCTCTCGCTGTGAGCCTTGATATTGCGAATGCTTTCGACAGGGTCTAGCATAGGGCACTTCTGTCGAAGTTACCATCTTACGGAATCCCCGAGACTGCAAGTGGGTCGCTAGCTTTTTGGATGGGCGGAGCATCACGGTCGTTTTAGACGGTTGCTGCTCCGATGGTACTTTGAATACAGATGTGAGACAAGTCAGGCGCGTTGCTTATTAATAATACTAGAAATGCTATTAGAATCCGTAATCAACAAATCCAATAGAACTACAAGACGTTAATAAATGAAATGAGCTCCCCTCCACGGTGTTTCCCGAGCGCTATGACATGTCTTTAAACGAGGCTTGTGGGGAGTAATAAGTGGGAAGCAGCGGCCCATTCTCTTCTATCAGTCGTCATCTCAATACTCACTCCTCTCTCTCTCATATCGTCATTCACACGCTCCATCCATGTTTTCTTTGGTCGACCTCTTCTCCCTCTGACTTGCACTACAATTTCCATACATCTCCTAGTCACATGCATCTTCTCTCTACGCATCACATGTCCATACTACGCTAACGGTCCGCTCTTTAATTTGTTGATTACCGGGGCTACTTTCACACTTCCTCTGATATACTCATTCTTTATCTTGTCCATTCTTGTCACTTCACATATCCATCTCACATCTCTGCCGCATGCACTCGTCTTTTATGCTTTACTTTCATCTACAAGGGCCATAATTAAAAAAACACATGTTAAGATTGACAGTACCTGAACGAACGAAGAGCCACAACTAAGTTCTTACTCTCATTGGTTAGTCTTCGATTCGATTTTGGTAATAGCCTTAATAAAGGTTAAAGTTGCGGATATTCAGCTAATAGTTGTGTCGTGGAGTCGAGGAACCTAATATCATATTTCAAGTGTCAGATTTATTGGGAAATAAGTTTCACCACCATTCAGACAAAACAATACTGGCGGTAGGACGTCTTGTGAGTCCACACGGGTAGGTAGGTATCACAGCCCTGTGTAACCGTTAAAATTCTCTTTTAAGAGAAAAAAGAGGAAATTTTCAAAATATGTACTTGGATTTTGCAACAATACTCCTTATAACGACCGGATGAACACTTACAATCTGAATTTCTGTTTCGTCTTTGTCAACGAAAAAGTAAAAAAAAAGAAGACAAAATACGTTTTCAATTTCAAAATTGTTTCTCGTCTTAAGTATGCTTTCACTTAACGATAATGTGAGAAATCGCATATAGCAAACTTTACCTTATAACTAGGGCAATAAAAATCAAATTCCCTTGAAGATACGAAAGAAGCAGCCTTTTCTTCAGCTGAAAGAATAGCATCAAACAAGATATAACATGACGAGTTTACGTCAATATGTCTTTATTTAAAATTGTATAGATTTAAGGTATAATGTGGCTCATTGAAGGCGCTATAAAGCTTATTTTTGTATGTAACTTATGCATGAAGTCGAATCGATTTTTGTTTGACGTTTCCGGTATCTATATCTATATCTATACTAATATTATAAAGAGGAAAGATTTGTTTGTTTGTTTGTATTGAATAGGCTCCGAAACCACTGAACCGATTTGAAAAATTCATTCACTGTTTAGAAGCTACACTATTCCCGAGCGACATAGGCTATAATTTTTTTAATTGAAAAAAATTAATGGTCCTTACTAAAACTCCAATAATGTAACCCAAGGTGTAAAAAAATTACCTAAAATATTATTTAAATCGCGTGCCCTGCGAAAACTAATGATGATAGAATAAAACCATGTACTACGACTTTGTAGAACACATTATTATATACAAAAAGTGTCGCGACAGCATATGTCTAACTATTATAGTTGTGCCGCAGTAAGTGTTCTTTTATTTAAAAAATAAAACAACGTCAAATATCGTTGAATTTTTTGTTAAAGTCCCGAGCGCAGCCTAACTATTTTCATATAAAGTACATAGAATATTTCGTGTAACTCGTAGATTTACATGTCGGGTTATTACAATTAATTGAAGATATACATAATTATATAGTTTGCAAGTCACAATGTTGTTTCGCACTTAAATTGCTCATAATATTATTGGCTCAGTGAACCCTTTTGAGTTAACACGTCGAACGCTTGGTGGCCCACCGGTGGGCCTAGCGTACCATTCGGGTCACCCCAAAATCAGGGAATTAGTAATTTAAATCAATCAAAAAATCAAACTTTACTGGTGGTAAGACCTCTCGTGAGTCCGCACGGTAATTAGTTTGGCAGACAAACGAAACGCAGCACGATTCCCGAGAGATGGCAGCACGATCGCGGTATCGGAGCTCGGCTAACTTCGTGCTACGACAGAGCCTAGCCGGCGGAGGCGCGTAGACGACACCACACTTACCAACCAGCCTTCTTGAAGAGCGGTGCCTCCGTCCTAAGAAATGTGTTTTCGTGGCCTAACGGATAAGACGTCCGGTGCATTCGTGTTGAAGCGATGCACCGGTATTCGAATCCCGCAGGCGGGTACCAATTTTTCTAATGAAATACGTACTCAACGAGTGTTCACGATTGACTTCCACGGTGAAGGAATAACACCGTGTAATAAAAATGAAACCCGCAAAATTATAATTTGCGTAATTACTGGTGGTAGGACCTCTTGTGAGTCCGCGCGGGTGGGTACCACCACCCTGCCTATTTCTGCAGTGAAGCAGTAATGCGTTTCGGTTTGAAGGGTGGGGCAGCCGTTAGTAACTATATTTGAAACCTTAGAACTTATATATCAAGGTGAGTGGCGCCTTTACGTTGTAGATGTCTATGGGTTCCAGTAACCACTTAACACCAGGTGGGCTGTGAGCTCTTGTTCAACAAACGTGATTGGTGTACTCAATATTTTTCTTAGCTCCATCACCCTATTTGCCCCTACGATGTCTGACGATGGTATTAATAATTGTGGCTTCTCCGACAAACATAAAAACCAGGAGACATTTAAATTCAGATATTTGCAGAATAACTGGTACATTTTATTGCATATGTCCACCGCTGTTCCGCATATTTCTACTGCAAAGCATAGGTCGAAGAGTAATTCTTGTCCAAAGCAATTGATGACCTTAGATCTCAAGATGGTGGGCGTTATTCACTTTGTAATAATCTATGGTGTCCGGTGACCACTTAACACCACGTAGTCCGTGAGCTCGTTGACATGTCTGAGCACTAACTATGCTCAGTACGAGTTTTTAAATTCAACTTGTATAGAGTGGTATCAGCGTAGCCTATGGACTAACCTATGAATCCCAATTTAGAGAGTGCCAGATTGTTTGCTAATGGTGCCGCCTTGTGAGCATAAGTCTAGATATCTATTATTGTATGACGTAGACTCATCTATACTAATATTGTAAAGAGAAAAAAAGATTTGTTTGTTTATATGTATTGAATAGGCTCCGAAACTACTGAACCGGTTTGAAAAATTCTTTCACTGTTTGGAAGCTACACTATTCCCAAGTGACATATGCTATAATCTCTTTTGAAAAAAATTAGGGATCTTTACTAAAACTCCATTAATGTAAGCCAAAGTTTAAAAAAAATTCCTAAAATATTATTTACATCGCGTGCCCTGCGAAAACTATTTATGATAGAATAAAATAATGTACTACGACTTTGCAGAGTACATTATTATTTACAAAAAGTGTCGCAACAGTGTATGTCTAACTATTATAGTTATGCCGCAATAAGTGTTATTTTATTTTAAAAAATAAAACGATAAATATCGTTGAAATTTTTGTTAAAGACCCGAGCGGAGATTCTTTATGAATTTCGAGTCTTTTTTCAGTTTCGTCAAGTTCAGTCAAGTTTCATACAAAACGGCTATTTACACGAAATCTGCAATATCTAAAGTAACCCCTTTGCGTCACTACATGAAGATTACTATTTAACGAACTATGTATTAAGGGAACTTTGCCAAAGCTTAAACTTGGCATACAATGTTGCTAACAAAACAAACCAATGAATATAAAGTCAAGTTTACCATATTCATAAGATACTCTACGATGCTAACGGAACTTCAAAGTAAAAAGGACTTTTTGGCGGGAACGCGAGGAGTGAAGTTGTGTGATTTGTTTTATTTTGTCTATTTTGTGTTTCTACAAGTTTAAATGTGCAATAACGGTGGTTTATTAACTGGTTAGTATCTGTGAAAGTGCATAAATGTGGGAAAATAAAACAATGCTGCTGGACGTAGCTTCTCGGAATCCTCCAAAAAATCCACTGAAAAAATCTCAGTAATTAATGACCACCATTTTACTGAGATTATATTTCATCCCATATCATCTCATCTCATTTGATTTAATTTCATCCCAGTTGATTAATGTCTGAAACGAATCATCTTCATTTAATTTCATTTCACTCCATTTATTATAATTTTTCATAAAATATGAATATAAATTTTATTAACTTAAGACATGACCCAAAGGTCTTAGTTACCAGGTCATAAATACCTTTAAAAAATCAAAGTAAAAAAAGCAACAACAGATATAACGTTCAACAATTTTTTTAAAATAGTCTCCCTGTTATTGATTCACAAATTGTCTTAAGCGGATGTTAGTTGGGATTTTGCGCAACTGTAATTCTTCTTAGTTTTTTTGCTAAATGCCTTTGCAGCTCTTATTATCCTCTGCTTTATGAAGTCGTTATTTCCTAAGGGGGGTAGCGGGGTCTAAGACAATTTAGTTTTCCCCTGAATCGCCGCTGTAACTTCTAGCTATGACCAATGTAACTACATTAGTGGGATTGAGTGACGAACAAAAAAAAAATTTTTTTATTGTTATTAAATAATTTACAAAAGCTGTGTTATAACCAGGTTTTTTTATTCAAAGTTCGCTTTTATTTAACAAAGCATACCTGCTTCGCCGCTGAAATAGGGCCTCAGATAAACCTCTAAAACAAACACTCACCATCAAACGGACTGTATGTTTGCTTGCTATTCAAATCAATAAAAAATAAGTTGTTACTTAAGTACAAACCAACATCATGTGAGCTATACAAGTTAAGGCTCTCCAATATGTCGAGTTACGAACTAAGCTCCAAATTTTATTGCTCCAAGACGAGCGAGTTCAGAAACGATGCATTTATATAATGAGAAGCTCCATCTTCGATTTCAGTAGGGTTGCCATTCACTGTGAAAACGTTTATTGTAAAAATACTTTGTAAGGATGTCACTTGGTGTGATACAACGATGATAAAGTCGAAGCGGGTATCAGCATGACATTAAAAAGATTATCGCCATAACCTTTCCCGTGGTCTCTTACATCGGCGAAAGTGTTAGGTGAGTCTGATTGGACGTCGGGTGTAAGAATGCAGAGGAGTCGATTAGTGCGTTAGGACCCTAAAATTCCTTGGGCCCGCGGTCTGCTCCCAACACCGGCAGATCGTCAAGTAGGTGGTTTAGCCAACGACACAAAAAAAAGACGAATAGACTAGGTGACAGCGACGGGCCTGCTGACATCCCCATTTCGGTTGATGTTATCTACCCCTATTCTTTCGACCATTTGATCACCCTTCTGAATATTCTAAATCCTTCTGCGTTGTTTCCGTGAATTGTTTGTAACTTCTTACGGTCATTGGCTGAGTGTTGTTGTAGTATAAAGTTGTTCAGATAATTGGTCTGTCCAAATCTTTAGGCTCCATCCTATAGATGGTTTTTTCTTCTATTTTTACCTACCTAAATTGATCAATGACCTCAAATGTCATTAAGTTTTGATCGATAAACACTGTTCAATACCTTTTCTAGGCTAGTAAAGCACGGAATACTTCTTTGGTTATCATAATGTAACTTAGCAATGGGCAGAGGCCGTGACATTAGTGCTAACACAAGCTGCTTCTACAAGCATCGCTTGTAGAAGCAGCTTGTGTTAGCACAAGCTGCTTCTACAAGCGATGCTAGTTATTTTATTGATCTACTTTCCAGTTATAAGACCTTCCAAGATTAAACATTGTCATTTGTAGGGTACAAACAATTCAAAGTTAACGTCTTTACTAGAACATTAAAGGGCATAATGATTATTTTATGACGTTATGATAGGGCCACTGCTATTTCGAAAGGGATAATTGGCTATTACTATGTCACGCTATTCTTGAATTGAAAATTTCCTTTGATTTATTATTAATTATTATTTCTGTGTGAATACAAAAATTAGTGTGGATTTCGGTTGAAAACGCATAGCTAACGCTATGGTCACTCATTGCTAGTAAACCTTTTTTATTTTGTCTATTTACTACACATGCAGTTGTTCAATACAAAATAATCACGCCTAAATACATCAAAATTTTCAATTAATAATTACAAAATGGATAGTTAACAAATATGTTTTTTGAAAGTTAAACATGGATATGGATTAATTTAGTGGAAAAGTTTATTAGGGTTGTGGAGTAAATATTTTTTAATACAAACTTTTGTAAATGGTAAGAATAATTAACCTCTTCGGGTAATAAAGGAAAGATATTGAGAATTGTTCATGATATCCCTACATGAAAACCCGAGATGCATCCACTAAGCGTCGTTTTAATTAAAAACTAAATAGGGTTTATGCCATTTGCAATTAATGTTTGATTGGTGGGATGTCGTAGTATGAACTGGCATAGGTAGGTACCACGACCCTGTCTAGTTCTGCCGTGAAGCAGTACTGCGTTTCGGTTTGAGGGGTGGTGCAACCGTTGTACTGTAAAACTGACTTAGAACTTATGTTTCAAGGTCGGTGGCGGCATTTACGTCGTGGATATAATATAAGAGCTCCGGTAACCATTTAACAACAAATAGACAATGAGCTCGTGAACTAAGTAATAAAAATAATAAAGAAAGTATTCATTTTAAATCTTTGCAATTTAGATTCAGAACGCAAAATCCTTTTCATTTCTTAATTCCATAACATTGATAAAGGTGAAAAAATTTTCTATACCTGCCTCAGCGGACATTGATAAAAACTACTACTACATGATTGATATTTGAATCGTGCGTAAAATTTTCAAATCTCGTAAATGTAATAATATTTGCGAGGGCATTTAACGGCATTGGACTGATAAAGGGCTCATCAAGTTTAACTAAATAAAGAGCTGCTAAGTATAAATTTAAATTGAAAATTACTAATATGAAATATGTTTCAAAGAAATGAAACTACGAAAATAATTATACTTTAACCCGTACTTCGTCAGGTCAATAAAGCTACATACAGCCCTGCCAAAGTTGGTTAGCAAATATGCGGGCGCTCCTACGTCGATTTACTCCAAAATAGAGATGGGATTAAATGGAGTTATCGATGCTATGATCACTTGATTTTTAGCTCCTACAAATACAAAATAGTTTGAACTAGAGGTCCCGCAGTAGTCGAAATTCGACTATAATTAATTGGAATCGTAAGTTTGTACACTATTATGTATTTTATACTTCTATAATAACAAATTTCGCCAAGACTACACTATAAAAAAATATTAACAAAATTAAACAATATTTAATCTATTCTCAATTTGACAACCGACGTCAAGAACAAAAGTTTGACAATAAATAGTATGCATGCGTGTGTGCGTCAAATACATGGTATGTAGTGTGTGTAATGTTTTCTTTATTGATTTAATGTATCATTTATGCATTATTTAAAAAAAAAGATCCGTCCGCGCAATTTTCGTAAAAAGGGATACAAAGTTTTGGCTTCACGTATCACGGAGGAGTATGAAATTTTCCACACTTATAGAGAATATAGAGAAGTGCACAATGCTAATACATATTTTTTTTAAATAATGCATAAAAGATACAATAAATCAATAAAGAAAACATTACACACACTACATACCATGTATTTGACGCACACACGCATGCATACTATTTATTGTCAAACTTTTGTTCTTGACGTCTGTTGTCAAATTGAGAATAGATTAAATATTGTTTGTCTTTGTTAATATTTTTTATAATGTAGTCTTGGCGAAATTTGTGATTATAGAAGTATAAAATACAATCATAATAGTGCACAAACTTACAATTCCAATTAATTATAGTCGAATTTCGACTACTGCGGGACCTCTAGTATATTTAGATTGCTTGCAGATATAGGCATGGTGGTGGTACCGACGAGTGCGAGTTCACTACACTCCTTACCACCACTCGCCATAGCCATAACCAGATTTTCTAGCTACATTTATTACACGATTCATTCATTGTGGATCTTATATCTGTATCTAAATCATACTGTTTCCCGCACTAGCAACAACTTTGTGTATTCAAAATGTTTATCATGTTTAAACTTTCAGAGTACTTTATTATTTTTAGATCATTTTCATTGGTATTATTGTAGAATATGAATAAATCAGCCGGCCATTAAATTTATGCTCAAAACATTTCTTTCGGTTCAAAAATATTGGCTCGGATAAAAGAAATCGAAGGATCGATACGTTTAGGAGCGATGGAACGTTTTAGGAGCTATCATGAGTCTCTATCATCATCCAATCTATTTCTGATGCGTGACAGTCATGGCTGGGACGATTTTCTACAATACAATTGGGGATTCAGTTGGGACGTATTTATGAGCTACGATAATAACACTACACTGTCTGGCCTATGGACTTATCTATTCATACAGAGTCATTATGTTTTTTTTTGTTCTATGTTCGCTGTAGCTTATTGTTAGTATCTTGTCGCCTTGTGAAAGCTTTAGAACTTAAACGTTGAAGAAAATACTACAAAAAAAACATAAGATACACATATTTTTTATAAAAAAATAATCACGCCCTAATAATCGTGAATTATCAAACAAAAAACTGGCAACGACAACTTGCCTATGAAAGCTTTCTCTTCTATATACCTAAATATTCATATAAACAAATATACGTAAATTATTTACTGAAAGTTCGTCTTAAAGTGTGTTCAAAGCTCCAAAGACTTTTCACTTTATCCAGGTAGACTAACCACATGTGGACACAAATCATCTGATAGATCAGTTGAACTATGTAGCTATGCTCCATTTAGGCTAATTGTATTTGTACCAAAAACATTGAAAGCGCAAATCATTACATACTTTATAAGGTATTATTCAATGGTTGAATCCAGCCACGTTTTACTGTTAATTTCGATGAATGCATTAAAGACAGGTATTTATTGAACCCGCGTGCCTCTGTCGTACCTTGATGGTATTGTTACAAAACCCTTCGATTTTTTTTTATACCTACTTGGATAGGTGTACGAGCTCATTGTTTTCCCTGGTATTAAGTGATTACCGGAGCCCATGGACATGGGCAGTACGAATCAAGAATCAAGAACGTATTATGAAACTCGATAGGTACTTGGCAAGCAGGTGCCTGCGAGATTTGAATACCGTTGCATAGATTGATACGAACGAATGCACCGGACGTCTTATTTTTAGGCAACGACGATTTTAAGAGTGTTCGATTTCCCTAGAATGGGAACAACAACAATAAATTGTTGACAATAACAATACATAAATCGCGGGAGCATTTATTACAACCCTTATTAATATACAATTGTTCATTATTTTATAAGTTCTAAGAACACAGTGTTATTAGCCAACGTTTCTTCGGGTTTATGACAAGTCTTATTTGAAATAGATGGATAGCTTTGCCTTAGCCTTAGCTAACGACTGACTTTACCATCAAGCTGGATTTTTCAAATTAGACGATGAAAATAAAAAGGAAACATTTAATTCAAGAAAAATAAAAAATGGTAGGACCACGTGAGTCTGTAAGCGGAATAAACTAGTAATATCGGTATCGATAGCGATAGACTTCGACAAAACACATGTTTGTTGAGACTAAGCAGGATCAGTATAGTACTCTTTTATATTGATTAGATGGGTGAATGAACTTAGATACACCAGGTTAAGATTGTACCTGTGCTCACAGATATCGCGACCTAAATACGTCTATCTTCTTGGTAGCGCTCACCACCATCCAACTTTTATATGCCTTGATCATCCCGAGAGAGAGTGTCTTTTATCGTATAATAAAAATAAAATCTAAAACTATTATTGGCGTTCACTTGGCAACAGAAATTCTGTTGAAAATACGTAGTATAAAGCGGTACAGGGAATGTTTTAGATTTTTACGACAAACCATATAACACGACTTGTCTCAAAGGAATAGACTAGACTGCAAACCCCTTTAATGGAAATTCTAAATCTGGGTTACTATAAAGCGCTGTATAAGAGAAAGCTAATGCACATCTATGCGTAGAGCTTGGGATTTATAATTCTCAATTAATCCTATAGTATTTATGTTGCCTGAGGATATTTTTTATAACACCATAACTAAACATCATAGTCAGCTCAAGTTCGCTCAGCGAGCCATGGAAAGAGCCATGCTCGAAGTTTCTCTGAAGGATAAAATCTGGAATGAGGTTATTCGACAGAGAACTAAACTCATCGCCATAGCTCAAAGAGTCAGCAAACTGAAGTGGCAGTGGGCTGGCCTTATATGCCATAGAACTGACGATCGCTGGAGCAGACGGGTTCTCGAGTGGAGACCGCGCAACGGAAGACGTAACGTGGGACAACCCCTGGCTGGAACGGTGGCTGGCAAGAAATGGATAAGGAAAGCTGAAGACCGAGCTCAGTGGTGTGGATTGGGATAGGCCTATATCCAGCACTGGACGACTGGGGGCTGTTGATGATGAAACATCATAGTCACGCTTACATATCTAGATGAGAGGGTAGGTAGTAAAAATGATATGTAGCTGTAGTTATTATAAATCGAAAGATATTTGTCAGATGGCTGAATTGTACTAACGACAGAAAAGTTTGTTATATATCAAAGTTCCGAATAACTTTTCAACAGTCGGTTTACTAAGAAATTTTAACCGCTCGGTAAAAAATGTCGAATCCTACAAAAACATACATTACATAAATACAGATATATTTAATTAAACTTTAAACTTAGCTTTAATTATTTTCAAAAACAATTATTGCAATTATAATTGCCTTCTTCAATGAACTTGAAATTATGGATAAACTCTCCAGATCTCTCCAATAAATAATCCGGAGACAATATCAGACTTCTGATTATCAATATAGGAGCATAGAGTGTTCCAATATTGAAGTATCACATTTAGATAAGTACAGTATATTTTAACTCTACATTAGGTTTAAGCAGTGATATATTGCTCCTCCATAAGCAATAAATTCTGCACAAAGAAACAGCAGTAGCCAAGAAAGAGCACTGTTGAAATCTCTACTTTGATCAGCATCCGCTGAGACTCTACTTTTTCTCAATATTGAATCAGATGTCTCTATCTTTTATTGTTCTGTTGTGAATACAACATTCTACATGGATAATAGACTTATTACATAATTAACTGTATTTTTTCATTGCATAGGTGGGTCAATTAGCTCACAGTCCACCTAACTTTAAGCGGTTATCCCCGTGCAAAGTACAACGTGAAATGCAACGCCCACACTAAGGCTTGAGGTACATCATAGTCAGTTACTCTTGACAGAGCAGTCGTGGTCGTGTGGGATTGTTGTTTATTAGAATCTTGACCTTGGAGGAGGCTTTTACTTGAGGAGGGGATCTTGTTTGTGGAAATCAGTACATAACTAACACATAATATAATTATCGTATACACAATTATCCAACAAACATAATATATATTGTGTTATTAAATAATCACATATATTTAATTAAATTTTTTTTATAATTTAGTCGCACGAAATTTATGGCTTATTATTATTATTATTATTATCTAATATAGCCTTGACAGCTGTTCTTCATAATTCACGAAGTGAAGCTTGGCGCATGAACTCATTAAGAATTGAGATAGGTATATGTCTTAATTGTATCGTCATTAGGGAAATTCAAGTTTTTCAGGTTCGATTTTTATTGCACGAATTATTATAATTATGAGCTCGAGCTATTTACGTGCTTTTTTAAAATAGATGGTATAGTTGGTCATGGCTGCGGAATTGGAACACCGGCACCGTCGTATCGCTCGATACGAACACATCAGACATCTTATCTTTTTAAGCCACGTCATTGGTATATGACAACATATTGTTAAGCGCTGGGGTTCGGAATAAATAAAATTCTATCAAAGTATAACTAAAAACTGTATTCAACACTTAGAACACTTAAAACACACAACAAACATTTTAAAACTCTCAATTCGCTTCTTTCGCTTCGCTTCAGGTGATCCGTTCGCTGTTTCGCTTCGAGTAATTCCGATTACTAGCTGACGGTGTGCCATCTCTGCAACGGTTTTATAGTCGAGACAAAATCCCTAGAATCATCGAGAATATTCCACAAAAGCCGAGTAATGTGTGTCCGCTATCTGACAATAGATGGCGTTGTACTTCTCGAGCGTTCTAGGTGCTACTACTGCTACCTGATGGTCAGTTGTTACCGTCGCCCATGGACTTCAGCAATGCCAGGGGTAGAGCCAAGCCGCTGCCTACCGTTAAGTACTCTTCACAAGCCTCTTCGAATTCCGGTAACCACTTAACACCAGGTGGGTCGTAACCTTGTCCACCCATCTAAGCAATAAAATATATATAATATATACGAATAGCATCCAAGGAAATTTGTTCTCATTGAAGCTAACACGACTAGTTAACGTGTTTGGGCTGATTATATTGCAACAAGTCAAAATGTGAAAATGAAATTTAAGAATGTTAGTTTTTTTTTATGCTAAATGTTTACGTGTCTTTTTTTTATTGCTTAGATGGGTGGACGAGCTCACAGCCCACCTGGTGTTAAGTGGTTACTGGAGCCCATAGTCATTCACAACGTAAATGCGCCACCCACCTTGAGATATAAGTTCTAAGGTCTCAAGTATCTAAAAAAATTCATAATATTTTAGAAGCCCAAACAAAGTTTAAATGATAAATTTTACATACATTATATTTTGAATACGCTGCGAGTATATTGTTGAAGTAACCCAAATTCCAAAATACGTTATAAATACAATTTCAATATTTCGCTCACGTCCTGTACCAATTCTGCTTTGATCAAAGTAAAGGGAGACTATGTTGTTTGATTCCGCAGCAAATTTCATTAAAGACATCGCTTTATTCACTGTCCCATTTTTTGAATAATCACTTAATGATTGGAAAAGTGAAAAATTTTTTTTTAAGTAAATTTACTTACATTACTGGCGGTAGAACCTCTTGTGAGTCCGCACGGGTAGGATTTTTTTTTATTGCCCTTGAAGGCAGACGAACCGCTTTTTTTTTCAATGCATGCAGTCGGCGCCTATAATTATGTTAGCATTTAGTGTGAAATCAATTTACATGATACCTGTACTGTTCTGTGCTGATGTGTAACATGTTGGTACCCAATAAATAAAATAAAATAACCAAATAAAAATTGCAATAGCGATATATTTCCGTTAGAGCTTAAAGCTTGCACTAGCCATAGTCAGACGGTCGTATCTACATAATTCATACATAAAATTCAATCCGCAAGATGCTACGATAGACGACATCACAGCGTTATCCGACAAGATTGATAAATTACAAGCGATATTCATACGAAAAAAATCTGACGTCACACGGACCATTCAAATTCGGAGGCATAGTACCGAACGAGAGAATACATATATTCAGGAATCGCTTCAATAGGCACTTTTGTCATTTCCATTGACGGAAAGTAAATTTAAACAAACAACCACCCTATTTTTTTGACAATAGAATTGAAAATTCACGTAACGAAAGACAGAAACGAATTTCTCGATAGTGAGGTTATATACCAAAGACGTTTGCGGTCGGTATTATGTTTGTATTATAAGACTAGAGGGTATGAGGATTTTTTTGGGCAGTAAAAAAATTGTTGTCATGTTACAAAGGGTAGTTTCTCGGTGAGTTTTTAGTGGATTTCAGAATTGATCTTTAAGTTGCGGTCGCAAATGTGCTTCGGAACAGCTTTCGCAGCTTTATTAGCTTTAGAGTTTTTGATTATTTATCCAGTTTTGGATGCGGTGTTTTCGTTTTGATAAATGGAATCGAAATGGTATCTCTTTTAAATCTGTTTTGTATATTGTACTATACTCGGCAAATATGTCAAGGCTATGTCCAATATTTTGTAAGTGCTTACTTTAGGCCATTCACTGCTACCATCTATTTTCAGACACGAAGTCAACGAAATCGTGTGGTAAGCAGATAAGATAGCCTTCAAAGTACAGGATTCATTAGGTGACAGGTATTTCAGAGGACCCAGTTAAACTGAAACTAAAACCTCATGTTTCAAATTGGGCAGCGCTAATCGGTAACCAAAGAAAACTACAAGCCCATATAATTAAAGTTATTCCAAAAAATTAAGTTGACGCAACGAAACTCCAATCTATTTATATTGAGCTTTCAATACAACGAGTAAGCTTTTGAGTGAAACTTAACGATACCCAGCAAAAGTTTTGATTGATCGATCTCTTCCTATTTACAAATAGAATGAAGTTTGATTGAGGTTCCTTAAGTGAATTAAACTTACTGATGTAATATTTTCGACAAACTTTCGTGGGGACAAGATGTCTGCGTCATCTCATAAAAATCGAATCTATTGGATTTACTAAGTTGCGTAATTACTCCCGATAGAGCGTATTGTGTAGCCTTTCGGGAAAGGTTTCCTTCATGAAAACTGCGAGGAATTTTGCCCATTTTCTCCTGAAATAGACATGATAGAAAGTATTTAAGGTTTATGTTATTATTAAGGTTGTTGTTCTTTTGACTCTTTTAGAAAAACAGATGTAGAGATATATAGAGTTTTTATTTTATTTTTATTGCCAAGATGGGTGGACGAGCTCACAGCCCACCTGGTGTTAAGTGATTACTGGAGCCTATAGAAATCTACGACGTAAATGCGCCACCCACCTTGAGATATAAGTTCTAAGGTCTCAAGTATAGTTACAACGGCTGCCCCACCTTTCAAACCGAAACGCATTACTGCTTCACGGCAGAAATAAGCAGGGCGGTGGTACCTACCCGCGCGCACTCACAAGTGTTCCTACCACCAATAAGTAGTCTAGTTGATGTCTCAAGGTCATATAAGCTGGTATTGTTGTAAATAGCTTAGCATTAGCTGCATCGGTTGCCCATACGGGCAAAATATATTAATACCTTAATTCAGCGTCACCGGTCAGACCTTTGACGTCATCGAAATTTTGTGACGAATTAAAACGCTTTCGTCATGGATAGGCAATCGAAATTTTATTTTATATTCACGTCGTTAGAGTTTATTATCAAATAGCATGTTTCATTCGACACACATGCACGATCCCTCATACAAGGGATTATCGGTACGCTTTGCTCAGGAAAAAGCCTGGAATGGAATCCAGGGGTGAATTCAGACTTTCGAAAAAAAATATCAAAGGATTGACGCTTAACTTTAAATATTGATTAGTGATTTTAATCCCCCTTTGGTTCGATACCACACTACGGATTTTGTAGTCAAATAGATACAAGTTCGCTCGATATTGGCCATGACCAGTCACGTAAGATTGATATTAAGGCGAAACAGCTACAGCTTTACACACCATCGGGTGGGTATATAGTGAGTCAATAGTACATTTAATTCACAATAAATAAATAAATAATAAATATTTACTAACAATCACACCACGTTAACTGTTCCCGTGATAAGTTCGTAAAGAACTTGTGTTACAAGTACCAGATAACGGATATAAATGTAAGATTTTTATTATACACATACATATATTTAAGATACGTCCATAACCCTGGAAAAGACATTTATATTTATCATACAAATACCTTCCCTTGGCGGGATTCGAACCCGCGACCCCCTTGTGTAGTGACCATGTCACTTACCACTACACCAGACGGCCGTTAACAATGATATCTCGGTGAAGAGATGTGTGTAAAGATGTCGACAACTTTACAGTATATTAGTTCATTTGAGACTTATTAATGTTTGTAAATAGAGTAGACCAGACTATAGATCACAAGGTTGACTATTAAAAAAAATGTTTTTTTTTTCTCTGGCAGCCTATGGTGTTACAGTTTCTGGTGTATAGACACGTAAGCTCACGAGCTCAGCCTATGAGAATTTGCTAGTACTAGCCCTAACAGCATTCCTTCGCAGAATCTAACACCGGATCGGAATCGCGACCAAATGAGAAGATCCGGCAAGAAACGCAGTTTTTCAAAATGCTTATCCTAATTACGCCCCATACAGGAAGAAACCCGATAGATTTATTAGAACAGAGGGCCAGCGGAGTGGATGTGCCGATATGTAATTTATGAGCCGAAAAGTGGTGTTTTCGGATTTCTTTAATGATAAGAACCGTTAGTTGGCCACTGAGCTTTCCACTAATCGCCGAACGATCCCCAGTCCGGCAGTTACGCGATATTGGTACCTACATATTACGACCGTACAGCTTTTGGAGGCTAGTGATTTTATTGGCTTTATTTCAATCAATGTAAGGTCAAACGCTTAGAATCTTCCAGACTGTATTCAAAATTGAAATTATAAAAAGACTAGCGACCCGCCCTCGCTTCGCTTCGGAAACATTAAAACACACATGAAACCAAAAAAAAAATAAAAAAAAANGTTCGTAAAGAACTTGTGTTACAGGTACCAGATAACGGAAATAAATGTAAGATTTTTATTATACACATACATATATTTAAGATACATCCATAACCCTGGAAAAGACATTTATATTTATCATACAAATACCTTCCCTTGGCGGGATTCGAACCCGCGACCCCCTTGTGTAGTGACCATGTCACTTACCACTACACCAGACGGCCGTTAACAATGATATCTCGGTGAAGAGATGTATGTAAAGATATCGACAACTTTACAGTATATTAGTTAATTTAAGACTTATTAATGTTTGTAAATAGAGTAGACCAGACTATAGACCACAAGGATGACTATTAAAAAAAAACTTTCGCAGGCAGCCTTTGGTATTACAGTTTCTGGAGTATGGGCACGTGAGCTCACAAGCTCAGCCTATGATGATTTGCTAGTACTAGCCCTAACAGCATTCCTTCGCAGAATCTAACACCGGATCCGAATCGCGACCAACTGAGAAGATCCGGCAAGAAACGCAGTTTTTCAAAATGCTTATCCTAAATACGCCCCATACAGGAAGAAACCCGATAGATTTATTAGAACAGAGGGCCAGCGGAGTGGATGTGCCGATATGTAATTTATGAGCCGAAAAGTGGTGTTTTCGGATTTCTTTAATGATAAGAACCGTTAGTTGGCCACTGAGCTTTCCGCTAATCGTCGAACGATCCCCAGTTCGGCAGTTACGCGATATTGGTACCTACATATTACGACCGTACAGCTTTTGGAGGCTAGTGCTTTTATTGGCTTTATTTCAATCAATGTAAGGTCAAACGCTTAGAATCTTCCAGACTGTATTCAAAATTGAAATTATAAATAGATGTGCTACGCTTCAAACAACTAGCAAGCTTGAGAGAGAGCAAACAAGTGTTTTTTTTATTCACGTAGGTACCTTATTATGGGCTCTTTTAAGTGATCACAATTTTACCGCCCATTTTGAATGCAGTTCACCACTGAGGTAAATCAGCACGAAGCCCAGTGATGGCTCTCCAATCCAATAAATCTTCCAATAAATACATGTGTATATAGCTAGCTATAAATAAATTTGAAATATATGTCATTTGTCCGTAATCACGTCTTTCAAAACTGTAATTATTGATCTGATATAAAAGAAAGCAAAAAATCTATTTTCATTCTATATTCCTGTATTAAGTATGTAATGTATATCACTTTTATAATATGGCAAATATGTATTAAGTATAATATAACTACTATTAAGCTTTAAAATTGTCATTATATATATATATATTATTTTTTTATTGCTTTGATGGGTGGATGAGCTCACAGCCCACCTGGTGTTAAGTGGTTACTGGAGCCCATAGACATCTACAATGTAAATGCGCCACCCACCTTGAGATATAAGTTCTAAGCTCTCAATATACTTACAACGGCTACCCCACCCTTCAAACCGAAACGCATTACTGCTTCACGGCAGAAAATAGGCAGGGCGGTGGTACCTACCCGTGCGGACTCACAAGAGGTCCTACCACCAGTATTGCTTTTAGGGATGAGTGGCTAGTTCATAGAGTTACAAATACTGTTCAAGCAAGTGAGTTCTATGCGTTGGAGTCTCACTCAACACCAGATGCGATAAATCCATTCACGAATCACAAAAAAAAATAATTCATTTTCAAGATTTTTCACAATTTCAGATTCATATTCATAATTTTAAATATGATTTTGCACGAATAGCGTGAATACGTTCTTTTTTTACTGAAAATATTTAGATAATTCACAAAATCTAATATTGCAGTATTCAATAAAATGAAAATTTAATATTCTTGTGCTTCACGCCGCATACCATCACGGGTATACGACTGACTGCATACTGAATCAAATATTGTACCGAAGCCCCCGTTCTGTGTAATTCAGATTCTCGTGATACCAAAGTCTACGAAATGTAAATTTAACGCGAAATATGAATTTTGAAGTCGTCGTGGCCTAACAGATAAGACGTCCCGTGCATTCGTGTTGAGCGATGCACCGGTGTTCGAATCTCAGGCGGGTACCAATTTTTCTAATGAAATACGTACTCAACAAATGTTCACGATTGATTTCCACGGTGAAGGAATAACATCGTGTAATAAAAATGAAACCCCCAAATTATAATTTGCATAATTACTGGTGGTAGGACCTCTTGTGAGTCCGCGCGGATAGGTACCACCGCCCTGCCTATTTCTGCCGTGAAGCAGTAATGCGTTTCGGTTTGAAGGGCGGGGTAGCTGTTGTAACTATACTGAAACTTTAGAACTTATATCTCAAGGTGAGTGGCGCGTCTACGTTGTAGATGTCTATGGACTCCAGTAACCACTTAACACCAGGTGGGCTGTGAGCTCGTCCACCCATCTAAGCAATAAAAAAATAAAATAAAAAATCGTGTAAACATTCTATTCGATTCTCTGATTTTACGATCAGAGGTTCAACGAAATATTAAAGAGCTTTCTCTGCGCGCTCCAATACAATTATCTGATATGTTTATGGTTATGAAATTCGGGTACCCAATCTCCTGACCCAAAAGTGAGGTTTCCTATTATAAGGGCAAGAAATGAGTCGTGTATACGCTTTACAACAATGATAAAAGGAATGTTTAATTTGTTTATATTTTGCACAGTTGAGACTTTAGGAATCGTTTTCATGTCGCTGCTGTAGTTGATTTACAATATTTTTGTGTTTCTGCCAACGCAAGTCTTGACTGTGCTTATATTATGGTGTGTAAAATACGCTTTCAGCAGATAGGAAATAAAAAAATAAACCGCAGACTGCAGTGGTTTACTTAAATCCATATATGTAACTATACTGAGACCTTAGAACTTATATCTCGAGGTGGGTGGCGCATTTACGTTGTAGATGTCTATGGGCTCCAGTAACCACTTAACATCAGGTGGGCTGTGAGCTCGTCCATCCATCTAAGCAATAAAAATAAATAAAAACCATACTATATTCTTAGTAGTTCCACTGTATTTCTTTCTTTAAAAGATTTAGAGGTATGTACTCACTACCAAGTACCCACTCTTACTAGTTGTCCTCCCGTGAGTTCGTCCTCCATCCTCTTACCCACAGTAAACCCTCCTTTTGCTCCACTTTTACAAGCATGTCTCATTCCTACTACAATCATTTCCCCCTACCAACAGTATTGCCACATGGCAATCCGAAAATTCTATTAATTTTAACATAGAAACTGTTACATTGCAATTATTTTGCAGTGATGAATAATTTCAGGGCGATTACAATATGTAAAGCTTTTCATTATCTAACATTTATAAAAATATTGTCACTAAAAAAATATAATTTTGTTGAAGAATTAACAATAAACCTTACATGACGTCATCAGCTTTGACGTCACAGATTTTGACCCGGTCCTAGTTCCTTGTGGCTTGAGCTGGATATAGTGTCTGGCTGGACTTGTCTCGCCCAAGGTCACCTCGGCGTCGGTCATAGTCTTTAAATATTTACGGAAATAAATAAATAAATAAACTTCAACCTCCTCGAACCGTAACCAACTGGCCCAGAGATTTCCTTCGTCACTTAAACTTCTCTTATCTAATTACAACTTGTTCATTAGTCCCAGGACGAAATTACAAAAGTAGCATGAACGATGTTAATTGAATGAGATTCTTTTGTCGCGAGGATATCTTGTCGGGCAATAGAAGAGAGTTTTGTTTTACTGTGTGAAAAAAATCAAATGAAATAGACATTTATCTTACTATCTACTTTGTCGCTGGGATTGCGTTTCATTGATCACCTACTACTTATTCATTTAAAGATCCCCAATCACCTGGTTCTTTTATACTTTACAGACAGGTGTGGTAGGACCTCTTGTGAGTCCGCACGAGTAGGTACCACCACCCTGCCTATTTCTGCCGTGAAGCAGTAATACGTTTCGGTTTGAAGAGTGGGGCAGCCGTTCTAACTATACTGATACCTTAGAACTTATATCTTAAGGCTCACTTAACATCAGGTGGGCTGTGAGCTCCTCCACACATTTACGCAAAAAAAGAACATCACTTTGGTCACGTGTGATGATACTTGATGTTGCTCAAACTTGAAAAATAGTTCAAGCTTCATTGATGAGCTTTTAGGAGCAAACAGCGCATATGCCCATGGCTTTACATACATAAATGAGAGACTAACTCCATGCTATGTTACTAACTGTACGCTATATGCGCTACGTTATGCTTACTTCTCTTCTTCAACTCGTGTCCACCCAATGCTGAGTGTAGGTCTCTTCGAAAGCACCCTATTATCTTCGGTCTCTTGCCCTTCTCATCCAGCCCCTACCAACCGGGTCTGGTGAAGCTTCGGTCTCTTGCCTTTCTCATCCAGCCCCTACCAACCACTTTGACCAGGTCATCGGNCTAACTGTACGCTATATGCGCTACGTTATGCTTACTTCTCTTCTTCAACTCGTGTCCACCCAATGCTGAGTGTAGGTCTCTTCGAAAGCACCCTATTATCTTCGGTCTCTTGCCCTTCTCATCCAGCCCCTACCAACCGGGTCTGGTGAAGCTTCGGTCTCTTGCCTTTCTCATCCAGCCCCTACCAACCACTTTGACCAGGTCATCGGTCCACCTGTCTCTGCCTACGTTACAACGTACAGTACGCGGTCTCCACTCCAGTACTTTTGTGCCCCACCGTTTGTCAGTGCGACGGCATATGTGACCGGCCCACTTCCACTTTTTCCAAGCAATCACTTTGCCTATGTCAGTCGAACCAGTTCTTCTGGGGATTTTTTTATTTATTTTTGATGCACAAAACAAATTACAATCATTACAGTACTTAATTATTAGCTAAATCGTACAAGTAGTACCTAGATCTAATCTGGATTGCAATCTAAATAGTATGTGCACTCAGCAAAACCATATTAATGTGCATAGCTTTGGCTATTGAAAACACCATTGAAATTACAAATATTGATAACTAGCCACTGTTAAATAGGATATCCTTCACACATTTGACAAATCCCCTGAGTCTAGGTTTAAAGATATCAAGGTTACCGTGACATTTCGGTATTGCGCATTTTATCCCGTAGAGAAACGCTTGCTTTTTTTTTATTACTTAGATGGGTGGACGAGCTCACAGCCCACCTGGTGTAAAGTGTTTACTGGAGCCCATGGACATCTACAACGTAAATGCGCCACCCACCTTGTGATATAAGTTCTAAGAGCTCAGTATAGTTACAACGGCTGCCCCACCCTTCAAACCGAAACGCATTACTGCTTCACGGCAGAAATAAGCAGTGTGGTGGTACCTACCCGCGCGGACTCACAATATGTCCTACCACCAGTAAGCTTATATTTACTTAGTTATAATTAATCTACGTAGACTCACACACAAAATGTTCCTCGAATAGAAGAAGCCGTTCTCGGATCGAAGACTCCACTCGCATTTCAAATATCAAAATGAGATTTCGGAATCTTTCAACAGACACGAAATTGAATTTTCACTGCGTTCCGTACAATTGTCCTTGCCGTTGAAGAGGTAAAGACGCGAATTGCTGTTTCCATCGGATTTTCAACGCTGCTCGCCCGTTTTTAAGGACTGTTTTTCTATTGTCGATTCTGTCTTGAGAGTCGCCAGATTTTTAATCGGATCGCAGCTACGGGAAAACGTTGAGCTTAAATTTTGTTGTCTGTTGGGAAACTATCTTGTGACGCTTCATATTTTCCGAATAGATGTAATATTTAAAATGCACTATTTGTATGATTGACATACAAACAGATTTTTTTTATTGCCCTTGTAGGCAAACGAGCATACGACCCACCTGATGGTGAGTGGTTGCCGTCGCCCATGGACTTCAGCAATGCCAGGGGCAGAGCCAAGCCGCTGCCTACCGCTTGATACTCTCCACGAGCCTCGTTTGAATCATAGCGCTCGGGAAACACCGTGGAGGGGAGCTCATTCCATAGCCGGATGGTACATGGCAAAAAAGACCTCTGGAAACGCACTGTCGATGAACGCAGCGGTTCCAGATAACATGGATGAACTCTGCTCCGAAGGCGGGAGGTGCGATGATAAAAAGGAGATGAGGGGATCATCTCGAACAATTCCTCAGAGCACTCCTCAGCACAAACCTGATTGATAAACAAAGTTTGTAACGCGGTCATTAGTGAAACCTTAGTGAGTTAAATGACGGGTAAACTAATGTCAAATGATGCAATCCCAAATGCGATTCTAAGCTGGCACGTACATGGTTTTGGTACATATCGACGCTTGAAAGGCAAACGTGTGACTAAGCGACAATGCGTGAACTTTACAGTAGACTAATTTAAAGTTGAAATACATGAAAACAAAATTTATTTTAACGAATCCAGCTGTAATGTTCTAATATACCTAGAAATATATATTTTTTGCGCATCGAATATGGTTATCGCCTATCATTTATGTACAAAGCAGTTATTGTCGCTTAGTCACGTTTGCCTTTCAAGCGTCGAATATGAATCTACGAAGGACTTCTACGATGTAAAATTTGCCTTGTACGATAAATTATAATCAACGGGGGTGCTATTTTATAAATCCCGCATTGGTACCCCCACTCTGTGGGTTTCCTCCGCGGAACATTCATAGATTCCAGTTTGAAACGATGAACAGGTATCTTATAACACAATTGAGACGATAGCCTCATGTCTCAAGCAGAGTTATAATAATCGCATTACTCCTCTACGAGCTCCACCAAGTGGCTTGTGAGCTTACCCACCCATCTTGTGCATTATGAAAAACCTATATTTAATTTAAAGTTCTAGTAAATCACAATTCATTTTTTATTTTTCTTGATTCTTATTAAAATGGTTTTTAGGCCTCGACAAAATTGCCCATTGAAATTTTATATACAGCATGTTTATTATATAATGTCTACATTGATGTAAAATAAAGCACACTATACATAGTGTGTAACTCATTACACGTAACAAACCTATCCTGACATTCTGGGCTATCAGATACTCTGATCTGATGTACATAATATAATAATAATCATAAGCCTTTATTTCTGTTTTACTTACTAATTACCAACTTAATAAATTACTTAATAATAAATTAAATTTAAATGCAACTTATAATCAAGTATTCCGTTCGGCGTTCGATGTGCTTTTCAAAACAGCCTGTCTCTCGACAAGGCCTCCTCTAAAGATCGCCAATATTCTCTATTTTTGGCCATTCGACTCCAATGCGGGCCAGCTACACTCTTTATTTCATCTTCCCAACGTTTTGGCTGTCTTCCTTTTTACGTACAGCCATTCCGTGGGTACCACTCTGTAATTATTTTAGTCCGATATACAAAAGTCTCTGCAAAATGTTAGAAAAAGGCCGAGAAAATACCTAATAATCCACCGCTTTTATTCGTACTTACAAAAATAGCCGTTAATATCGTGTTAAGTACGAAATTCGAAACCCGGAAAGAAGTAAAAACTTGAAGAAATATTTTGTTAAATTAATTCGGAGCAGCGCGCCACGATAAACTTTTATTAATTCCAAGTGAGAGACGCTTCGCTTCAATGCTGATGATTTCGAGGAAACTTCAAATTTATAAAGCTCGGGAAAGTTTCTCTATAACAAAAACGGCACGGCATGTTATGGTAGCACGAAATATAAAGTGTTTATGGATTGAGTTTATCATAAATGTACAATAACTATCTGTAGTCATCTAACGCAAGAGTTGTAGTGCGTAATATATTTTTGGGTTTTTTTTTTATTTTCCTACCTATGCTGATAGCCTTGAGAGGCTATTTCAGCTTCACCCTAACGTTTGTAGGTGAGCTCGCGGGGCTCAACCGGAGAGTTGCTAACACTGACCCTAGCAAGAGCAGTGCTTCGCAGAATCTACCACCGGATCGGAAACGCGACCCACTGAGAAGATCCGGCGAGAAACTCAGTGGGCTGTGTCTATGGGTTAGTTCGCTCGTCGAGCCCTTCGTCGCAAGCGACGGGTTCGACGAGGACGGTGACCGGTGCTTGTGGTGCCTAAAAGCACCGTTAATGGATCAGGAGGATCCGTAATGACGTGCTTTGGGCGACGTCGACGGTTTACCATTCGGTCTACTGGGTCGGGTATGTAATTTCCAGCGGCTACGATGAGAGGGTTCTCATGTCGTGCCGCCTTCTCAAAATGGCGCAGCGATGCCGACTGTAGATACTTACTAAGAGAGTCGAGCTCCAGGTCATCGTGGAGATCCACATTCCTAAGGAACCATGGCGCTCCGACGGCTATCCTGCAGAATCGTGATTGAATAACCTGAAGGGATTTCAAGTGGGTGCGGGCTGAGTGAGCGAACACTACGCTTGCATACGTCATGACGGGGCGTATACAAGTTTTGTAGAGAGTTACCTTATTGCGGAGGGACAGTTTGCTTCGACTACAAAGCATTGGATAGAGTCGTCCTAGAATAAACGCGGCGCGGTCGCGTACCGTTTTTATATGGGGACGGAATGTCATCCCTCTGTCGAGGGTGACGCCTAGATATTTGACCTTCGAGACCCACGGTATGGGCTGGCCAAAGAGAGTGATGGGACTAACGGCGGAGGTGTTTGCGCGCCTACTACGGAGTGGGATGCTCGAAGTGATGTTCGGAGGGCGACCCCTTTTGAAGAGCACCGCTGCGCTTTTCGTGGGATTGATGTCAATTCGCCACTTCCGGAACCACTGTCCCATGGTAGCTACTGCGATCTGGAGTCGCCGATGAAGCAGCGACATCTTCCTACACGAGTAGTAGATAGCCGTGTCATCGGCGAAGAGCGCTAGATGGGTCTCCGGAGACCTATTTTTGGGAGTATCGCGGCTAGTTTAAGTCGTATTGGCCTAAGCAATCTGGCCATCTAAGTAATAAAAAAAGAAATAAAAAAATTGTTCTGAAGGATTAGGATAGACTGGAGAGCTCATAGGCCACTACGGCAACAACTGCCCGAGCGCCCTCAGAGGAGGCCTGGCAGTTCAAGGGCATCTGCTTCGCGAATGCTTCTATCACCCATTTGGAATCGCGGCCCACTGAGAACACCCGATTTAAAGATCCGCGAGATGATGCTGCGGGCTAAGTTAGAAATTGAACTTTTCGGCAAAGTCCTGTGTTTCGGTTGATGCTACCAGTATCTGGAGCGTCCAAGTATTAAGCTTAAAGTCTGAGGAGCGCTCGAATGGGGGTAGGATGGCAATCGTATCGGACTTGAGTGACCGAGCCAAATATATATTTTTTTTTTTATTGCTTAGATGTGTGGACGAGCTCACAGCCCACCTGGTGTTAAGTGGTTACTGGAGCCCATAGACATCTACAACGTAAATGCGTCACACACCTTAAATGCCAGTACTCTAGTTGAGAGAGCGCGAGCCAATTCAAAAGTAATAACTTTTACACCTTGCATCTCGGGCTGCAGCAAATTCGATTTACTTCGATGGCTAGGATAGATGCTCTTTTCGCTCATAGGAGTTTTCTAACTTCATCTAGAAACTTGAAATAGAAGTATTTTTCTGATCGAAGTTTGGAAGTAGGCTTTTTTTATTTATTGCTTAGATGGATGGACGACCTCACAGCCCACCTAATGTAAGTGGTTACTGGAGCCCATAGACATCTACAACGTAAACACGCCACCCACCTTGAGATATAAGTTCTAAGGTCTCAGTATAGTTACAACGGCTACCCCACCCTTCGAACCGAAACGCATTACTGCTTCACGGCAGAAATAGGCGGAGTGGTGGTACCTACCCGTGCGGACTCCCAAGAGGTCCTACCACCAGTGATTACGCAAATTATAATTTTGCGGGTTTGATTTTTATTACACGATGTTATTCCTTCACCGTGGAAGTCAATCGTGAACATTTGTTGAGTACGTATTTCATTAGAAAAATTAGTACCCGCCTGCGGGATTGAACACCGGTGCATCGCTACATACGAATGCACCGGACGTTTTATCCTTTAGGCCACGACGACTTCAAAATCGATGCTCGATGCTCATCATGGGTAAAGCATTCCTGAAGGCATCTTTGATGGTGTCCTGAGCAGACAATAAGATCAGTCAAGCCAATTGTGGTGTGATGATGAATCAGCGTCCATAAGGCAAATCTCACCGTGTGCCGATCTTCCATTCTTTTCTTGATCATAAACTGTATGGAACCTAAACGTAGAGTGACATTGTTGAAAAGTCATGTCGAGAATATCGCGCAAGATTTATTAGAAAGTGGGTAGGACATAAGTATGTATGAAGTTAATAGAGACTGTGGATGTTTGTCATAGAGTTTTCTTTTAAACGAGAGGAAGAATGAGAGTACTTCTACGATTTTTTTATTTTTTTATTGCCTAGATGTGTGGACGAGCTTACAGCCCACCTGGTGTTAAGTGGTTACTGGAACCCATAGACATCTACAACGTAAATGCGCCACACACCTTGAGATATAAGTTCTAAGGTCTCAGTATAGTTACAACGGCTGCCCCACCCTTCAAACCGAAACGCATTACTGCTTCACGGCAGAAATAGGCGGAGCGGTGGTACCTACCCATGCAGACTCACAAGAGGTCCTACCACCAGTTCAAAACGGAAGATTGGCATATATTTTGTTTGCTTTGCTATATGTAATAAAAACGGAATTAAAATTAAATTTGTGTGAAGCAATTATCTGTTGTATTGGCCCAAATCGAATAGAGGATCCCACATATATTTACTAAAACATACTTGCTTCTAGTTCAATAAATAAATAAACTTAGTAGAATACATGCACCAAAGTCGAAGCTATTATGTTCTCCTCCTTAAAGGCTAGTTACCTATCCTATCAGTTCAGGCCACCCGGTTTAAGTCCTAGTAAGGTAATAGCACTGCCTCATATCTATGGCGATTATCACCTATTGCGAGGCGTCGAAACCAATCTGTTATGTACTTCAATAATGCGTGGAATATTAAAGCATACAGAGACCTGATCTCACCGGCTAATACATACAATAGCAGTACTCCCTGTGAGTGTGTTTTCAATTTTTTTTTCTTATTGGTTGTATGGGTGGACTAGCTCACAGATGTCACCTGGTGTTAAGTGATTACTGGAGCCCATAGACATCTACAACGTAAATGCGCCACCCCCCTCGAGATATAAGTTCTAAGGTCTCAGTATAGTTACAACGGCTTCCCCCTACCCTTCGAGCCGAAACGCATTACTGCTTCACGGCGAAAATAGGCGGGGTAGTGGTACCTACCCGTGCGGACTCTCAAGAGGTCCTACCACCAGTGATAACGCAAATTATAATTTTGCNCTGGAGCCCATAGACATCTACAACGTAAATGCGCCACCCCCCTCGAGATATAAGTTCTAAGGTCTCAGTATAGTTACAACGGCTTCCCCCTACCCTTCGAGCCGAAACGCATTACTGCTTCACGGCGAAAATAGGCGGGGTAGTGGTACCTACCCGTGCGGACTCTCAAGAGGTCCTACCACCAGTGATAACGCAAATTATAATTTTGCGGGTTCGAGTTTTTTATTACACGATGCTATTCCTTCACCGTGGAAGTCAATTGTGAACATTTGTTGAGTACGTATTACATTAGAAAAATTGGTACCCGCCTGCGGGATTCGAACACCGGTGCATCGCTACATACGAATACACCGGACGTCTTATCCTTTAGGCCACGACGACTTAATAAACTAATTCAAAAACCCGTTTCTGCAGACCAAATAATGAAATTCACCTCTCGAAGCCCTTATTCTATTGACTAATTCCTTAATCTCACCTAAAGCCGCGCTCGTAATCCTGCGGTGGAACGTTCAGCAAACAATACGTTGAGGAATCTAATCCGGTCACGTGCTATTGGAAATTTGCCAGAACCGCATTGAAATGAGGTGAATTCAGGTGCAAGCCACAATTGGGTGCAGTGTTTAAAACGTCTCTATGATCTAAAATGAGCAGATGATAAGCCAACCTGAGATTACGCAGTTACCCGGGACCACGGTCATGAAATTGTGACCACTGATCACTTGGAAAATGAGAATTCTGCCATGAAGCAGTAATGCGTTTCGGTTTGAAGGGCGGGGCAGCCGTTGTACTGTTAAAAGTGAGACCTTACAACTCATGTCTCAAGGTGGGTGACGGCATTTACGTCGTGGATGTCTATGGGCTCCGATAACCACTTAACAGCAGGTGGGCCGTGAGCTCGTGCATTCAAATAAGCAATAAATAAATAAAATCTCAATTGTATTGATACTAGATCTGTTACGAACTTCAATGAAAGCCCTGCCAGTAAGTGAGCGAGTTCATTGCGGGTCTGATTTTATCTTATTCTAGAACCTTCTTAATTGATATTGCTCCCAAAACAAAGCTGGGTACGTACATATTACAGGAGCTAAGATTTGTTTCTAAAAGAAAAATTGCTAGTGGCCCGGAAACCTTTCCAGTTTCACCAGGACAGGTAGACTAACAAGGGCTCACCCAGGAGGGGAAATGTATCCTGTGCGGTCAAAACCTATATATTAAAGCCTATCTTCTTCTTCTTAGTCGAATACTTCATTGCTGAAGGTCGTGTCCTTGAAAGCCCTTCGTGGCTCTTTGTACCCTCAGCTTCCATTTGCTTCGGTTTTCGGCTTCTCTCAGGGCGTTGGTAACAGAGAGTCCAGTGAGCACAGTTATCTGATCCGACCAACGGTTTGGTGGCCGGCCGGCGGGTCTTTTCCCTTCTACCTTGCCCAAAGCCCAAAGCCTATATCTGCTTTAAATTACGTGCCCATATAATATCATTAATAAATGAAATAAGAACAATATGCGATCCAATGTTTAATAAATATTTATTCTTAAAATATACACAAATTAAGTCAAAATATGTATTTGCAAAGTTTTGCAATTTTTTCAATTTAAGCGCCGAGCGCCGAATTACAAAAGGTGGAATTCGTGGAAGATCTCAAGCTTAAAGTTCGCGTTAAAGCGTTCCAAGAGCTTTCGGGCTACGAAAATTAACGTAATTTCGAAACGCACCTCCGAAGCTTATTCGGGGGCTTTGTGTAAAAAATTATAAAAAATTGTTCGTTCACTTTTTCGTTTGCGAAATAATTAAAATTCCGGTTACGTGGTTTTAATTTGGGGAGATGTTAAGGTGCAGTTTCGATATCTACTATCGCGATTTTCGTAAGGTGCACTGTTTTAAGTTTCCTCTCTTCTTCAACTCTCTTCAGTGATGGGGTCTCTATTGCCAAAAATATTCTAAAACTCATTAAAACTATAGCATGCTGGTGAATTTTCTGTTTTGCTGAGTGGTGAATTTTCTTTACTGCTGGTAAATGCTATACAGTTTTTTCACACTATATTATTTTTTTATTAAGCATCACTTGTGCTAAGGTCTCATGCCACGTACGAATATTTCGATTCCTGTTTGAAGGGTCAATGTCTATGGTCTGCGTTAACCACTTTATATCAAGTAGGGCGTGAGCTCGTCCACTCATCTACAAATCAATAAAAAAGTTAATATTTTCTTGTTTCGCCTCTTTATATTTGAGTCAAAGGCAATGTGACTTTTGGACAATTATTGGTAAATCAAAAAAACGAATTATTGACTTAGTATTCCATTGGCAGTCACAAAACTCTTCTGAACGACATCTTAGATAAATAACAGGTTAAGTATTAACATTTATTTAATGCAGGTTTTGAACTGTATTCTTTGAAGGATACGATTATATTCAAATCAATCTGTATTGACATATCAATAACATTTTTTTGTCCAAATGCACAGATTGCCACCTTTGATAATAGACGACTCATTTATTCATTTTAATGCATACACCGGATCCAATGCTTAACTGTTACTACATACGGAAATTAAGCGCTGTTTTTTTATTAGATAAATTGAGTAGGCCTTTTATTTGGTGTGTACTCTCAGGGCATGAAGCGGACGTGTATAATGGCTAGAAGGAACAGCGCTATACAATACAATGATTGAGATATCCAACTCACATTCCAATGTGCGAGTTGTTTAACGTTCTCGATAGCGTAAAAGTTAACTAAAATTTGTATGCAGTTGGAACAGCGCCCCTAGCGGCAAACGTAGGCAACTTCCCAATTCCATACAAACTTGAGGTAACTTTTACGCTATCGAGAACATAAAAAAATTCGCACTAAGCACACAGATCCCACACTGCTTCCATGTCATTTTCATGTCAGAGTCCAAAGTCCAGAAAACTAGAGACGCGTCAGCTTTTAATAAGTAAATCTATACTTCTATACTAATATTATAAAGAGGGAAGATTTGTTTTTTTGTTTTGAATAGGCTCCGAAACTACTGGACCGATTTGGAAAATTATTTTTTTATTACAAGGCGATATTAGCCCTGATGAACATAGGCTACTTTTTTTTTAATTAATTTTTTTTTTTTTTGTTTCTTATGTGTTCAAGCTCACAGCTCATCTGGTGAGTAATCATTAAGTCCATAAAATTGTTAAATGCTAAAAACTGAATAATTTCTGAATGAAGTACCTGATACGGGATCTCATTGTTTAATATTTAGGCAATATACGTTTTGTTATTTATAATCTTATTATATTTTCGTATTGCGAATATTACATTTGTATGACTATTTTCTTTGAGCGTTCAAGACTGCGTGGGTTCTCGTTTCTAAGTCCAACAAAGTGCTTCAGGAGGTCACGAAAATAACTGAAAACACCAGATAAATAGCCTCCCTTTGTTTTTTCACTGAATTACCTTTTTAATTTCTTTATTAAATGAATAATTGTTTTTTTTTATAGTATGAAGATGTTAAATCTATTAACCATCTTCGTATTAGATTTTGTTGCTGATATTAAACTCACATAACAATCACAATTGCTAATCTTCATGCGTATCATTAAAATTCCCGGTCACCATCCTCGCCGAACCCGTCGCTTGCGACGAAGGGCTCGACGAGTAAACTAACCCACAGACACAGCCCACTGAGTTTCTCGCCAGATCTTCTCAGTGGGTCGCGTTTTCGATCCGGTGGTAGATTCTGCGAAGCACTGCTCTTGCTAGGGCCAGTGTTAGCAACACTTCCGGTTTGAGCCCCGTGAGCTCACCTACACGTCAAGGCGAAGCTGAAATAGCCTCTCAAGGCTATCAGAATAGGTACCAAAAAAAGAAGAAAAAAAATATTGAAACTGATTATTAAAATCATTAATAATACCTTCAGAGCGTTTAAATGTTTTTAGATTCCCGAGACGTAAAAGTTTGATTTAGAAATAAATAAAAAATCCATACTTAGACAACTGAAAACAAAAAAAAACACGCTAAATCCATTACATAATAGAACAAAGTTCGAGAAAAATTATGAATTCTTAATGTGCGCTTTCAGTTTTTATTAAAACTTTTTTAACGTAAGCTTCTGCGGTCCAAGACACATTTCATGCTTTTTACAATTAAGAATAATTCGACCAAATTTATTTCTCTTAAGGCATTTTTTAAATTAAATTAATCAATTTGAACAGGGATCAATTCTAGAGCCGAGGCTTTCGTTAGTTGCAGTACATAATAAAAATTACTTTGACGTATTGGTCGTGCTTTTTAATACGCTTTTATTAGCTTCAGACGTATGTATGTTAGTATGTAACGGAATCTTTGAACATGATTTTGACCAGCTTCAAAACGTCGGATTAACTCGAAATTTAGTATACTTATTAAGGACCGATGACAGTTCATTATTATAAAAAAAATTTAAAAAAATATTTTAAAAATTTGAAATTCAACAATATATTAAAAAATAAATATTAGTTTAAAAAACTAACAAAATACGCTTTTACAGAAAATCAAACTAAATAATAGAAAATAAATTTTAGTAAATTTGAATTAAAAATAGTGTAAGAAAAAATGATTTTATTGTAAAAATATCGAGAAGTAAATATTGTAGTACAGAAGCCGTTCAAAACGTGTTTGTAATCGAAGACACTATCAAGCTTTCAACTCTTAAGGACTTTTTTCATTTATCACTTAGTAAGCTCTTATATTTATCTAAAGAAAACTATACATTGCAACATGCGGAGCCTACACTAAAGACAGCTGCAAGTCCGATTATGTTTTAACTAAATCATTCGACAAACTACAATGGTCACATCAAACGACAGTATTAAAGTAGCCATAACTTTCCTTTGACCACGTCGAACCCACGCCTAAGCATTAAATCACCGAACGAATCCAGTTAAGTCCAGCCGTTTGTTACAGTCGAGAATTTAATCACACAAGATCCGATCTGCCAGTCGTTGAAAAAAGATAAAAAACGATCTTAAAAGCAATCCCGTAGAGGTGATATTTTCGTAACACAGAAATTCTGGTTCACTTTTTTGATTTAAACTGAATATTCAAATGCTTTATTAAGCTATGAAGTACTAATCTATCCAAGTCTAGATAAGTATGCAAACTTCTGATTTAGTTTCTCTAAATTAAATAAGGCGTTTTTTTATTTTATTTTTATTGCTTAGATGGGTGGACGAGCTTTCGGCCCATCTGGTGTTAAGTGGTTACCGGAGCCCATAGACATTTACAACGAAAATGCGCCACCTTAAGATATAAGTTCTAAGGTCTCGGTATAGTTACAACGGCTGCCCCACCCCTCAACCCGAAACGCATTACTGCTTCACTTCAGAAATAGGCAGGGTGGTGGTGCCTACCCGTGCGGACTCACAAGAGGTCCTACCACAAGTAAATAAATTTCAGCGTTTGAATTTAAAGGGTAAGTATATAAGTATATTTACATACATAATAAATTAGCTTTATATATTGAAAGCTCCTACGCTATGTTCGTATTCCAGTATAAAAGATAAAGTCGAGACATTACAGACTTTCAATGTCAAATATCATTAAAACAGTTCTTTAGGCTTGTGGAGAGTACCTACTTAACAAGCGGCAGCGGTTTGGCTCTGCTCCTGGCATTGCGAACTTCCATGAGCCACGGTAACCACTTACCACCAGGCGAGTCATATGCTCGTCTGCCTGCAAGGGCAAAAAAAATCAAATACATTGACCCTGCCCTTAAATCGAACCTGTAATATAGTAACCAGATAAACCGACACGAGACGAACGAGACAATCTAGATATTATTCTAGAAGTCTCCGGGCATTGACCTCACTTGATACAGACTGATTACCGAAGCTAACAGTGAACGCGAATGGATTGGTAGATCATGAATGGTCTAACCCGAGTCACTCAATTACATTGAAATAACAGCAAGTTACGATGTGTGGGATCGTGTAAGTTATCCTAGTCATTTCTACCACATAACTCTATCATCATTTGATCTACCAATTTATTCAACTCAGATAAATTCAAGTGTCAAAACTACTCAGAAGCTACTCCTCCTGAAATGGCTCCACTTGGAACTGATAGTAAAACTTAATGAACCATTCAATATGTTATTTTTTTATTGCCCTTGTAGGCAGACGAGTATACGAGCCACCTGATGGTGAGTGGTTATCGTCGCCCATGGACTTCAGCAATACCAGGAGCAGAGCCAAGCCGCTGCCTACCGCTTAATACTCTTCTCAAGCCTCGTTTGAAGAAGGACATGTCATAGCACTCGGGAAACACCGTGGAAGGAAGCTCATTCCATAGCCGGAAGGTACGTGGCAAAAAAGACCTCTGAAAACGCACTATGGATGACCGCAGTGGCTCCAGCTAGTATGGATGAACTCTATTCCGATGGCGGGCGGTGTGATAGTAAAAACGAGATGCAGGTATCATCTCGAACAATTCCTCAGAGCACTTCCCATGGGGCATACGGTACAAAATACAGAGGGAACCGAAGTCCCTCCGCAGACACAGAGGTTCCAAACGATACCTAGAGACAAATGATTTTGCATTTGAAATTGGCCTCTGCCTTTTCAGTTAATTCTTGGTGTGGTCTGTCTTTATTTGAAACCATATCTACTCTCAGCTCTTGACCTAGTTCTAAGCTCGTCTCGTAATCTCTCGCCCAAATACGTTTTAGCTCAAAATTATAAGGACATTATTAAATTCCGAACCGTTCAGCTCCTGCTAAAGATCATTAAACTGAAGACATCTAAATTTCATAACGAAGCGAAAGCTCAACGCGACCGCTATCAGTACCGAGCTTTGAATTTAATTAAGAGCTTTTTGCGTACGTCTTCGTAAAGCTAAACGATAGCATCGTACGGGTGAGCTTTTCGAAAGATAAGTTTGTGGAGGGAATGCTGGTTGTAGATGATGATATTACGATTTTTGTATTCGCTTATAAATACATTTATTTCTGAGAAACTTGCTCACGTGTAACCAAAAAGGTTATTGTAACACGTACAGGCATGGTCTATCTGTAGATTAGCAGATGCGGCTGCAGCCTAAAGGATAAGACGCTCGGTGTGCTGGTATCTGCTGGAAACGACTGTTCAAATCCCGCAGGCAGGTACCAATTTTTTTAATAAAACAAGTAACGTCAATATTCAAATACACATTCAAAAATTACTTCCACTATGAAATAATGACATCTATTTAGATAAAAATGAATTGCTGTTCGTTAGTCTCGCTAAAACTCGAGAACGGCTGGACCGATTTGGCAAATTTTGGTCTTGAATTATTTGTGGAATTCCAGAGAAGGTTTAAAAGGTTATGAAAATGCTCGAATTCAATAAAAATAAATAATTTTGTTTTTCCTTTGACGTATGCCCCGTCGGACGGATTCCTTTTGTTTGCTTTATGTTTATTGTATACAAAAGTTTAGGTCTTTTGTTTATCGATTAAGGTACTACAAAGTCTGCTGGGTCAGCTAGTCGTGTAATAAAATCTACTGCGACAACTGGAATTTGCGTAATTACTATACAATTGAGGCAAATACCTCAACACTCAAAGTCGCGCGGCCCCATTCATGTTCTGATTTAAATAGACTCTAATAACCATTTTACACTAGATGAACTCATTCTCCAGACTATACAATAAATAAACATATGGATAAGTAGTATGATACGGTGCTACTCAGCTTTCACTCACCAAANGTTCAGCTAGTCGTGTAATAAAATCTACTACGACAACTGGAATTTGCGTAATTACTATACAATTGAGGCAAATACCTCAACACTCAAAGTCGCGCGGCCCCATTCATGTTCTGATTTAAATAGACTCTAATAACCATTTTACACTAGATGAACTCATTCTCCAGACTATACAATAAATAAACATATGGATAAGTAGTATGATACGGTTCTACTCAGCTTTCACTCACCAAATTGCAGTTACAGTAATTATATTAAGCTGCAACAAATTTCGTTTTTTTTTTTTTTTATTGCTTAGATGGGTGGACGAGCTCACGACCCACCTAGTATTATTACGTGGTTACCGGGCCCCATAGACATCTATAACGTAAAGGCTGCCACCCACCTTGAGATATGAGTTCTATAGTATCAGTATAGTTACAACGGCTGCTCCACCCTTCAAACCAAAACGCATTACTGCTTCACGGCAGAAATAGGGCGGTGGTACTTACCTGTGCGGACTCACAAGAGGTTCGAGCACCAGTATCCTTTAATAATGTTATTTATTGCGACAAAAACAACTTAGGATGGTTGCTTTTCTTAAACAATGCTTTACTATAGGCGCATTTACGTATCAGCTGTTTTTCTTATGATGGTAGCACTGATTTATTCAATCCTGGAAGAACTAGACGTCTCCACAAGAGCTTCTACCGCTTATCTACGTCAGATTTTCGAGTTATTTGGTCAAGTTAGGAGGAAAAAGCGTGACAATCTGGAAAGACTACTTATCACCGGCAAAGTTGAAGAAAGAAGCCAATGGAGACGTAATTCCATGCGCTGGTCCGATCATATTAAGGCAACATTGGACTGCAGGACAGTTATCCACTGCGCAGATGACATTACAAAATAGAGGGAACATTATTCGAATAATGCTCCGTAAAGATTATGAACCTCAGTAATAAGGTACACGATGCAAAGTAGGAAGGAAGGTGGTGGTAGAACCTGTTGTGAGTTCTCATGGGTAAGTACCACCACCTACTTATGCTGTAAGCTGTTGTAACCATACTGAGACCTTAGAACTTATATCTCAAGGTGGGTGGCGCAATTACGTTGTAGATGTCCATGGGCTGGAGCCTGGTTACTGAAGTAACCACTTAACACCAGATGGGCTGTGAGCTCCTTCACCCATCTAAGTAATAAAAAATAAAATAAAAACTAGTGATTACACTCACACTGCACTGCCATTTTTTGGTGGGGGCGGTCGTTGTTAAGTAATAATTGATATTTCCTCGTGTCTCAAGGTGTGATGATATGTTTGAATTCCTGTAACCACATAACACTAGTCAGGCTGTGAACTTTTCCATGCATCTGCAAAAAGAGGTCATCAAAGCGCAAAGGAGGTCTCAGATACAATCATTAAGCTTGCCTATAAACAAATACGTGTAACAGCTTTGCAGTACGATGGAGTAGTATAGCCGGTATCACAATAATAAGCTTTATCTAATGAGGGTTGATAATTCTTAAGCTTTTGTGGGTGTATTTTAATTATTTTGGTGATCGAGTTATTGTACTTAACAACTACGCCCGCGAACAAATCGTTTTGAGAACCGGCCTAGAACTTTCAGAATTTCATTTTTTTTATCTCAAGCTTAAAAATATAATAATATATTAGTATCGCTAAAGCAGTGGACGACCGTTCTGCTAAAATAGCTAGCTCGCATGTTAGGATGATTAAATAATAATCTATACATATAAATAAAATTAGAGTGTCTGTTTGTAGTATTGAAATAACCGCTTTTTACTACATGCATATGAATTTAAATACATACACCAAAATAACATTTTTTACAATTTTTGTCTGTCTGTCTGCCTGTCTGTTTGCTCCGGCTAATTTCTGGAACGGCTGGACCGATTTTGATGCTGATGATATAAGGAGTAACTTAGACTACTTTTTTTAGACTAGCTTCGCCCCGCGGCGTCACCCGCAATTATTGTCGTACCGCGCGCAACATGGCGGGCTTCGCCTATCAATAATAAAATTTAATGTTTCCGAAGCGAAGCGAGGGCGGGTCGCTAGTAAAAAATAAGAACACAGTCGAGCGAAACTCATTCCAAGGTCTGTATCAAAGCTTCTGGGATCGAGACAAATTTCACGAATCGTAATGAGTCAAGTTCAAAGAACAGCTTTGATTTGTTGATTTGCAAACATTTACCTCGTTTATTGGGAAAGTAATGGGGCTTCTTATGCATACATTATGTTTACTTACGTTGTATTAGCGAAGACTCGGGAGTAGTTGATACGAATCTCATATTGTAGGTAAATAGAAATATTTGATTTCAATGTGTTTTTTTTTTCAACGTTAAGATGTTTCTCGTTGTTTGAATAGAGTCGTCAATGATAGCTCCCTCTCTCTTTGGCTGTGTTCTTGCCAGTGCTGATATCCACTAGTGATGATCTCTCTTGAAGTAGGCCATATGCTTGCTCGCATGCCTTCGAGGGTAATAAAACAGAACTTCAACCTGCTAAGTCCAAAATCCCCAAAAAATATAAATAAGCCGAACTGTCTATAAATTCAAAATACTATATCAAACCGTAAAAGTAGCTTCAATTGTATCTTCTGCGACTCGGAAAATCAAAGAAAATACTTTATAGAACTTATGAATCGACTAAGGTAGTGTGCTATTGGTAGGTAATTGGTAAGGTAGTAGACATGGACCGTAGGTCTGGTCCGTAAGTTCAAAGTCGCTCAGCGTGCTATGGAAAGGTGTATGCTCGGAGTTTCTTTGATGGATCGAGTCAGAAATTATGAAATCCGTCAAAGAATCAAAGTAACCGACATTGCCCTAAAGATTAGCAAGCTCGAGTGGCAATGGGCCGAACATACGTGTCGCAGAACCGATGGCCGATGGAGCAGACGTGTTCTGGACTGAGACCGCGTACCGGTAAACGCAGCGTTGGGCGTCCCCCTGCCCGTTGGACCGATGACTTGCGACGATATGCTGGGAGAGATTGGATGCGGAAGGCGGAGGATCGTTCATTGTGGCGGACTATGGGAGAGGCCTACGTCCAGCAGTGGAGAGATACAGGCTGATGATGATGATGATGATGAGTGTGCTATTAATAAGATATAATATGTACACATACCTTTAAGTGTGTGGCACCCAAAGTTTAAGTGAGTGGCGGTAGCTAACATACAGCATAAGCTAATTGACATATGGTTGAATCGCGTTAACGACATTTTCAAGATAAGCTTGCATATATACAAGTTCTGGACAACAACATTTGGACAATATCACCCACTCGGTGAAAGATCCTTCCTTTGTCGTATACCTCCACAAGTAGTTCAGTCATCGTAAAATGGGGACATCGTGCAACTCAATAATTTTTTTATTATTGCCCTTGTAGGCAGACGAGCATACGGCCCACCTGATGGTGAGTGGTTACCGTCGCCCATGGACTTCAGCAATGCCAGGGGCAGAGCTAAACCGCTGCCTACCGAGCCAAGCCGTTGCCTACCGGTGTTCGGTGTGACTGTGGCTACAGTACCCTACAGTATGCATTTGATCTAAACCACCCAGATGCCGTCGTCCAGCCGAAATACAAGCAAAATAAAGCATTGTATAACAATAAAAATTGTAAACACACACAATACAAAATTTCCCTAAGTCAGTCAAGATGTTGCATAAAACATGCTATCTGCTTTTCATGTTGAATAGAATATGGCACCCGTCAGGTTATAACTCAAGAAATGTAGTGCTATTTTTAAAGGAAATGGTACAATATATTGTACTTTCAAATTTTTTTTTTAGATGGTTGGACGAGCTCACAGCACACCTGGTTTTAAATGGTTACTGGAGCCCATAGACATCTACCACGTAAATGCGCCACCCACCTTGAGACATGAGTCTCAGTGTTACCAGATACATGTTGCATTATAACCACGTAGAAATATCGAGAACTCTAGTAATCTGTAAATCGTGGTTAGAGATAGTTAAATAATAGTATGTTTACGTTGTTGATGCCTCTGGACTCCGGTAATGTGATCGTGAGCTCATCCACAAACCTAAGTAATAAAAAATGCGTATATCATAGTGAAACTTTTTGTTCATTTCATTGAACTTGTGGGTAAACAATTGGCCCACCTGATGGTGAGTGGTTACCATCGCTCATGGACAGCAGCAATGCAACGGGGAGAGCCAAGCCGCTGCTTACTGTTGCGTAATTTCTACAAGCCTTCGTTGAAGAAAGGCATGTCGTAGCGCTCGGGAAACACCGTGGAGGCGAGCTCATTCCAAAAGCCGGATGGTATGTGGCAAAAAAGATCTCTGAAAACGCACTGTGGATGAACGCAGTGGTCCTAGGTAGTATGGATAAACTCTATTATTGTATTTAACTTTCACTTTTTTTACTTTTTTATTGCTTAAATGGGTGGACGAGCTCACAGCCCACCTGTTCTTAAGTGGTTACTGGAGCCCATAGACATCTACAACGTAAATGCGCCACCTTGAGATATAAGTTCTAAGCTCTCAGTATAGTTACAACTGCTGCCCCACTCTTCAAACCGAAACACAATACTGCTTCACGGCAGAAATAGACGGGGTGGTGGGTCCTACTCGTGCGGACTCACAAGAGGTCCTACCACCAGTAAATACCTACTGGTAAACGCAGAGCTGGGCGTACCCCTGGCCGATGGACCGATGACTTGCGGCGATATGCTGGAGAAGGTTGGATGCGGAGTACGGAGAAATTGTGGCGGACTATGAGAGAGTCCTACAACCAGCAGTGGGGAAATACAGGCTGATGATGATGATGTTCCGTAAATATGCCGCGAATACAGAAACCATGAATACGGAAAATGCGCTTACAAAGGATATTTGGTAAGATATCTACATATTGGAATCCTGTTTATGTATTTACCGATTAGATCTGCGAATAAAGAAATATTAAGCCGCGAACATAGGAATTGGTTCGCATTTTTTTTTTATCCGCGAATAGTGAAAACGCGTATGAAGAAAGTGCATATAAGGAGCTTTTACTGTACAGAAAAGTGAAACAGGTAAATTCGCGGTGTTCCGATTTGAAAAACAAATCTAATTGAACGAATAGGAAAATTTACTGCGGATTGTATTTTTAATTTATGAATAATCGGCCAATTTTATTTAATAACGAAAAAAATATCTTTTCTACGTGAAGTGATCACGGAAACTACTACTGTGTTGAATATATGTATTCAGTGTTGCCATACGTAAGCGGTTTAACTTCAAGGTAATTAAAATATATATTATTATTTAAAGTAATTGAGATGAAATTCCCAAAAATCTTACAGATTGTAACCTATTAATTGACTACGTGAATCCATGGATATAAGAACGAGTTTACTGTTAGTGAAATAGGACGTGCGCGTAATAGGTATGAAATAGAATCACAACAAAATACTAAGAAAGAGAAGAATTAACAAGTGTAAGCTAGCTACAGAAAAAATATTGTATAAGCTTGATGTGAGATAAGAATATATTATATCTATCGTGAAAAGCAGCTTATTTGATATTAAGACATTGTTATGATATTTTGATTAATATCAAAAATGTAGGGTAGGCACCGTGACGTCATTATAAAAGACAGTACGTGAAGAGAGTCGGGTCAGTTCGATCGAAACTATCGGCTTATGCTGTTATTATGAGATATATTTATTGAGAGTTTAAATGATTATAATTCAAAAGGCTTTATTTAATTTTATAATTCCATCACGTGCTGTAAAATATTTACGGTTCTTCCGGGAGGAAAAACAACACGCTACAAATAATAGCAGATTTATATATTTCCGTTTACGCTGGCAACCCTCGCGCTAAGTTAATGAGGACTCGACACACTAAAAGGTTTTCGTGCTCGCCTGCATCTCTGTTTTATTTGATACATTTCCGTTAGCGACTCATTGTGAAACTCACTTTTCGTAAATGTACGAAAATTGAGTTGGAAAGTAAGAAGGTGCGTAATGTTTTTTAGTAGATAAGATAGGTAGGCAAAACTCTCGACCCACCCGGCATTATAAAGTGGTAGTCGGGGTCCATCACAAAATGAAACCTCACACCCAAGTAGAGACTTGAGATTGTAGTCTCAACTACAATTGGACGTGCGCCCGCTTTTTTTCAGGGCAGTTTTTAATTTAGAATTTAGTTAGACGCCCCCTCTTTTGTCTAATCATTTTTGGAGTTTACTCCTTTAGAATCGATTTACATATATAGGCCCGGGGTATGAAAATTATGGGGACCAAAATCGTACTAGCATGTCACACGAAATGCGTTATGCGCCTGATTGCGCATGTCACACGAAATGCGCGCCGGGCTGCTGCGCCGGCAGTCCGCCACAAAGCCTCGTACTGATCGCGCGTTTCTCTCATNTCAGGAGGAAATCGCCGGACTTCCGCCCTCCACTGGGGATGGAGGACGGGGCATGTCAGAGTCGAACTGACTAAAGCCTCCTGTCGCTCAATAACCCACGTCCGAACCTCGCATGAGACAGAACTCATAAAGAGGCAAAGGGGGTAGAGTGAAGTGTTTAGTGCGGAGCACATCACTCCCATCACCCTCCCCCTCGGGACGCCGGACCGTCGGTCATCAGCGCCACGACCACCAGCCCTCTTGGTCGGCAGGCTATCTGAATCCCGTCTAGATGGCGACGGTTAGAGTGAACTCTCAAAATTGGCTTACCATAAATTACAATAAAAATACCACTGCCCCAGCTTAGACATGTTTTCGTAGCGTTGCAACGGTTTGTCTTCCTCTTAAACTAAAAGACAAGATTGGCTTTAATCCATATTGTTTTTGAACATTCTCGACCAGTCCAAAGCTTTAATATTATTCGACTCTCCATTAGTAGAAAAGTAGGAGCGGATACTCTATTAAAAATAGATGACATAATAGTTTTGTTACCTCTCGAGGACTTAGAAGAAAAAAGTTTTGACAAACATTTAACATTAAAAATAAAACCCAAAGGGATAGAGTAAACAAAGAAACCATCGAAGATAATAAAAATGTAGGTTGTCAATCAAAATATACCTGTTTCGGTGAAACAAAACAAAATTATACGTAAAAGTCCGTCGAGAGCTCTCCGGGGAGCTTTGAGACGTTTGAACGCTTATTTCGGTCGACAGATAAAAACTGGAAGAGTTTGAAGTATTTGATCGTGAATACTTGGGTAATTAGGGGTTTGTTTGATGTTGTTGATGTCAGTAGAGCATATTTTACCAAAAAAATGCTTACTACCAAATTAAGACCAAGGTACTCAAGAAAAACCAGCCATTTATAATATCGGATTTTCTGTTCAATGTAAGATCACTTTTGGGGCTACTAAGTAACTAGTCTACTAAGTAGCTAGGCTACTAAGTAGCTTTAAAACTGTATTATCTATGGACCTCGGTATCAACAAAATACGACGTGGTTATTCAGGTCTATATAAAATTAGTGGGGCTCAGGGGTCCAGTGTCCAGCTGTGAACTAATCTAGACTAATGATGATTATAATGTACCACAAACATCACTTTTTTACTTATTATTATTATCACTTTATTTACTATTATTATGAGAGACTTTAATCATAATTATCTCTCAATAAGCGATAACAAAGCAAGCGATAGCAAGGTAGCAATAATCGCGTTGAGATGTCTGTGGATTCACATAACCGGTTTTCAGGACGTGGAACTTCTCTACAAAGATAGAGCGGTACAAAAAAATCCCAGAGTTAGTGAGGGCAGCCGCGCCATGCCCTCGTCAGGGGATATGAGTACTCAAAAGCGTAAGAGCAGCTACAGTCACAGTTCGATCTTTCTAGCGCAACGTTTTTAGTATTGAACCTAGACTTTTATCGGTAGAACATATTGCAAACTCTGAATTTGTTATTACCACAAAATGTTCACTAGGGGCCTATCAAATAGGCCTTTGTATGACTTGACTTGACGCACAGTCTCGTCGCTAGGTTATAAGATTGCGTAAGATACTATTACAGACGAAATGAGAATGAATGCATGTTGATGCACCATTCTCAACTACCTGCACTATCACTATTCGGGTGGTTTTTGGGAGCAGTCGAATAGGCAATAAAATCTGGGCATCTGCGTTTCTTTTTTGACTGACTTCAAAAAAGGAGAAGGTTCTCAATTCGACTGTGTGTTTTTTTATGTTTGTTACCTCATAACTTTTGACTGGGTGAATCGATTTTGATGATTCTTTTTTGATTCGAAAGCTAACGCTTCTCATGTGGTCCCATTTCAATTTAGTCCAGCTCTGATAATATTATCCATGAGAAAACCATATAAGTCTTAAATTTGCATTAAGAACGTGCGCGACAAATAGATGAATAACCCAATAACACGCCAACCGATTTCGATGATTATTGTTTTTAATATATAAATATTAATTTGTTTTAGAATATCTTTTTTTTTCTATTTGAAGTCGGTTTTTGTTAAAGCATGTCTATTTACAATTATAAAGTATAATGAAAATAGTTTGTGTTAAGTAAATAATGATTGAAAATGATTTCGAAATTTATCCGGGATTTAACTACCACATAGTCTCTTACTTAAGACGTCTTTGTCCGCAAAAAATCTACGAAAAACCTTCAAGATCACAACACTGTCTAAATTGTATTCTAGTCACGTACATCTTATTCAGTGTTAAAACTGTCTGTAACCTAATAATGCTCTTGGTGGTAGCGATACATCACCAGTAGTGACAAATAAAGATAGATTGGACCACAATATTGCTGAGTGGTGAAAGTACCAAAGATTTTGCAGCGACAGAAGGTCCGCCCAATGTTTTGGACATAAAAACTATTGGTATATTGGTAGAAGAAGGTTTTTACGCGCTGTAGCTAGTTCCTTGAGCACGGCATTCCCATTTCCACTATACCCTGGTAATGATAGCCACTAATGGTGACCAATTTGGTCGTGCTTGCCTTCTATAGCAAGCATAACTTTTTTGATTGTATTAGTTGTAATTTATTTAGCTTTAATTTCGGATTTTTTAAGCTATTGCATAGCTTCTTTCGCGGGCATTGAGCGCGGCGACTGAATCAAGAAATTCCGTAACGAAAATAACCTGACACCCCCACTACGCCTACTATGTAGCTCGCGTTCAACACATTCACACGTTGCGCTGGTGTAGTGTTTGTGAATAAGCGCGCGACGTGACGTCGCACTGCATGAGTATCATGAAAAGTCTGCCCATCTCTCTCTCACGCGGTCTGGCTTATGAGTGTGAAGGGGACAGTTAACGTTATGCTTTTTTTAATGTTTATAAATATAGCGTGGTCTTATTATCATTATTGGTTTACTATTAAATTATTATTGTCTAATTGTAATTGCATAAGTTGATAAAAAATGCTTTGCAATAGCTTTACCGCGGCAGTCCCCGAGTGCCACACGTCTTTTTTTTAATTGCCCTTGTAGGCAGACGAGCATACGGCCCACCTGATGGTGAGTGGTTACCGTCACCCATGGGCTTTACCAATGCCAGGGACAGAGCCAAGCCGCTGTCTACCATAAGCTTGATTAAATTGATTCCTTATAGAATAAGTAGCTTATTCGGTTTAATTTGCATCTGAGAGATTTTGAGTATCCTGAACTACATCTAGTTCTCTTCTGCCTTGCATAGATCTATAGTTCTATAACCTTTTTGAAGGCTTGACACTTTTTACGCGAGACGAGTTTACCATATATTTTTCAATGTCTAACATTCAACAAACGTGCCAAGGAATCATTCAATTGTAATTACTGTAACAAACATCTCCATGAAATTCTCAACCGAAAATCAAACGACTGTATTAGATATAAGGTTCATAATCATAAAAACGAAAAGTTAATGAACGGTTAGACCCTTCTATTCCACTGCTTATTGCGTTCATGCTACTCACGTGTACAAACATCTTTATACGGAGGAGGGCATGCCAGGAATATTCATGAGTGCATATTTAAAGCCTCATTGAATGAAAAATAAAGTGAAAATTGTGTCGTATTTTTTACGCATTCTGAAATATTTTCCGGAGTCATTTATTGTTGCAGAGTTTCTGAAACTCCATGCTGAGAAAGTCATGGTAAATAAAAAGTGAGCATTATCATATAAACAAATATGTGGAAGTAGATTATAACATAATTGAAGAATAACATTTGTAGAAATTAATCATTTTTTTAACGAAAACAAACAATAAATGTATTTTGAAATTTTTATCTCACTAATATGTTGTTGTTTTACACAATGTAACAAAATGGATACTCGGCGATGTGCGAAATTTATAGTCTAAAGGAAAAATTGGTTTGGGGGATTTTGGACTGCCGATTATTTTGCATTATATTGCTGGTTCACAAAATGTGACCTTACTAAACAGACTTTCTGTTACATAGACGGCTCACCTAGTGCTTAGTGATCTAGATTCAGTGCTTTAACTGTATTCTACAACCGCGGTTAGAAGGGAAATTTGTGACGGCGGTTTTTTATGTATTTATTACATAAGTGGGTGGACAAGATCACAGCCCACCTGATTGTTGAGCTATACCCGGAGCCCATAGACGTCTATAACGTAAATGCCGTCACCTATTTTGAGATATGAGTTCTAATGTCTCAGTATAGTAACAACGGCTGCCTCACCCTTCAAACCGAAACGCATTACTGCTTCACAGCAGAAATAGGCACGGTGGTGGTACCCACCCGCGCGGACTCACAAGAGGTGGTAGACCACCAGTAAATTATCTCTACATCTACCTTCAAGCATTCCTGAGTATTGTTTCGAACCATGCCACTACCACGATCATAATCCTCATAAGATGTGATGTGATGAAACACGCTTTGATGTCTATCAACATCTTTAGCCACAAGGTATGCCGTTCACTTGTGTATATTTCTACAGCGTATAAGAAGCTTTTTTACGGCTTAAGCTCTTGACTTTCATGTCTTCTATTGGTATGGCGGTGAGAAAAATTAATTATTATCAAACCTTCATAGTATTGTTCGTCTATCAAACTACATGCAAACAAAAATAGGTTATAGAATAAAATAAGAACAGAAGCACCGTTTTTTTTTCAATAAGTCTTAAGCAGCACCCCGAGAGGATAATGATAATTAAAAAAAGATATTAACTAGGTTTTTTCTTAGGGTACTTTTAATACAGAGCAGAATTTGTTTTCTTTTTTATGGATTTGGTGGTTAGACGAGCTCACAGCCCACCTGGTGTTAAGCGGTAACCGGAGCCCATAGACATCTACAACGTAAATACCGCCACCCACCTCGAGACATGAGTTGTAAGATCGCAGTTCTAGCAGTTTTCAATTAACAGAATTCTTGGATTGAATTAAAATTTTGTGAAAATTATTATCTCTATCAAAATTTCCTTTACTCGGTCAGGTTTGTACTATTGTGTTTTATGTTACTGGCTGGTGGTAGGACGTAATGTGGGGCCGCACGATTAGGCGCCATACTATTGGCTGGTGCCTATTCGTACCATCGGATGATATGGTGCCTATTTAGAAATATGTTCTAAGACGACCAGTCTCTTCTTGTTCGTGAACTCCTGTGAATCCAAAGCCATGATCTTGTTCAAAAACCATAAGTTTCAATAAAAATAAAGTCAAAACATTGTGTTATCGCATCGGACGTGACCAAGCGCTCTGAGCACAATTCGACACGTGTATCGCGCCATCCTCGCGTGTGTAATCAGCTTTCGCGGCACGTGTCGAACGGAATGTCGCATCGACTGGTATTGTGGTGAGAGATACTTATTCTAGAAACTTCGTAGTATTGTTTAACGCTTCTCTGACATTTCTCTTTATTATTTTGGACACACAGAAAAACAGTTGGTTTATAAATAAAAATATATTAAGTACAGAAGCATTCATTGCTTATTTCGTTTCCTTAATCCTCCTACAAAACTATGAGAAAGCGTTTTTTTTTTGTTACATATTTAATATTAAAATTTGACGAACGAGTTCACGGTCTACGTGGTGTTAAGTTGTTGCCTTGAGACATGATATCTAAGTCGAAATTTTCATAGTTCAACACTTTGAAGGGTGGGCCTTCAATGCATTGTTACTTCAAGTTTGAGTTATGTTGAGCGACATGCACCACCTACCACCCCTAAACAAATAAAATACCCATTATGAAATAAAAAATAGCCATATATTTGTCACTGCGGCTCTAAACAGAGCTAGCTAATTTCAAACTAATCTCAAGTACGCTATCCAACTTGTTTTCCGTATCGTTTTTTGGCGGAAGTATTCCAACAATATTTATAGGTTTTCAACTGACCAGAATAAGGACTCTGAACTTGCATTGCAATGATGCGTTGTATCGGACTAACTGTCGTGTTTACTGTCTCAGAATAAAACTGTTTCTCTGCTACACAGTAAAAATGTAAAAATTATATTGTACAAACACTAATTTCTTAGTTAATCATAGATAGATATATAAATCTACAGTTGTTTTTACGGATGTTCCGTTATAACTACTGGACCATGATTTACTTGAAACTTGGTATCCATGTAGAAAATACATGTACTTAATGGATAGGCTAATATTCATATGAGTGTTGGACTCCCTACACCAGTTGCGGGGGTGTTAATGATGAGAATCTTTGTGGGGGTGAGAAATAATAATATTAGTCATAGATAGAAATGTGAATATTTAACGTGCTAAGTTTGCCGAACCCAGATGTCATTTTGCAGGTATCAAACTATTGTTACGCCGATAAGAGCGACGCCATCTATCGCCGAATAGTCGAACGAATATCGAAGAACCTAGTAGCATCTAGAACGCTCAAGAAGTACAACGCCATCTATTGTCAGATAGCGGAAACACACAATACTCGACTTTCATGGAATATTCTCGACAATTCTAGGGATATCGTCTCGACTATAAAAGCGTTGCAGAGATGAAACGCAGTTAGTAATCGAAACTACTCGAAGCGATACAGCGAACGGATCACCTGAAGCGAAGCGGAAGAAGCAAATTGGGAATTTTAAAGTGTTCTGTGTGTGTTCTAAGTGAGAAATACAGTTTTAAGTTGTACTTTGGTGGACAATTTATTTATCTCGAGCCCCAACGCGTAACACTAGGCTTAGTTGACTTTAATTTGTAGTATAATTAACTGTTTAACCGCCGGCCACCGGTGCCCTACGCGGCGCACTGAAGTAATTATATCGATTTTTCTCTTCGATCTTCTCACTAAGACGCCGGAACATCTAGTAGATTCTGGAAGAGACGAATCTGAAAATACTGAGAATGAATCTATTAATAAGAAACCTAAAAGACTAAAACATAATATTATTATGTATATTAACACAAAAAAAGAAGGCAAAGTTAAACATTCCAACAAAAATCGACATAATTACTTCAGTGCCCCGCATAGGGTATCGGCAATCGGTGACCTACATGTCACCTACATGACCTACATGATATGATACAGTATGTTAATTTTGGGAAAACGGAACACAAACTTTTGTTACTTGTACTTTTTGAAGTGAAAACTTCTTTGGAATCGTTGTGATTTCAAACCGGATGCAACGGAAAAAACGACAGGTAAGAGACACAAATACAAAAATGTGTAGGATGAAGCCAGCAAAGAATGAGACAGAAATATACATACTATTTAATACAGCGCCATCTGTGAGATTTTTTAATACTAACGTGTGTATGCAAGCTCTTGTAGTGAATTTTAATTTAGGATTATACGTGAAATTNTAATACTAACGTGTGTATGCAAGCTCTTGTAGTGAATTTTAATTTAGGATTATACGTGAAATTAAAATATCAATTCACAGAGGGCGCTACCTTACAATTATTTACTAATGACAAAATTTTACATATACTTAAGACGTTTAGGATAATTGTATTTTAATTTTGGAAGGTTTCACTTCTACCACGTGTGAATTGCACACATTTTGGTTTTTTTTCGTACATAATTTCTTCATCACAGGAATTTTAAGGTCTAATATGGTTTATACGCACATAGCACCTTCATTTAATGTAAGAACTCAAAAATCTTTAAAATGGTACTTAGCCCCTTCATCCACTCATATCTTAATTGCTTCAGAATACCAGCCGAAACTATGACATTGCAATCAACTCACAATCGAACAATTCACAGTGTCTTCAGTAAAACGACAAAGATACACGCGAAATGCATATTTACATTAGCCCGGTTATTAAAAACCAGAACGAAAAGATCCCTGATCCGGGATCGCTGAAATCTATTTACATACAGATCAATACAAACAAAGCCTCGCGCCGGCTCAGCTTATGTTTGTCAAACGATTCTGGACCCGATAGAGTTTACAGATTCATGCGATAGGGAAGTGGTTAGATTTTAATCGATTGTTATAAAGCATTGATTTCTTATTTATTTTTTTATATTAAGACTGATCCATAGTACGTTTATTGCGTCAGCAGAATCCTGAAATTACTTTAAAATGAAAAGGACTGAAATATTATACCTTTAAACGAGCAATTCTTGTATATTAATATAATATATATAATCTGAATCTCGGAAACGGCTCCAACGATTTTCATAAAATTTAGTATACAGGGGATTTCCGGGGCGATAAATCGATCTAGCTACGATTTATTTTCAGAAAATGTTGTTTTATTCATGTTTTCAATAATCAACTCTTCCTGACATCTATTGGCGAATAATAATACTATTTTTCTTAATTGAGGGCAATTAGCCGCTTTAAAGACACAACAAGATGGCGCTATCAAAAAAAATATGAGAAAAGCTCGGTCATCATCTAGTTTATTTTAAACTCGGAATAAAATGACAATATTACGTCATTAATAATTACCACAAAATGATACATCTACACAGTGGTATGGATTGGTAAAACTTCACTGTGATAACTAACACTTTATCAAGAGCACACATAAGCTCAATTCTACTTCATTGCATACTAAAGTGTATATATTGGAATCTGATATTAATAAATAGACTATTTATTTTTATTTATTTATTATTTATTTATTTATTAAGTTGCACCAACAAAGTGATCATCAATACAAAACATTGACAAATTGACAAAAGTTCATGGCAGATGTCACCTCAATTATAGGTGCAATCGACAGTGCATTAACATAAAAAAATTATATATATACTAGTGGTCTTATTCATAATAGCTGAGTCCTGCGATGCTACTCGCGTTTATTGTCGTACCGCGAGTGATGCCTCGGGGCCAAGCTATTCTAAGCATAGTAGCCTAAGTTACTCCTTATATCATCAGCTACCGATCAGTGAAAGTCCCGTCAAAATCGGTCCAGCCGTTCTAGAGATTAGCCGGAACAAACAGACTGACAGAAATTGTAAAAAATGTTATTTTGGTGTATGTACCGTATTCATATGCATGTAGTAAAAAGCGGTTATTTCAATATTACAAACAGACACTCCAATTTTATTTATATGTTATATATATGTTATAAGTGTGTCAGAAAATGCTATTCAGTTATTGTTGGATACAGCCAAAACGCGAAAATATATTTTTATCGGTCTTCTTATAATATAACAATCCGATAAGAAGCCATGAATAAACCCATTGGAATTCATGAGCAGTCTAATAACTTCAAAAGAATACTAAAATATATTTAATATAATATTATTGATGTACAAGAATATATTTGTATTTTACTATTATTAATGTACTATTGAATTTTTTTTATTGCTTACATGGGTGGACGAGTTCACAGTCCACCTGGTGTTAAGTGACAAGATAATCTACAACGTAAATGCGCCACCCACCTTGAGATATAAGTTCTAAGGTCTCAGTGAAGTTACAACGGCTACCCCACCCCTCAAACCGAAATAAATTACTACTTCACAGCAGAAATAGGCGGGGTGGTGATACCTACCCGTGCAGACCCACAAGAGGTCCTACCACCAGTAGCTTGATCACTGACGATTATATTTTATGGTCAGCTTTTTTATTCTGGGCCGGGGGGTAAACCTTCTACGAGGTCCCCGCGCCTAGGGACCACGCGGGGTACCTATGTGGGATTGGACAGTCCGCGAATGCTTGGGATGATATAAAGGATGATGTAAAAACGGAAACTTAGAACTCATGTCTCAAGGTGGGTGGCGACATTTACGTTGTAGATGTCTATGGGCTCCGGTTACCACTTAACACCAGGTGGGCCGTGAGCTCGTTCACACATAGAAGCAATAAAAAATAAAAATGTATAGTGTCGATATTATTTTTGTCAATTTTAGGGGTAAGCCATCATCACTAGTCAAAGGCGTTTTGATTTTGAATTAGAATCGGCGGAACGCGGAAGTCGGTTTTGTCTGGAAATCGTTAAATTACAATTCGTAATAATAGGCATGTTCGTTAATNCACCAGGTGGGCCGTGAGCTCGTTCACACATAGAAGCAATAAAAAATAAAAATGTATAGTGTCGATATTATTTTTGTCAATTTTAGGGGTAAGCCATCATCACTAGTCAAAGGCGTTTTGATTTTGAATTAGAATCGGCGGAACGCGGAAGTCGGTTTTGTCTGGAAATCGTTAAATTACAATTCGTAATAATAGGCATGTTCGTTAATATGTATGTATCCAATATCATTGATGCTTACCGATCATGGGATATGTTCTTGAATTTTCCCAGTTTTGGCTTCATTTTTACTCATTTCACGATCCACCTATTATTACGAAGTGGTTACCGGAACCCATAGACATCATGCTGCCGGGAATACACAACCCATCATAAGATGTGAGGTATAAAACTCAACCTTAAAACTGAAACAAATTACTGCTTCGCAAAGTAGCAGGAAGCGAGACAGCGGTGCCTACCCATGCGGGATTACAATGCGTCCTATTTATTACGCGTGATCAGGCGAATTTATAAGTTTTTCTTATTTTTATTACGCGATTTTTTTTCATTGTCAAAATCGTGAGATGTAGGTTTTTGCTTAAAAAAGAAACCTCTCAGTGAGTTTTGAACACCGGAAAAGTTGCTTCGCTTTATACAAGAACACCAGACGCCATATTCTGGAATCCGCGCCAGCCGCGACTAATTAATTACTTGCTTTATAATTTCGAGAAGTCTTTGGTCAATTTGATAACTAATATCGTCTGATGACGCTTGTCTAAGCACTATGATATCGAATGCTGACACCGATGTGCTATGTGAAATTCTGCGGTATGGCAACGAAATGTGGTATGGTAAGTGTGGTATAGTAAGAGCATTGAAGAGTCCACACGTGTATATGATAATCATTATTCATGCCTGGCTCCGAACGAAATAGATAACATTTAGTCAAAAATAGATATTTACATTGTCGCCAACATAGATTTTAGGGCTATGTTTCGGAACACAGGAAAACAGACCAAATCCCTGGTTATTCAGTACAAAAGCGCCAAATTTCCATTCAACCTTCTTAAAATAAGCTTCTTAATAATCACTCATTCTTATGTTCTCTGAAATATCTGTTTATTTTTGTGGACTACTATGTATTTGCACTATGTATTTGTGAATTACCCAATTCACATACAATTTGCGAAGGTAATCATGGTGTTATCGCAGTGCCTATTGCCAATTGAGATCACCACTTTACACTTGGTGAAAATTTAAGATCGACAAAATAACATGATGCAGATAATTTACAAGTTTTCATTGTCATGTCAAAACAACATCTTGACAATCGTTAGTGAGTTCTGTGTGAACCAGCAATCGAAGAAGTGTACTGACAGAGTCCGTTAGCCTCGCGCCTCAATTTGTAATTTGAGTTACAATGCGCGGTAAGTTTAAAATTCTAAAACAAATTAAATACTTAATGTTACATAATTGCGATTCAATGAATATTAAGAAGTCGAGAATAAGTGTTTGCCCTTAAAGAAACTGTTCCCTTATCTGTACTTCTATACTAATATATAAATCTACAGTGATTTTTACAGATGTTCCGTTATAACTACTAAACCTGCATCCGATTGACTTGAAACTTGGTATCCGTGTAGAAAATACATGTACTTAATGGATAAACTAATATTTATAATATGAATGTTGGACTCCCTAATTATAATGACAATAAATAATAAAGTTAATTTTAAATGCCCAGCGAAGCGGGCGAGCTCCACAACAATCGTCGGGGAACTCAAACGGCAAAACAATTCTGTTTTAAAATACTTAGGTTAACTGTATTTTACAGTTACAGCAGCAACTTTCGTATGTTGTTTTTGTAGTTAGTGGATTTGGTAAATGCATTCAAACTGTAACTTTGTCAAGCCTCTTCCGACCAATAAGTAAAACCATCTCCAATTCATAGAGATATGTATAACAAAATGCTTATTCGTATTATTACACCATGCGGACTATATTATCCGGCACCTATTACAGGAAAATTGAATTATTTCGCCTCCTTAATAAATGCTTTGTTGAATATAAGGAAAAACGAGAGAAACGTAATATTTTCTTTTACGCCAATCTTGTTACTGTGTAGAACAAACAATAGATTAGCTCGTCAAATAGTTGATTGTCTTTCTCATTTTTTTGGTGAAGTACCTACTTCATTGTTGACTAACGTACTGCGTGTCTATGGCAGTTAAATTTATATGTATATATAACTGGAATATATAACTGGAAACGCGAAGGTATGATGACACCATACAGCCTAGTCTTTTGTGTGTTTATAAAAAAAAATACTGGTGGTAGGACCTCTTGTGAGTCCGCGCGGGTGTGTACCGGTCCCGTTTTTTTTTTATTGCTTAGATGGGTGGACGAGCTCACAAACCACCTGGTGTTAAGTGGTTACTGGGGCCTATAGACATCTACAACGTAAATGCCCCACCCACCTCGAGATATAAGTTCTAAGGTCTCAGTATAGTTACAACGGCTACCCCACCCTTCGAACCGAAACGCATTACTGCTTCACGGCGGAAATAGGCGGGTTGGTGGTACATACCCGTGCGGACCCGGACTCCCAAGAGGTCCTACCACCAGTGAAATTTCGAATGGTTGCCGAGATGCTACGTCCAGCGGCTTTGTTTCATTTTCCCACATGTGTGCACTTTCACAGCAGATATTGAACAGTTAATAAACAACCACTATTTTTCATTTAAAACTGAAGAAACACTTAATTAACAGAATAGAACAATTCACGCAACTTCGCTTTTTGTGTTCGAGCCAAGAAGACTTTTTGGATCGAACGAGACATAAATGCCAATTTGAATACTGGATCGGAAATTTCAAGGAGGTTTGATCCATTTAATGGGCGTCTATTGCTTTGGTAGATGAGTTCACCGCTCACCTAGTGGTTACCAGAGATCCCTAGGATAACAACGTGAAAGCCACCTCCGAACGCGAAGTCGAAGTCAAAAAAAATTGTGTTGTACAAATAATGTTCACCCTTCAATTCGTCAAATGCGTCACTAAAGAAATGAGCAAGGTAACATATTGGGGGGAGATGTAAGGTTAGTAGGTATTGTACATCATTTGTCGAGAACGAGATCGTACACTTTTACAATTTGATTGTTAAGAGAACACCCGTAGCTACCATCACCAGAGTCGAATCCATGAAGGAAACTAAAAAGATCGACTAACTACTCAGCGAAAGACAGCGGCTAGCTGTACCCCTGGAATCGATAATATCCAGAAGCACCAGAAGATATCACTCATCGCCAAGTGGGCATTTTCTTGCTTTTTTTTTATTGCCCTTGTAGGCAGACGAGCATACGGCCCACCTGATGGTGAGTGGTTACCGTCGCCCATGGACTTCAGCAATGCCAGGGGCAGAGCCAAGCCGCTGTCTACCATCGACATTACTTAGAAAAAACGAACTCTGCCCCAAAGTTTTTTTGTAAACACAATTAGAACACTCGAGAGAACAGGACGCAAATTTAGACATTTTTTCATAACACGTTCGTTCAAATAAGTACAATGAACATAAAAAAGACCACGTAAAACCAGAACTGTGTCAGCGATCGCCATTTTAATCTACCAAGCATATACTGTAGGTTTACTACATATTTTAAAATCACCCATTACATGTCACTATGTCAATAGCAATCGAGCTCTGCTTTGCGAGACGATCACTTTCAATATATAAAATACGTGCAACGATTTGTCTTAACTGCTATCTGAAATAGAAAATTGTCTTAAACCAAATTAATAAATCAGAAAAAATATTTAATGTTGCGTCTGTTGTTGGGATGAGTAATCGGGCTTCAGTGGTGAAACCCAAACATGTGCTAGAAGAAGACATTATGTAGGTTGCATTATGTAGGTTGTTGTGCTCCTAACATCCTACGCGCAGTCAGGTTCAGTCTACCTCTGAAAATCGCATCTGTAACAGCGCTGAAACAGAAAAAACTAAGAGAGCTCAATAATATCGTACGAACCTGTTTTTTTTCCCTACCTAAGCTGATAGCCTTGAAAGGCTATGTCAGCATTACATGAGGTAAGTGAGCTCACGGGGCTCAACCTGATGACGTTGCTAACACTGACCCTGGCAAGAGCAGTGCTTCGCAGTATCTACCACTAGATCAGAAACGCGACCCATTGAGAAGCGATTCAGCGAGAAACTCAGTGGGTTATGTCTGCGGGTTAATTTACTCACCGAGCCCTTTGTCGAGCTTCGTCGAGCCCTTCGAGGGTTTAGACGAGAATACCTGTTATAAGGATTTCCAGAACCATGTTTTCAAGCTATGTGTTGTAACTAAATTTAAGTCAGTAGATCATATCAAAGAATAAAAGTGTGGCTTCAGATAGATCGCAGCTGACCCAGAGTCTATTAACACCTGTTTCAATGGCAACGCTACTACTAATGTGTATTGGCAAGTATTTTTTAGTATGGTCATGTGATTTTGTAACTGATTTAAGCCCTGAATTCTCGAATATATCTCAGATTTAATGATTGCACTTAAAGTTATGTATGTCATGTACATATTTATAATTAGAAAAGACCCAGAAGACCCATGTAGAGTCAGATCGTATTTAGAGCTAAAACTGATTTCTTGAAATGCGATGTAAATAAATACATTCGTTGCTGTTAGCAAAGATAACTATGCTTCATATGTGAATGGTGTTAATATAACTTGACACGGTCATCATAGCAAATAATTCCTCAGGGCAGTTTTTTTTTATTTATTGCTTAGATGGGTGGACGAGCTCACAGCCCACCTGGTGTTGAGTGGTTACTGGAGCCCATAGACATCTACAACGTAAATGCGCCACCCACCTTGAGATATAAGTTCTAAGGTCTCAGTACAGTTACAACGGCTGCCCTGCCCTTCAAACCGAAACGCATTACTGCTTCACGGCAGAAATAGGCAGGGTGGTGGCACCTACCCGCGCGGACTCACAAGAGGTCCTACCACCAGTAAAGTCGATTGATATCACTACACGTAATTAGCCCTCGCTGTTCCAGAGCATCCTCTAGCGATAGATATGTCAACATGCTGTACATTATTCGCTGCGCTTGACATCGGACACAATGGCGGACGTTCCATGAATGTTTATCTTAAGTACTCGTATATTTTATATCGTGTTGAAGTTGAGTTCGAGCTTTATATTTTTACTTGCTTTTACACGCACCTTCATTCATGTTAGTGTATAATAGAAAATAAATAGAAATGATTTGTTGAAATGATAAATAAAAATGAATGTAAAAATGAAATGTTAGTTAGTTTCGCTAAAACTCGAGAACGGCTGAACCGATTTGGCTAATTTTGATCTTTAATTATTTGTGGAAGTACCGAGAAGGTTTAAAAGTGAGATAAATATGAAAATTCTTGGAATTAAATAAAAATAACAATTTTGTTTTTCCTTTGATGTGTCCCCCGTCGAACTGATTCCTTTTGTTTGTTTTAAGTTTATTTTATACAAAAGTTTAGGTATTTTATTTATCGATTGAAGAACTACGAAGTTTGCCGGGTCAGCTGGTAGAAAATAAATAATAGTTTAAAAAAAAACAAAAAAAAAACACTTTTATAGAAATCCAAAAGCGTGGGGTGCTATTCAGGATATTATCAACATAGCCCTTGTACTCATATCTGTTCATAACATATTTATAACTGTTGATACCATGCACCCCACGCCTTTTTTACAATAAAATCCTTCTTTAATCATAATTGTAATATAATAAAATTTATTTTCTATTTTTTAGTTGGATTTACTATAAAGGCGGATTTTTGTAGTTTTTTTAAACTATTATTTATTTTTCACTTTTTAGTTCAATTTCAACTTTTTCAATATATTTTTTCAAATTTTCAAAAATGTCATCTGAATCAGTCAGTAAGGCGCGCCTGGCAGTTTCCCTTCTTGGTCTTGACGCAGACACTCCGGGTCTCAGGAAAACAAAAAATCGCTAATCCTGATTATCCTAGTAAGGATAACGGATCAGACTGTTTAGAATATTGATTTGTCATTGGTCCTTAATATATATGCCAAATTTTGAGTTAATTCGACATTAATCCAGGGGTCAAAATCATGTTCACAGATTCCGTTACATACTAACATACATAGTATTATAACATACATACTAACATAAGTATGAAGCTAATAACCGCGTATTATAATACAGATGTTTCATGGGAAAGTTTTTTTACATAAGCATTCAATATATTTTTTTATGTTCTGGATGAAAGCTGAGCCGTATATATGTGCTTTTTTCTTGCTCTGAAAGCTTGTTAGCAAAATTTCATTACGATCGGTCAATTAAATTATTTTCTTCGATTTTCTTCATACCAAATGAAACTTTCGGATAGACTAAGTTGCGAAAAGATTTTTTTTGCAGAGAAACTTAGCTTAATTCGAGCTTCTTAATTACCATCATGCCTAACTTTGCCACAAAGCAGTCTTGTGTTGTAAGACTTGTAATCTACAATATAATTGATATTTTGAGTTCGATATCACTCAAAACTCTCTCAAAACTCAAATTAAAGTCATCATGGCCTAAAGGATAAGACGTCCGGTGCATTTGTATCGAGCAATGTACCGGTGTTCGAGTCCCATGTGCGCCAATTTTTCTAATGAAATAAGTACTCGAAAAATGTTCACGATTTACTTCTACGGTGAAGGAATAACATCGTGTAATAAAAATCAAACCCTCAAAATTATAATTTGCGTAATTACTGGTGGTAGGACCTCTTGTGAGTCTGCGCGGGTAGGTACCAACACCGCGCCTATTTCTGCCATGAAGCAGTAATGTGTTTCGGTTTGAAGGGTTTTTTTTTTCCACAGGAGAAAATCGCCGGGTATGTGGGAGTTGAACCTCATTAAAAACTCCTGCCGCTCACAGCCGGCGCCCTACCCCGGACCGGGCGGGAACCCAGTCGGAGTTATTGAGACAGCGGGACAGGGTTTACGCAGAGCATATTACATCCATCCCGCCGTCTCCCGGCCGTCAGCGACACGACCGCCGGTTCCCTCGGTCGACGGGCCAAGAGCCCGCATTGATGGCTCCGCGCTACACCTTCCCCCGGAGCGGTCGGGGGAACGGGGCCTACCACGCCGCCCCACGCCTAGGCTCCTTCCCGTACAAAACGAGTGGAGCCCGAAGCTCTTAGGGGGCCGGGTTACGGACGGGACCCCAGTCCCGACCACCTGCTCGGCGGCGGCGGATTTCTGCGTAGTGAGGAGAGCTTTGCCTCACTCGCCCCGCCGCCTCCTCCTGCGAGATGGTGCACTCGCAGAAGTCTAGCATAGCCTTCCAGGACTCGTCACCGCCAAACATCAACGCCACGACGCCACGGCAGCGACAAGTCCGGTCCTATCTTTGCGACCAGGACACAGCACTGCACCTCTCAAGCGGGGCAGACAGCGAGCGTATGCTCCGCCGTTCCAGGTCGTATCCACAATGGTGGCACCTCGTCGTCGGCTCAGCTCCTATCCGGTGCAGATACTTCCCGAAGCATCCGTCAGCACCTGCACTAGACGGAAGGTGAGGCGTCCTCGGCCACGATCGGTTTGAAGGGTGGGGCAGCCGTTGTAACTATACTTGAGACCTTAGAACTTATATCGCAAGGTGGGTGGCCTTTACGTTTAGATATCTATGGACTCCAGTAACCACTTAACACCAGATGGGCTGTGAGCTCGTCCATCTATCTAAGCAATAAAAAAAAACCATTTGGGCTGTGGGCTCGTCCACCCGTCTAAGCAATAAAAAAAACCGGTAGGCCGTGAACTCTTCAGTAATAAACCGAAAAAAAATTAATACAAAAGAGCATAATGACAGAAACACGAAATCGAAAACCAAACGAAGAATATATAATATTAAAACAAACAAACAGAACAATTTAAATTTCTCCCTTTTAAGTCGTGCAAGATATTGTTACGCCGGTAAGGGTAACGCCGTCTATCGCCGAATAGCCGAAACGAACATCAAAGGATTTAGTAACGTCTAGAACTCTCGAGAAGTACAACGCCATCTATTGTCAAAATAGCGGAAACACACACATCGAAAATACTCGACTTGTGAGGAATGTTCTCGACGATCCTAGGGATGTCGTATGGACTATAAAAGAGTTGCAGAGATGGCACGCAGTCAGTTAGTAATCGAAGCGAAACAGCAAACGGATCACCTGAAGCGAAGCAGAAGAAGCGAATTGAGAATTTTAAATTGTTCTGTGGGATTAATACAGTTTTAAGTTGTACTTTGGTGGAACATTTATTTATCCCGAACCCCAGCGCGTAACAATATATTAATACATGACAAATCTTCTCGCCCTCATTAAAATGCACCCTTAGGGCAAACGTTCTATTGAAGGGATGTCGATTCGTCCTTTACGTTTCGTTGTATTACATTAGCATTTCGTCTTCATAAAGGCCCTTGGTAATGGTGTCCTTCTTTGAGCACGAAACACTTAGTGATTCATGTTTGTTGTGCCCCTTATGTTTTATCAAATTATTTTTCGTTAATTACGATTTTGTGAAGTTTTTTTTGCTGCTGTTGCTCCTGAGATGAGAATATTTTTGAAATTATTCTAGGTAAATCAAATTTATTTAGAAAAATGTCAAAATATTTTTCAATATGTTGGAGAAGCCACAATTATTTGCACATCGTTAGACAACATAGGGACGAATAGGGTGTGATCGAGTTAAGATAAATATTGAGTACACAAATCACATTTGTTGTCTAAGAACAATTTAGAAATCTCTTCAGTCAGTTTTGGAGGACATGGCCTGCTCTAAGTGACACATTGAGTCTCTTAAAAAAGTCTTTGGAGCAAGCAGTGGCGAAATTTACCTTGGAAACAGTGCGTAAATCGATAGATTCGTGGCCAAACAGATTAAAGGCCTGTATAAAAGCCAAAGGTGGCCATTTCGAATAGAATATTTTTTTTTAATTTTAGCTGAGACTTTAATAAACATGTAGGTATAAATTTTAATAATTTTACGTTACTTCATAAAAAATGCATTTGCATTTGTAACAGAACTTACGGCTGGACTAAGTATAAGAAATATTTAGCTAACGCTGTACGTTGAGTCAAAACGCGTTGGTCCTACCGTTCTATTATTTCATGTGTTCCAGTTAACAGGATTGTTCCAATCCATGTGGACATCGCCATTGCCAGTAATTATATGAATAGACTAGCGACCCGCCCTCGCTTCGCTTCGGAAACATTAAATTTTTCTTATTGATAGCTGAGTCTCGTGGTTATTGTCGTACCACGGGTGAAGCCGCGGGGCGAAACTAGACAAAAAAAAGTAGCCTAAGTTACTCCTTATATCATCAGCTGTGAAAAGTCCCGTTAAAATCGGTCCATCCGTTTCAGAGATTAGCCGGAACAAACAGACAAAAAGACAGACAGACAACAATTGTAAAAAATGTTATTTTGGTGTATGTACCGTATATGATGTATTCATATGCTTGTAGTAAAAAGAGTATATTTCAATATTACAAACAATATTACAGACACTCCAATTTTATTTATATGTATATAAGTAGATTGGCAGGTTCCATTATTATTCCACGATTTTTATTTCTTCTTCATGAAAATCGTTCGCAAGGATGTGTCAGGTATTTCTTTGACAAAATCGGTCGTTGGCTTTAGTGCTTCAGCGGCAGTTAGCAAAAATAAGATGATTCCTGTACAACCAACAATTTTCTTGAGATAAATAACTGAATTTCCGTCATAGCGAACAGTAAAAGTATTATATTGTGGAATCTGAATAATAAAATCGTGCATTAAACAACGTCTAGTCACAGACGACGGCACAGAGCCGAGCTCTATGTTACTTGTCGTAAACTAGTCACAGCACTCCTCGGCTGCTTGTGGTCTAATTCATAGGAGAATGGGTCTAAGGAGTTAGAGAAATACAAGAAGAGAGAACAGTAGTGGCTTTTTATTTTTTTATTGCTTAAATGGGTGGACGAGCTCACGTCCCACCTGGTGTGACGTGGTTACCGGAGCCCATAGAAATATACAACGTAAATTCCGCCACCTATCTTGTGATATAGTTTTAGGGTCTCAGTTTTTACAGTGTAACGTCTGCCCAACCTCTCAAACTGAAACGTATTACCAAGGCCAAAGTAGGCAGGGCGTTCTACCATCAGTAAACTTCATTAGATTGTCTCTTTCGTTACGGACTAGCATTTGTTGAGACGCGACCTTCAATTCAATTTCAATTTACACATGTATTTCTCATATTATACTAATGTTTAAATCGTGTTACCAACTCTCTTAAGAGTTTAATAGAATCCCTTATTATAAAGCGATTGATGAGTAAAGTGAAATTACTTCGAACTCAAAGAAAAAACAGCATATAAATGTTTTTTTTTATTAACCTTGTAGGCAGACAGACATAGCAAGAAAACCCTCTGACAACCTGGAGCGACTCATAGTGACGGGTAAAGTGGATGGAAGACGATCCAGAGGTCGTAGCCGAAAAATATGGAGTGACCAAGTGTCTGAGTATCTGGACATGAGACTGAGCCACGGACTTCACTGTGCCACTGACCGACATAAGTGGCTAAAAATTAGACGAGCAAACGAACCGTCTAATGGTCAGTGGTTACCGTCGTTCATGGACGTCAGCAATACCAGGAGGGGCAGAACCAAATTATTGCCTACCGTTGTAATACTCTCCACAGTCCTCGTTTCAAGAAGGGACACACCGTGGAGGGGAGCTCATTCCATTCATTACCGTCTTGTAGTTCTACTGGATTCGTTGATTACGGATTGTAATAGTATTTCAAGTATTATTAATAAGCAACGTGCCTGACTTCTCTAGCATCTGTATTCAAAGTACCTTTAACGCACAAGAAAATTCCAGTTAAAATGATAGTGGAATCACTATTTCATCAAGAATAAGTTAGATATTTCCCTGAATCAAAGTTGAGCCAATCCCCTTTGTACTAGTAAATATTATTGTAGAATACCGGATGGTAGGTGCTCATACAGACCTCTGGAAATGCACTATGGATGAATGTACTAGTTCTAGGCAGTATCGAAGAGCTCTACTCCGTACTCCGGTGGCTGACGGTATTGTGGTAAAAAGGAGATGATAGGGTCAAAAGACACGCCGGCCGGCCACCAAACCGTTGGTTAGATCAGATAACTGCGCTCACTGGACTCTCTGTTGCGACCGCCCGGAGTGCCGAAAACCGAAGGAAATGGAAGCTGATGGTACAAAGAGCCACGAAGGGCTTTCAGGGACACGACCTTCAGCAATGAAGTATGTGACTAAGAACTCAAACAATTCATCAAACAATTCCTCAAACTATTCATATTAACTTAAGTATTACTTTGATACCGTTACCTTGGCACATACCTAGGTGAAGTTTTTCATTTTCATAATGTTTCAAAATTCGAATTAACAAAGATGTTATGGGCTTTTAAAGGTAACTGTTCAAAATGAATCTATTATAGATAAGATCCTATTTCTGAGTCATATCTCTGAGGACATATTTTTAGCTGTTAGCGGTAAAAGTACTGAATAATATAGATCACGAAGGAGACTCGTGGCTCATCACCGTATCCTGACGTTAAGTTGACGTACATGTTTTTACGATAAATTCCTACACGAATGTGCTTTTGAATATTTCAATAAAATATTACACGGGCACGTGAGTGTGACGCGCCTTTTCTTTTATATTTGTAAGCTCTGATTTGTTTTTCGTGCTGTCAGTACGTTTCTTCCGTTACGACTTCCGTTTTCATACGTTTCACATATATTTACATTACATTAGCTTCGTAATGTTACGTGCGTTTTATTTTGACACGAATATTTTTTAAGTTACGCTCACTTCGTATTCTTATGGATCGCGAATGAATAAAGAATAGGTTCTGCCGCGGCGGTTTGATTTTGGGCAAAATTTTGTGGACTCAAAAACTTCGGGCTCAACGAATTTTTACTTAATAGATGCAGGGGTTCTTTGCTTCACCAGGCATACAATTAAATTTCAAAAGTTCAGTTATAGTTGGCTGTCAATTATGAAACGTAAGTACCTGCTGTTTTTAGAGCTATTGGTAAAGATTGCGTACAGCAGAGATACGAATGTTGCAATGGATGTGTAGAGTAACGACAATGGATAGAATACGGAATGAATATGTTAGAGGAAGTCTGAAAGTGGCACTCTGTGAGATGGTATGGACATGTGATGAGGCGAAATGAAAATGAGGTTGGTAAGAGAATGTTAACTATGAATGTGGAAGGATATAGAGGAAGAGCTAGACCTAAGAAGAAATAAATGGATTGCGTGAAAGATGATATGGGTAAGAGGGGAGTGAGCGAAGAAATGGTATATGATAGAAGAGTATGGAAGGAGAAAACATGCTGCGCCGGCCCCAGGTGACTGGGAGAAGGGCAGGATAATGATGGTAAAGCGAAGGACAAGCGTAGAAGGTATTAAATCAGAAAGAGGGAGTTTTAGCTTGTGATAAAAATGTTTTAATATCACAAAAACAGAGTAACGAATTTTATGTTAATTAACCGCGATTGGAATCACATTGTCGATTCTAATTTATATGGAGCAAATTAGTTTAAAAGTCTACAACCCGTGGAATTCGAAACAATTACCAAGGCCAATTGTGTTTACAAAGCCCTAAAGCTTGGGTTCAGTTAGCAAATAATTTTCCTCCAAAGATTGAACCAGCTGCTAATACTGGTGGTAGGACATCTTGTGAGTCCGCACGGGTAGGTACCACCACCCTGCCTATTTCTACCGTAATAATGCGTTTCGGTTTGAAGGATGGGGCAGCCGTTATAACTATACTGAGATCTTAGAACTCATATTTCAAGGTGGGTGACGGCATTTACGTTGCAGATGTCTATGGGCTCCAGTAGCCACTTAACCCCGGGTGGGCTGTGAGCTCGTCTAACCATTTATGCAATAAAAAAGATGTGTGGTGTCGTGGGACACCGGATAGCAATGAAGTTCCTTATAAAAATATTAATTTTAAGTTCTATTCGAAGTATAAAGAAAATAGTTATTCAGGTATACATTTTTGATTATGATTTTTTTATTGATAAAAATAAATAAAAACTACTTTACAAAGTTATCAATTTTATTTTATTCACAATAATTTATAAGAAGTATATTAAAAATATGTTATTTTTCGTACGTTATTATAGAGTCGTGCACTGTGTGCATTACTAATAAAAAACTTACGTTACGAACGTTTTTTCCCGGTAAGGGTACGCCTCCGCATCGTACCATAAGGAACTTCGTACCAAAAAAAAAAAAAAATGCACATGGCCTTTCACTTAAGCCATGTCCGATTCTAGAGCGTCTTCTAAATTCTGGAAGAGCGCTAACTCCACGTCGATATATCAGGGCGTCGTGCCGTGACCGACGCGCCATCCAGAATCGTCGGGACGAACGTTCCTCAAGCCATAAAGGTATTTCGGGCTTGCGGTCTGTCGGATAATGTTTGTTAAGAGAATTGATGTTTTAGAAGTGGCCGTTAAGGAATTACGATGGCCCGCTCTCAACTGTTCATCCCTAATATCAGTGAACATAATAATAATAATAGGGTTGTCCAAAATCTAGAGTCGAAATAAATTTATTAGTCATCTTATTCATTACACTTAGTCATTACTGGTGGTAGGAAGGACCTCTTGTGAGTCAGCGCGGGTAGGTACCACCACCCTGCCTATTTCTGCCGTGAAGCAGTAATGAGTTTCGGCTTGAAGGGCGGGGTAGCTGTTGTAACTATACTGAGACTTTAGAACGAATATCTCAAGGTGGGTGGTGCATTTACGTCGTAGATGTCTATATACTCCAGTAACCACTTAACACCAGGTGGGCTGTGAGCTCGTCCACCGATCTAAGCAATAAAAAAATTACATTCTTGACCGGAATGGCTGTGATCGTCATGTGGTATTGGAGAGGATAGATTTATTGTATCTTACGATCTACCGCCATTTCTCTCTGAGGTCATCCTACTGCAGTAACTTAAGAGACCTCTCACTGCAGACCTCACTTGGTTGGTCCACCGTTCGGCTTGTAACATCCATCTGTTATCCCACGTGGAGGCGTTCTATAGTCTAAATAATAAATTTATTAGTATCTAGGTGGTCATGGTTCTGACGTCATCACCATTAGTCTGTGTTTGAGCGGAAAGCGAAACATCCAGACCAGCCATCAGAACAAGAACTTTTCCCGTGTCCGTCTATGAGTGTGTTTAAAATTATGTAAAGGAAAACCTTTATTATTTAAACCTTTTTTTTAAAGGATTTTCTTCAGTGTCATTCCGTGTCATGGAGTGAAGTATTTAATTCAATATAAAGAGAGTGGAGTGTTATATAGTTTATTAATACTGTTTACTGTTTAATTTTTAGTATTAATTTTAAAAGAGATTAAGGGCTTCATATATTGTATTCTTAATACAACAGTCAGCGGCGGCAACGATAAGGCAATTGTCATGACGCAAAGCCTTATCGAAGTACCGTTCCGACGCTAACTTCATGTGTTTCCGGATTAATTCGAGGCCCAAATCGTCGTGTTAGTCGACGCTACTCACGAACCACGGAGTTCCGACTGCTAACCTGCAAAAGTGGGATTGTACGGATTGGGGGGTGTCTATGTGTGGGCGGGTCGCGTGAGCGAACACCAACACTTGCGTAAGTCATGACGGGCCTTATACAAGTTTTGTAAAGTGTCACCTTATTCCGAAGGCAAATTTTAAATTTACGATTATGCGCGCCGTGGACTCTTAAAACAAAAATAATATTATTTTAATTATTCTGAAGGCTAAAAACGAACATCCGTAAACAAAATTAAGACTATAACGAATTCTTCGTATCGTCTCGTAAAATATAATTTATAAAGTTGAATACTTCCAATTTACGTTAAGTTGGGCTAAGTGTTCCAAGATCTTGTGAAGACACTGGAGAAGTAAAGATGGGGTGGTAACGCGGGCGGGAAACCGAAATAAGCATTTATTTTATACTGAAACCAAGTAACAATATGTCTGCTGCCAATCAGGGTTAATTTGTGACCAAACTGCTGGGAATTGAAGCTTCAATAGTCTTCCTAAGGTAGCTCGAAGCAAGGCTAGTTTTATCAGCCAGGGAACACTGAAGAGGAATGAAATTCCACATCTTTGAGGATAGATGATGATTAATGGATAAGGAGAGCTGAAGATCGGGCTCAGGGGTGTGAAATAGGAAAAGTCTACGTCCAGAAGTAAGCGACTGTGGGCTGATGATGGTGAAGGTTTGAGAAACAACTTCTCAAAACAATACTAGGCTTTGAACCCTCAGAAGATTACCAAACTTTTGAAGTAAAAGTCATAACGCGTGTTCTCGAAATGAGCTCCTAGACGATGTTCTTGTTACGTCTATAGCCTCTATCATCGCTTATCTCTATTATCTATTATCTCTTAAGGGCTTTCCTTAAGCCCTTAAGAGAAAACATAATCGCTTTCCGCTAACAAAAAGACTTAGAATGAACAATGTTCAAAGATATGCAAGTAGGTCAAATGGTGGGCATGACAAATAGTATTCGGGGTGTGACGGTACACGAACACGTGTGTCGCGACGTGGCTTACTATCTGAGAGCTAGCGATGTTATAAACGACTTTATCTTTTGCAACAGACTTGCAATATATCTTTGATTTTTTTTGCCTACCTAGCTGAGAGCCTTGAGAGGCTATTTCAGCGTAACTTTAACTAGTAGGTGAGCTCACTGGGCTCAAGCCTGACGAAGTTGCTAACACGAACCCCAGCAAGAGCCGTGCTATCTAATCTACCATCGGATCGGAAACGCGACCCACTAAGAAGATCCGGCAAGAAACTCAGTGGGCTGTGTCTGAGGGTTAATTTACTCGTCAAGCCCTTCGTCGCAAGCGACGGGTTCGACGAGAACGATGACCGGTGCTTGAGGTACCTAAAAGCACCGTTAGTGGATCGGGAGGAACTGAAATGACGTGTTTGGGGCGACGTCGACTGCTTTCCATTCTGTCCGCAGTATCGGGAATGTATCTTTGTAATACTGATAGCCATATTTAATTTTAATCCACTAGGTGTTGAGGGGACATCGGAAAGCATAGCCATCAGTAAAAGCCACCGTCCACATGATGCCGATATTGAATGCACATATATTTTGCTTTACATTACATGAAATTTTAAATTATAAATTATTATTTCCACATGGATAATAAAAAATAAAAAAGTGTGTGTGTCCGCTCCGACGCACGACTGGAGTTTACTGGATATAAAAAATTAAACGAAACAATACGAGAAATAGTTCTATATTACGACAACACGATACACTACAGATTATTAACAAATTAACGAGACACAAAACAAACGACTAACAAATATATGAAAATACAATAATGAGAGAAACGCGCGATCAGTACGAGGCTTTGTGGCGGACTGCCGGCGCAGCAGCCCGGCGTCACCTGCGATAACGCGGCCGCGCGTTGGCTCCTGATTGGCGCGCGCACGCATCACGCAATCAGGAGCCAATCAGGCGCATAACGCATTTCGTGTGACATGCTAGTACGATTTTGGTCCCCATAATTTTCATACCCCGGGCCTATATATGTAAATCGATTCTAAAGGGGTAAACTCCAATAAACTCCAAAAACTTAAGTCACTATAATATTTTATTTATAGTATTTTATTATTAGTAGTTCTATTCAGATAACGATTCGTTACTATACCAAACAAATTTTACGAACAAAAACATTGATCTTAAAATTAAATTTAAATCATTTGTTTCAGAAACAAGTTCAAACAAATACATAATATACCTATATTCTTTTCATTCATTCATACATTATTACGGACATATTACTGAATTAAATTTAAATGAAATTAATTTGTATTCCGCTTGAAAGCGAAAGAATTAATTAATGTCCTTCCTGTTATCCCTAAAGAATCTCAACTGTTATTATAAACACGTCAAGGTATATATAATAATAATATAGTGCTAATGTTGGGATGTCGTAAGCGTCTTATCTCTGTTGAGTATTTTAGCTGACTGCTAATTGGGAGTTCACTGGTAATGTTAGTTATACTACTGTACACATCTTCTGTAATATTATTCTAAGGTAGATCGAGATATTTAGGTGCTATAATTGTAAGGTACTTTCATAGGTTTTCGGGAGTCCTAGAAGTTACTCAACTTACTATAATTTGCGTAATTACTGGTGGTCGGACCTCTTGTGAGTCCGCGCGGGTGGGTACCACCACCCTGGCTATTTCTGCCGTGAAGCAGTAATGCGTTTCGGTTTGAAGGGTGGGGCAGCCGTTGTAACTATACTTGAGACCTTAGAACTTATATCTCAAGGTGGGTGGCGCATTTACGTTGTAGATGTCTATGGGCTCCAGTAACCACTTAACATCAGGTGGGCTGTGAGCTCGTCCATCCATCAAAGCAATAAAAAAAAATAAAAAATATTATAAAGCTGAAGAGTTTGTTTGTTTGAACGCGCTAATCTCAAGAACTACTGGTCCGATTTGAAAAATTCTTTCAGTGTTAGATAGCCCATTTATTGGGGAAGGCTATATGCTATATAACATCACGTTAAGGCCAACACAAATGGCGCACCAATAAACAATGTTTCAAAATAGGGGTTCAAATAGCACCTTAACATTCTATAATTTAAAAATATTTTCACTTTCTACGTAAATGAAGTGGGGGGTAAAATTTAGCGCTATGCCAAAGTAATTATTCCACGCGGACGGAGTCGCGGGCAAAAGCTAGTTACAAATATTTACATCACGTATATGCTATATTAAGATTTCTTAAAAAGACAAAAAAATTTAACAAAAAAAACGCTTTTCCGAATAAGACTTAGGTAAAAAAAGTTCACAACGAAGCTCCCTAAACTACAAAGCAGCGGACGCAGCCTTTTTTAACTTTTTACTTAAACATAACAGACATCCCAAGTTTTCGGGTTAGGAAACTAAAAACGTATAGAGTAGTAACGAGAAAATTTCCTGGGAAATTCCTCGAGGGCGGCAGATGTTCGACGAGGAATCGCGGCCAACTTTTATTCAGGTCGGGTTCATGGACGATCAGCACGCTACGTACAACGTGCGCTGCTGAGAAACTCTCGAATTCAATTAGAAATTTAATGGAGCTGTATGATATTTTTTTGGGCTGAGACCTCGTCCACCCATCTAAGCAATAAAAATAAAAAGCATAGATGGGCGGACGAGCTCACAGCCTTCCTGGTGTTAAGTGGTTACTGGAGCCCATAGATATTTACAACGTAAATGCGCCACCCACCTTGAGATATAAGTTCCAAGGTCTTAGTATAGTTAGTTACAACGGCTGCCCACCTTTCAAACCGAAACGCATCAGTCTGCTTGCTATATCTGCCGCCTATATCTGCCGTGAAGCAAATGCGCCACCCACCTTGAGATATAAGTTCTAAGGTCTCAGTATAGTTACAACAGCTACCCCACTCTTCAAGCCGAAACGCATTACTGCTTCACGGCAGAAATAGGCGGGGTGGTGGTTACCTACCCGTGCGGACTCACAAGAGGTCCTACCACCAGCAAGCAGACTGATGCGTTTCGGTTTGAAAGGTGGGCAGCCGTTGTAACTAACTATACTAAGACCTTGGAACGCATATATCAAGGTGGGGTGGCAGCATTTACGTTGTAGATGTCTTTGGGTTCCCGTAATCACTTAACAACAGGTGGGCTGTGAGCTCGTCCACCGATATAAGCAATAAAAAAAACATGGGTGTCAGAGAAAATCATTTAAATTAATATTTTTCCTTAAGATTCTTCATCCCTAAATCCCGAGTAACATTCATCTTAATGTAATCATGTGCTTTTTAGATTCTCCATCCCCAAAGCCGATACATTCATCTTAATGTAATCGTGTGAGAAGATATTTTTCATTTTTTCCCCACATCAGCTGCTGACCAGATGTCTGATCCGAAAGTACATATTTGTGTAAATATATTCTTGTATAACTAAAAAAACCACCCCGTCATGGCACGGGTAGTCGTGTGTCTACGGGGCGCATTATCTTCAATCTAAAATCCACGTTGCTTACTAAGTTTTAAGGCTTATTTTCTCTAGACTATTTATTTCTGTTTTCGTCCATTAACCTAACGTTTTAAATTCGCATACAGATAAAACGCAACGTCTGTTTTAAATTCATATTTTGTTTTCATCGCGTTTCCATCCGCGCTGCTTATATTTTTCAAATGGAAATGTTTGCATCTGTGTCGGCTGTTCGTTTTTCTATGTTAAATTTGTTAGCGTTGAAAATTATAATAGCGTTGAACTTTAGATATTTTTACGCGCTGGGGTTCGGGATAAATAAAAGTTCCACCAAAATACAACTTAACACTGTATTTATTCCTGAGAGAACACTTAAAACACTTAACGGACACTTTAAAATTCTTAATTCACTTCTACCGCTTTGCTTCAGGTGATCCGTTCGCTGTTTCGCTTCGAGTAGTTCCAAATACTAACTAACTGCGTGCCATCTCTGCAAGGCTTTTATAGTCGATACGACTCTCTCTCTCTTCGATCGGTTCCTCACTGCTGAGGATCGTGACTCCGTCCGATTTCGTCAACCAACTGTCTCCATCGATCCCGCCCTGCAGCTGTCAATACGACATCCCTAGATTTATCGAGTACATTCTGGGCAAGTCGAGTAGCTTCGGTGTGCGTTTCTGCTATCTGACAATAGATGGCGTTGCACTTCTCTATTTTACTAGTCCCTTCGATATTCGTTCGGCTATTCGGCGATAGATGGCGTTACTCTTACCGACGTAATAATATAAATCGAGATAAATATAATGCATTCGAAACGAACGCAGAGTGGATTTGAATGTTATATTCTGTAGCATGTGTCTGAGTAATTTTAAATTAGGTGATTCTAGGTAATTACTGGTGAATTGCGAGACCGCATGGGTAGGTATTACCATTCCGCCTATTTTTACAGCGAAGCAGTAATGCGTTCCAGTATTGGAGGGCACAGTAGCCGTCGTTCTAAAGAAGCGAGATTCATATCTCAAGGTGGATGGTGACATTAACGGTGTTCATGCTTATAAGCTCCAGTAACCAGTTAACACAAGGCAAGCCTTCAGCTAATTCGCCTACTTTAGCAAAAGTATACAAAATATATATTACATCGAGGGGTGAAAGGTTTAGGCGACATTTCGCTTAAAACGCAACTTTTATCTTTGTAACGAAAGGTCAGCAACGCACTCCACCAAGCTACAAAACGGTATCGATGGAGACAGCTGGTTGACGGAATCGGACTGAGTCACGATCCTCAGCAGCGGGGGACCGATCGAAGAGAGAGAGAGAGAGAGCTAAAGGTCTATTTTATTTAGTATCAGTATCACCAATGTTTTAGCTGAACTTAAATTAAGTTTACCCCATTCAGATAGCTGAATAAGTTTAATTGATATAATTGATATTTTTTTCCAAATTTTAAACTTTAAATTACTCTCGAAAAGCTGCATAAATGTTGCTTAAACCAAATAACCATTCAGTCCACGACATTTTATCTACTTATATACTAATATTGTAAACAGGAAAGATTTGTTTGTTTGTATTGAATAGGCTCCGAAACTACTGAACCGATTTGAAAAATTATTTTACTGTTTGGAAGCTACACTATTCCCGAGTGACATAGGCCATAATCTTTTTTGAAAAAATTAGGGATCCTTACTAAAACTCTATTAATATAACCCAAGGTGTAAAAAATTACCTAAAATATTCTTTACATCGCGTGCCCTGCAAAAACTATTGATGATAGAATAAAATTTACTACGGCTTTGTACAACACATTATTATTTACAAAAAGTGTCGCGACAGCATAATAATATGTCTAACTATTATAGTTATGCCGCAATAATTGTTCTTTTATTTTAAAAAATAAAACAACGTCAAATATCCTTGAAATTTTTTTTAAAGACCCGAGCGAAGCCGGAGCTGGCCGTTTGTAATATATATTCCGATACCCTATTTTAAAACAACATTCGTGCCACTAATGTAATTCATTCAACTGAAATAAACTCATAAAAATCCGTCACATGTGAAAAATTTTTACCACATACAAAATAATTGTGCATTTAACAGTAGCGTTTATTGAGGTCGGACCATAAACCCATGGGGCGGCGATGGGCTTGTCGTGGCGAATGAACTCACTAATCCGACAAGAGTTATGAGACAGCCTCACGCCATGCTGACGTTTTAAATCGTCTAAATTTCGTTTTTGTTGCTTTTGATGTCATATTTTGGTGTCAACTTCTATTTATGGACAGAAGGCACGAATGTTATTATAATTGTATTACATTTTTTTATTTTGAAAAGGGGCATATGGGAATAAGTAAAATAGCTACGACGGCAGGTCGGATTGGAAACGTTTTTGAAGTGAAACTTCTTTAGGCGCGTTGAGAGTAAAATTTAACTCGCCACAGATTCGTTACGGCTAGAGAGAAAAGATAAAATTTAGGAAGAGCGAGAATGAGTAAATAGACAGAGTATCTCGCAAACCACTCGCCCGTGGAGAGAGAGAAAGAACAAAGCATTTCCTATTACAAGAGAAATTTGATTGAAGGATGAAAAATGAAAAGAATCACAATACTACACGCTGCGAAAGAAGTTTCACTTCTTCCACGTGCATCAAGTTGCACGTACACCATTTTTTTACATAACAATAGTTTTATAGAGTTAACATAACAAGAGTTTTTGTTACAGCCGAATTTTCCGGCCGGCTATTCCTGCCGTGAAAAAGTAATGCGTTTTGGTTTGAAGGGTCGGGCAACCGTTGTAACTATGCCGAAACCTTATAACTTATATCTCAAGGTGGGTGGCAACATTTGCGTTGTAGATGTCTACGGGCTCCGGTAACCACTTAACACCAGGTGGGCTGTGAGCTCGTTCAACCATCTGAGCAATAAAAAAATAGACTACAAAATGTACCTAGACTTGGCGCTGTTGTGACTCCAGCTAGAATCACTAGAATAGGTAACTAGTTTTTCTCATTAAGCGAAAAGCTAAATTGTAATTCCGATTTCATTGTATTTCGATCTTTTTTTTTTATTGCTTAAATAGGTCATGACTTCATATGAATATTCTTTATAACATTGCCGCCAAGCACATCACTTAACTCGCAAATAGACACACACGTATTTCAACCATTAAGCCAAACAGAGAATACGCGGCAGTAAAAATAAAAAAAAATAGCGTCGGAATTATTCATATTCGCGTCGGCACCGAAGCTACTAAGTCAACGTAACATTTCGTGCCTTAAATATATTCTAACGTGATTCTGAAACGCGAATCGGCGTTTTAGGTTACGAATTATCGAAACTTTTGATAGGCCAGCTGATAATTTTTTCTAATGAAATACGTACTCAACAAATGTTCACGATTGATTTCCACGGTGAAGGAATAACATCGTATAATAAAAATCAAACCCGCAAAATTATAGTTTGTATAATTACTGGTGGTAGGACCTCTTGTGAGTCCGCGCGGGTAGGTACCACCGCCCTGTCTATTTCTGCCGTGAAGCAGTAATGCGTTTCGGTTTGAAGGGTGGGGCAGCCGTTGTAACTATACTGAGACTTTAGAACTTGTACCTCAAGGTGGGTGGCGTATCTACGTTGTAGATGTCTATGGGCTCCAGTAACCACTTAACACCAGGTGGGCTGTGAGCTCGTCCACCAATCTAAGCAATAAAAAAAATAAAAATGATAAGAGTGTCTCCGAATTTAAAAGAATGTGCTTCCGTGTTAAATAAATGTACGCTTATTAGTCTTAAAAAGGTTGCTTTATTTCGAATGATCAGATAATTCAAATCATAAACTAAATAAATGGTTCGCTTTGTTGACCTTGTTTTTAATGTCTTAGATACATTAATTGTTGGCGAGGAAGAGGAGGCAAGCAGTGGTCTACAGATGAAATGAATATTTTATTTTTACTTCCAAATTATATTTGAAATAACGGCCGTGACAATATACAGGTACATAGGTGTTGTGCGTAAGGTTGCTGCGAGAGAAGTGACGGTGCGGTTGCAGTAGTGCTCGTTGACCGATTTCTTTTTTTTGGTAGTTTTTTGTGCGCATAGACATTAATTGAATCTGCAATTATATTTAGTGACCCGCTTTGCTGAACAAAAGGTTGAGATTGAGTTCCCATTTGCGGTGTATTTGGAAACTGTGCTTAAAATGCACATTCCATTGGACAAAATCCTAGTATAGGGCTAATCAAAGTAAAACTTTTTCATTCGCCAAGCAGCTGCTCTAGAGTTGTTAGGTCCCTTCGGAGGCGCTCGGGCAGCTGTAAGCTAATCCTACCCCCTCCTGGCTGAGCCTTTGCTCGCCCACCTGTCCTGGTGTAACTGGAAAGGCCTCTGGGCCACCAATAATCCTTCAATACTAAAAAAAACCTACTATAAATCCTAATCTAAAAATACTTTAATGAATTTTATTTCTATTTAACGACTACTTAGTTTTGTAATATTTTTTTAGCATATTATTTATTTTAACGTATTTATAATTATATTTTTAGATCAGCGTGGTATGGACATGTGATGCGCAGAGAGAAGATGCATACGACTAGGAGATGTATGGAAATGGTAGTGCAAGATAGAGGGGGAAGAGGTCGACCGAAGAAGACATGGATGGAGTGTGTGAATGACGATATGAGAGAGAGAGGGGAGTGAGTGTTGAGATTACGGCTGACAAAAGAGAATGGAAGAGAAAAATTTGCTGTGCCGACACCATCTAGTGGGAAAAGGTGGGGACAAAGAAGAAGACTACTTGTCATGTCATTTTAGAAATATTAACCGTATCCAAAACTAATAAATCCGAGATACGTTATTTTTCTTCATTCGTGTTAAGAAAACATAGAAAAACTTATACTATAGATTGTGATACTCGCGTAGATAAACATTGAATCTATTAGTATAACCTCGATTTTGATACCAGCGTTTTTTTAAAGATTAAAGTCACGGTCCTTTTTCTGATCCTCGCATCGATCCCCCGCTGAATCATTTTCTCACATACGATTTCCCTTCATCTGCTGCGATCCTTGGCTTCGTGAAGGGTATCGTAAAAGTTGACGCTCAGAGAAGACCGAATTTGGGCCGAGCATCTACTTAGGGTGCGATGTTGAAAGGTCACTGAAAAACGTGGAATTAGACGAATACTACAATTGCGGTAGGCAGCGGCTTGGCTCTGCCCCTGGCATTGCTGAAGTCCATGGGCGACGGTAACCACTCACCATCAGGTGGGCCGTATGCTCGCCTGCCTACAAGGGCAATAAAAAAACAAAAAAATGTGAGCCGTCACGGGACGCCAGGCAGATGTGAAACATCGACATTATTTTGTAAAAGTAATATGCAGAAAAGAACAGATTGTGATAGGAACTAAATATATCATAATGATAAAATAAAATGTTAGGAAAAAATAATTTGTTTTCAAGTAAAACACAGGTTATGTGTACTGTAGTAAACAACACTGTATACACTACGGAGTATACACTATAGGTATCCGAGCTCAGTGTAGCGAGAGAGATGGCTTAACGCCGGATCGAGTGGGAGAGAATCGCACAGTCGATTGCGCATGACGACGCGTCGCCACGGCATGCGTCGCCACGCGAATAGAATTGAAATAGAAGGTTCAAACCGTAATTGGAAAACCAGTTCAAAGTAATCCAATGATTGATTAGAACGCGTACTTATTTTGCAATACAAATAATCAAAACAGCTGAACTAACTCTTGTGGTAAAATATTTCGCAACCGGTCTTATATTATAAATCGTATTTATGTAACAGAGATTATTCAAAGTAATTGCTTTCGCCGAGATCGTTATAACGGAGCTATCAGCTTAAAAACTCGACACAAAGATAATACGGATAATCTCTCTGAGGCTCCACTCATTATACGAATTATGCGAGATTATGGTCGATATAAGCCTTAATGTAATTATACTAAATCGATAAGACCGGGCGAATTCGCGGCTTTATAAATCGGAATACAACTGCTTAAAGCTTGCGGTACAGCTTTAACATTAACGCCGGTATGTTGCTTGGAACTTTTTTTTCTAGTAACTTTTTCTAGTAGTTTCTAGTAATTAATTCTAGTTTTTTTTTTTTTCTTAGATGTGTGGACGAGCTCACTGCCCACCTAGTGTTAGTGGTTACTGGAGCCCATAGACATCTACAGCGTAAATGCGCCACACACCTTGAGATATAGTTCAAAGGTCTCAGTATAGTCACAACGGCTGTCCCACCCTTCAAACCGAAACGCATTACTGCTTCACGGCAGAAATAGGCGGGGCGGTGGTACCTACCCGTGCGGACTCACAAGAGGTCCTACCACCAGTAATTACGCAAATTATAATTTTGCGGGTTTGATTTTTATTGCACGATGCTATTCCTTCACCGTGGAAGTCAATCGTGAACATTTGTTAAGTACGTATTTCATTAGAAAAATTGGTACCCGCCTGCGGGATTCGAACACCGGTGCATCGCTCGATACGAATGCACCGGACGTCTTATCATTTAGGCCACGACGACAAAAGTAGCCTCGGGGCGTTATTATAGATTCACCAAACTAGTAGGTGAGCTCACGAGGCTCAAACCTGACATCGCTGCTAACACTAACCCTAGCAAGATCCGTGCTTCGCAGAATCTACCACCGGATCGGAAACGCGACCCACTGAGAAGATCCGGCGAGAAACTCAGTGGGCTGTGTCTGTGGGTTAATTTACTCACCGAGCCCTTCGTCGTAAGCGACGGGTTCGACGAGAACGATGACCAATGCTTGAGGCACCTAAAAGAACCGTTAGGGGATCGTACTTGTGACCTATATGGTAGTTGAAATGACGCTAAAACTGCGTTATAATCTCGCAGATAGGTACCATTATTTCTAATGAAATGCTTATTTAATACATATTCACGTATAAGCTCCACAGTAAAGGAATAACATCGCGTAATAAAAATCAAAAGCACAAAAATTTGAATTTTCGTAATACCGGTGGTAGTCTTTGAACTTCGTAAAAATATTATGCCTATTTCTGTGAAAAAGTGATATTGCGTTCTAGTTTGAAGAGTGTGGTTTGTACAATAGAGACTTAGAACTCTCGGCTACTATGGCCTTTAACTACTTTACATTAGGACTATGAGATCGTTTATTGAGGAATAAAGACCTTCGTATATCACAAAGACTTAAATTTTTAAAACCGACACTTTTTAAATAAAGTATGTAAATAAAACTGACAACAATACGTCATTTGAGCCTAATGGAGCTTTCGCTTTATATTCCACTCACACATTCACACAACGCATTTTACGAAGACATCCCTACATGCTTATTGTTGACTAATTAAATAGTGGACTTTATGCATAGCTTTATTGATGACTAGCGACCCGCCCTCGCTTCGCTTCGGAAACATTAAAACACACATGAAACCAAGAAAATAAAATAAAATAAAATAAAAGTAGCCTATGTTCATCAGGGACAATGTCGGCTTCTAATGGAAAAAGAATTTTTCAAATCGGTCCAGTAGTTTCGGAGCCTATTCGAAACAAACAAACAAACAAATCTTTCCTCTTTATAATATTAGTATAGAAGACTGAAATTTTTAAAACCGACACTTTTTAAATAATGTATGTAAATAAAACTGACAACAATACGTCATTTGAGCTTAATGGAGCTTTCACTTTATATTCCACTCACACATTCACACAACGCGTTTTACAAAGGCATCCCTACATGCTTATTGTTGACTAACTCAATAGTGGGTTTTAAGCATTGCTTTATTGATAAAAAGATTTTTTGGCGCAAAACCATGATGACCTCCATTTTGTTTTTTAAAACCTATATTGTTATTACAGTTAACCCGCCATTCGGAGTGCAAAATGTATTCGTAACAGATCATACGCCATCCGTAATTATTAGGTTATATAGATTTAGAATCCGGGTCAGGGGAAAAACTGGTCAAAACACAAATTCCGTACACGTATACAGTCTGAGGTAGAATGTAAGGAAAGTGGCAAACAGATTGTGCTCTGTCTGATTAATGAGTTGATCGCAGTTAAGTTTCAAGTTCCTTTAGGCCAACTTCAAAAAACTTTTTGAAGTCGTCATGGCCTAAATCAAGATGTTCGGTGCATTCGTGTTGAGCGATGCATCAGTGTTCGAATCCCGCAGACGGGTACGACTTCTTCTAATGAAATAGATACTCAACAAATTATGTTCTCGATTGACTTCCACGGTGAAGGAATAGCATCGTGTAATAAAAATCATACCCGCAAATTTTAATTTGCGTAATTACTGGAGGTAGGACCTCTTCTGAGTCCGCGCGGGCAGGTACCACCACCCCGCCTATTACTGCCGTGAAGCAGTAATGCGTTTCGGTTTGAAGGGTGGGGCAGCCGTTGTAACTATACTGAGACCTTAGAACTTATATTTCAGGGTGGGTGGCGCATTTACGTCGTATATGTCTATGGACTCCAATAACCACCTAACACTAGGTGGGCTGTGAGCTCGTCCACCCATCTAAGCAATAAAAAAACTAACAGCAGTATTGTGTGTCGTAATCGATTGTAAAACTCTAAACGTCAAGAACGTTAGTTTCTCTATAGAATTCCGGCATCGAACCTACGATGAGCCTAATAAAATGATCGCCACGGCGAAATGTACATATTATTATATCAGTACATACGAGTAATACATTTTTGTTGAAAAGAGCCCTTTAATGTTTTTTTCCGGATAATGAATCTTCAACTCAAAGAACTCGAACATGAAAATAATAATTGCAACATGTTACTGACGTGTAATTAAAATCTTGCTTCCAAAGGTTCGTATATTTTTATCTTTTTTTTTCTTTTTCTGTGAACATTTTTTTTTTCGTGTAAGCTTATTTTTGTTTGTGTTCTTCGATAATTGCTAACTAGATGATGACCGAGCTTTGCTCGTTTTTTTTTTTTGATAACGCCATCTTGTTGTGTCTTTAAGGCGGTTAGTTGCCCTCAATTAAGAAAAATAGTATTATTATTCGCCAATAGATGTCGGGAAGAGTTGATTATTCAAAACACGAATAAAACAACATTTTCGGAAAATAAATCGTAGCTAGATCGATTTATCGCCCCCGAAGTCCCCTGTATACTAAATTTTATGAAAATCGTTGGAGCCGTTTCCGAGATTCAGATTATATAAGTATATATAAAGTATATACAAGAATTGCTCGTTTAAAGGTATAAAATACATATAAGATAATAATATTTTAAATTCTAGAGTAAATTCGATTCGGTAAAGATTTTGAGGGAACCAAATATGTACATTATTTGGAGTGTTCCAAAAATAACAAACTAAGCTTCTTGTAACTCATCTTACGGTGAAAACTACCACTCCGAAATTTAGTAATTTTTTTTTGTAATTTAGGAAGTATGTAAGTTTTTTTTTTTTTTATATCAAGGTGGGTGGCGCATTAACGTTGTGAATGTCTATGGGCTCTAGTAACCACTTAACATCAGGTGGGCTGTGAGCTCGTCCACCCATCTAAGCAATAAAAAAAAATAAAAAAAAACATATCTTGAAACGAATATCTACATGTTCAACTGAATGTGGGTCTTTGTGTATTAAAATTAATATAAAGTATTTGTTGAGTAATTTGTGGTCTGTTTAAAAAAAAACTTATGAAGAATCAGTATTTACTTCGGTCATTACTGCTTCAAGACAGAAATAGACGGGATTGTGATACCTACCCGTGCGGACTCACAAGAGGTCTTACCACCAGTAAATGTAATGTAAGTAAATTTTTACGACATGGAAATTATTTGAACCTGGGAAAGGAATCCTAGGCTCACTTTCACCCCACCGCTAAACTCGGGTCTCCGTTCATGCTATAGACTTTAGTTCGCGTAAACAGAGCTGTGGAAAGCTAGTCTAAAATTAATTTAAGGTTTGAATGGCAACATTGTTGAAGCAGTCCGTTTATGGAATGCACTACCGTTAAGCATCAAACAATCCTCGCCGGAAATTTTCAAGTTCAGATTAAAATCGCACTACCTTGCACAATAATATCGGATCGTTTGGAACCTCTGGGTCTGCGGAGGGACTTCGGTTCCCTCTGTATTTTGTACCGAATGTTCCATGGGGAGTGCTCTGAGGAATTATTCGAGATGATACCGGCATCTCATTTTTACCACCGCACCGCCCGCCACCGGAGTAGAGTTCATCCATACTACCTGGAGCCACTGCGGTCATCCACAGTGCGCTTCCAGAGATCTTTTTTGCCACGTACCATCCGGCTATGGAATGAGCTCCCCTCCACGGTGTTTCCCGAGCGCTATGACATGTCCTTCTTCAAACGAGGCTTGTGGAGAGTATTAAACGGTAGGCAGCGGCTTGGCTCCGCCCCTGGCATTGCTGAAGTCCATGAGCGACGGTAACCACTCACCATCAGGTGGGCCGTATGCTCGTCTGCCTACAAGGGCAATAAAAAAAAAAAAGAAAAAAAAAAAAAAAAAAATATGACTCCTACGATATAACTGTACAAGTTGGTACTCATTTTGTATTTACCTATACTTGCATATTTTTAGTATTTATTTGTATTTAATCGTATGTAAGTCTATCTTATATTGTATTTATTTTTTACATGTGTATATAAGTATATATCTTTATCTATGTTTATTAAGATATAGCACCGTCCATGCTAGATTGCTTATTCCTCTCCCTGCAAAGCTGCCTGGAAGAGATCGCGATAAGGCCGCCAATTTATGTCTCCGTCTATTATTTGTTTTATATGCTTACTCTGTACATGTGGTGTTAAATAAAGAGTTATATTATTATTACTGTCTGTTCTACAATGGGGCCGATGTCCTCTGAACCACAAGTGATTACCCGCCATTTTGATAGACGCCATCTTGTGCACACATTCCTCGTGCGGTTGTGGCATAATTCATAACAACGTGATTAATATTCAACGATTCAAAGCATTCGTGTCCGTTGAAATTGATAGTTTGGATACAAACTGTGGGTTGTTAGTTAATAAATTGAACGGATAGGCTATCTAAGACCGTCCATATTAGATTAGTCATCACTACTTGGAACATATTGTTACGCGCTGGGGCTTAGGATAAATAAAAATTCTACTGAATTACAAGTTAACACTGTATTCATCACTTAGAACACTTCACAAACACTTTAAAATTCTCAATTCGCTTCTTCCGCTTCGCTTCAGGTGATCCGTTCGCTGTTTCGCTTCGAGTAGTTCCGATAACTAACTGACTGCGTGTAATCTCTGCAACGTTTTTATAGTCGAGATGACATCCCTAGAATCGTCGAGAATATTCCACAAAAGCCGAGTACTGTGTTTCCGCTATCTAACAATCGATGTCGCTGTACTTTTCGAGCGTTCTAGATGCTACTAGATCCTTCGATATTAGTTCAACTACTCGGCAATAGATGGCGTTACTCTTACCGGCGTAATAATATCAATAAATTTTACTTTCCGTATACAATATAAGCTTTTGTTTTGATTATTACCATAGCTTAGTAATATTTTAATGTGAATGTCGTCTTATCTTAATATTTAAATAATAATTTTCAAAGCCTGCCTCACTATTCAAAGCCGAACGTATTTTTTTGCTCCTAAGCGGCTCCGCTCAGCTTTTTATATCGTATTGTATGTCATTTATCAACACGTTCTCTGGGTACTTCTTTAACTTAGCGCTTATCGTCGGAATTGGCTACACGAGGCTATCATAATCCTTGCCCTTCAGTTCTTCGGCTAGATATCGCATTGCGTCCGTGTAACCGGTGGCCGTCAGATCACGATTACAAGTTCAGCGTAACTCCTAAGTGCTTCGTTCTCGGCGAGATTATCTGTCTTTATTACAGTTCAGCAGCAATTACGTTGTCTTAATAACGTTTCCTGGCGATACACGGCACTCGTAAAACTGTGCAGCTCTGGCCAAAACCCTGGTACACATCCGTGACACAGTGCTGCGTCGTTTAGCTAACTGAACGACCAACACTGTTTATTTCTGCATGAGATACGAATTTTCAGAGCGGGTGCAATTACAAAATATCTATGTGCTTAGTGAAAGCTTATTAACGTTCTCGATAGCGTAAAAGTTAACTCAACATTGTATGGAGTTGGAGCGTTTGTCTACGTTTGCCACTAGGGGCGCTGTTCCAACTGTATACAAATTTGAGTTAACTTTTACGCTATCGTTAACGTTAAAAATTCGGACTAAGCACATTATTCTTCTAGTAAACTAATTCTATACTTGAGTAGGAGTGCTCAGAATTTACCTGCTGTTATGTGGTTAGGAGATCCATCCACTCCGATAGAAAAGTTTTGAAACTGCCATAGTAATATATGTCGGCGATACAACAGGGTTTTCACACGTAAGATCTGTTACAACAAAAATACAATACCTTACTATGAAACGTTAAAATTACTTGAGTAGTACAAAAAGCACTGTCTTAATTTTTACACAATTAGCCATTTTGTGATATTTCTACAACTTCTTTTATACAAACAAATTGAATTACTGTGTAACAATAGCTTAATATTCAGAATAAATATTTTAATAAATTTTACATGACTCTGACAGCAATTAATTTTACTTATATTACATTTAACAAATATAAAGAACATAATTAGTATCAAGTCTGATAAAAGATGGCTGTCATCCGCATAGCAATGCATGCCATCAATAGATAGCATGTCATTGATATGCAGTATGAAAAGCGTGGGGGAGAGCACCGAACCTTGTGGAACACCAGCGTTGATGGTCATGGTATCGGAGCAGCAGCCGTCGACTACAACTGCGATGCTCCGTCCATCCAAAAAGCTAGCGATCCACTTGCAGAGTCCCTCAGGGATCCCGTANGCTGTTAAGTGGTTATGAGATCTGTCCACTCCAATAGAAAGGTTGTGAAACTGCCATAGTAATATATGTCGGCGATATGTCAGGGTTTTCACACGTAAGATTTGTTACAACAAAAATAAAATACAATACAATACTATACTATGAAACGTTAAAATTACTTGAATAGTACAAAAAGCACTGTCTTAATTTTTACACAATTAGCCATTTTGTGATGTTTCTACAACTTCTTTTATACAAACAATTTGAATTACTGTGTAACAATAGCTTAATATTCAGAATAAATATTTTAATAAATTTTACATGACTCTGACAGCAATTAATTTTACTTATGTTACTTTTAACAAATATAAAGAAACATAATTAATATCAAGTCTGATAAAAGATGGCGCCAACAACATGATTTGCATAAACAATTGCAATACTTATTCAAAGTATTAATGTTAATTATAACAATTTATTTTTAATATTTATGCTTATTAATATTTCAGTATTTTAACGAAACGTGATATCCAAGTCTGAAATCTACTGGCCCATTCTTTAAACACGAAAATTCCCAGGATATTTGGCTTAAACGACATTTTTGCAGCTTTACAGGAGAGCCATTTAAAGTTTAAAATTTGGAAGCTCAATTAAAAACATCGAACTGTTGATGCTAATATATATAAAAATAAATTGCTGTTCGTTAGTCTCGCTAAAACTCGAGAACAGCTGGACCGATTTGGTTAATTTTGGTCTTGAATTATTGGTGGAAGTCCAGAGAAGGTTTAAAAGGTAAATAAATATGAAAATGCTCGAAATTAAATAAAAATAACAATTTTGTTTTTCCTTTGAGGCATCCCCCTTCGGACGGATTTCTATTGTTTGTTATAAATTTATTTTATACAAAAGTTTAGGTATTTTATTTATCGATTGAGGCACTACGAAGTCTGCCAGGTCAGCTAGTACAAAATAAAACCCACCAAAGATCAATGTCGCGTATTAAGCCAAATGTCGTTAAGCCACATAGCTTTTCACCCCCCGAAATGACTGATTCGCGGCCCAAATGGGCAGGATCATAGCACTCACTCATGTATAACTAGTCAGGTCATAAGTATTGTCACACAGTAAAACCTTTTCTTTTAGAATGCTGGCCACAAAAAAGTTTATTGAATTCGAATTTCGAATTGTTCATGAAAATAAAAATGCATACTTTTAGAATTTTACCCATTTTTAAATATGGAGTGGACGCTTAAAGAAGACCGTGTTGCAGTTATTGCGTTACATCGTTGCGGTTACGCGCCAATTCAAATTTTTTACATACTGAATAATTTGAATAAAACCAAAAGATTCGTTTATCGTACCATCAAACGATACAATGAAGACTCTAGTGTAGATGACAGGTCAAGAAGGTGTCGCCCTCGGTCTGTTAGGACTCCAGCAGTGATAAAAGCTGTGAAGGCGCGAATTCAAAGAAATCCCAAACGTAAGCAGAAACTGTTGGCCCTTCAGATGGGGTTAAGCAGAACCACGGTGAAAAGGGTGTTAAATGAAGACTTAGGGCTTCGGGCATATCGAAGAAAAACAGGACATCGTTTGAATGCTCGTCTAATGGACCTGAGACTGAAGAGATGCCGCGCTTTGTTGAAGCGGTACGCGGGAAAAAAATATCGGGAAATTCTTTTTTCGGATGAAAAAATTTTTACCGTAGAAGAGAGCTACAACAAACAAAATGATAAGGTGTACGCACACAGTAGTGAAGAAGCGAGCAACCGTATTCCGCGTGTCCAACGAGGTCATTTTCCATCCTCGCTCATGGTATGGTTGGGAGTTTCTTATTGGGGCTTAACAGAGGTACATTTTTGTGAGAAAGGTGTAAAAACGAATGCAGTTGTGTATCAAAATACAGTCCTGACGAACCTTGTGGAACCTGTTTCTCATACCATGTTCAATAACAGGCACTGGGTATTCCAACAAGATTCGGCGCCAGCTCATAGAGCGAAGAGCACACAAGACTGGCTGGCGGCGCGTGAAATCGACTTCATCCGGCACGAAGACTGGCCCTCCTCCAGTCCAGATTTGAATCCGTTAGATTACAAGATATGGCAACACTTGGAGGAAAAGGCGTGCTCAAAGCCTCATCCCAATTTGGAGTCACTCAAGACATCCTTGATTAAGGCAGCCGCCGATATTGACATGGACCTCGTTCGTGCTGCGATAGACGACTGGCCGCGCAGATTGAAGGCCTGTATTCAAAATCACGGAGGTCATTTTGAATAAACTTTAGTGTCATAAGAATCTATGTTTTGTTAAGTTCTTTTAGGTATATGAATGGTTACATAATGAATATACTTGTTTCAGTTATTTTACATTAAACATGTGACAGAATTTATGACCTGACTAGGTATGTGGCGTTACGCCCGGGTTTTCACGCATAAGGTCTATTACAATGATAATACAATATAATTCTATAAAACGTTAACATTACTTGTTTATTACAAAAAAAGCCATGTCTTAGTCTTTACACAATTAGTCATTTTGTTCACAAAATATAGCTTAATATTCACAATACATATTGTAGTGATTTTTACATGACTGACATTAATTTATTGTACATAAATTACTTTTGACTTAAATAAACTAACATTGTTATTAGCCAGCCTAAAAATAGATGGCGCCTACATCATTTGCATAACCATTACAATACTTAATTAACTTATTACTGTTAATTATAATATAAATTATTATTAATATTAATTAATTATTTATATAGTAATTTGTGTTTTAAAACAATAATATAAACATTAAACATATTTTATTCTGGACATTTTCACATCAAAACAGTGTCTGCTAATTATTAAATATGTTTCATCTTGCTAATAATAAATAAATAATAACGTAGAATACATAACTATACTTGAGACCTTAGAACTGATATGTCAAGGTGGGTGGCGCATTTACGTTGTAGATGTCTATGGGCTCCAGTAACCACTTAACACCAGGTGGGCTGTGAGCTCGTCCACCCATCTAAGCAATAAAAAACATAAACTAATCTATATATTATCATGCTATTTATTGCCAATAGTGGCATTTGCGCCCATATGTACATACGCCATTTTGTGCACGAGCGCATGCTTTGTGTTCTTTAAGTCAGTGTGTCACCAGACGATACAGTTTATTACATAGTTTGTGACATGTTGCACGGATGGTGCGGGCTAGGCGTGGTCGGACATGTTAGATCTCGTTTTCAACCATTACTGGTCGTTCTGGGCCGTTCCAAGTCCTTTATGGACCGATTATTGTTTTCGTTCCGGAGCTTTAGACGCTCGTGGACTGTTTTACGGACTATTCTTTAAGAAGAGGCTCTTTCGATTTTGTCCGTAAAGATTCGAGCTTCATATCAATTTGCATAAAATTGGGCCTATGTCGTTTTTTTTTTATTGCTTAGATCGGTGGACGAGCTCACAACCCACCTGGTGTTAAGTGGTTACTGGAGCCCATAGACATTCACAACGTAAATGCGCCACCCACTTTGAGATATAAGTTCTAAGATCTCAGTATAGTTACAACGGCTGGCCTACCCTTCAAACCGAAACGCATTACTGCTACACGGCAGAAATAGGCAGGGGGTGGTACCCACCCGTGCGGACTCACAAGAGGTCCTACCACCAGTAATTACGCAAATTATAATTTTGCGGGTTTCATTTTTATTACACGATGTTATTCCTTCACCGTGGAAGTCAATCGTGAACATTTGTTGAGTACGTATTTCATTAGAAAAATTGGTACCCGCCTGCGGGATTCGAACACCGGTGCATCGCTTCAACACGAATGCACTGGACGTCTTATCCNGCGGACTCACAAGAGGTCCTACCACCAGTAATTACGCAAATTATAATTTTGCGGGTTTCATTTTTATTACACGATGTTATTCCTTCACCGTGGAAGTCAATCGTGAACATTTGTTGAGTACGTATTTCATTAGAAAAATTGGTACCCGCCTGCGGGATTCGAACACCGGTGCATCGCTTCAACACGAATGCACTGGACGTCTTATCCTTTAGGCCACGACGACTTCTAAATTGTGTCTACTTGTGTCTTCTGTCGTGCTGTATGAATCTGAATGTTGGGCGAACAAAGTAAAGCATGAAAGAAGAGTGCGTGCGACAGAGATGCGAATGTTGAGATGGATGTGTGGAGTGACAAGAACGGACGAGATAAAGAATGAATATATCAGAGGAAGTATGAAAGTAGCCTCGGTAATCAACAAATTAAAGAGCGAACGGTTAGCGTGGTATGGACATAGGATGCGTAGAGAGAAGATACACGTAACTAGGAGATGTATGGAAATGGTAGTGCAAGGTAGAGGAGGAAGAGGTCAATCGAAGAACGCATGGATGGAGTGTGTGAATGACGATATGAGAGAGAGATGAGTGATTGTTGAGATGACGGCTGATAGAAGAGAATGGAAGAGAAAAATTAGCTGTGCCGACCCCACCCAGTGGGATAAGGTGGAGAAAAAGAAAATTTATATCTTCATAATTATTATTAAATACGTGAACGATTTCATGACCCACCGGTTATTGAGAGAGTGAAGAGCCTCAAAACTCCCCTATCACAGTACTCGCCGAAGTTATGGTTTTTGATGCTATTTATGTTACAGGATTTTGTTGGTTCACCTTAGATGTTATTCGTGGAAAATGGACGGAGGATTTCAGATTAAAGCAGCTTATCGACTGATAACAAGATACGGATCTAAGAACCTTTACGATTTACTGTTTCTCAGTAAGCAATAATCCATTTTCCTTTAACCTCTTTAACTCGCTAAATAATAGTGAGGCGTGTTTTGCGTCCATACATACGTGTACTTTTTTTTCCTACCTATGCTGATAGCCTTGAGAGGCTATTTCAGCTTCGCCCTAACGTGTGGTGAGCTCACGGGGCTCAAACCGGAGTGGTGCTAACACTGGCCCTAGCAAGAGCAGTGCTTCACAGAATCTACCACCGGATCGGAAACGCGACCCACTGACAAGTTCCGGCGAGAAACTCAATGGGCTGTGTCTGTGGGTTATATGTGTACCATCTTCCTATAGCAAAGAACGCATGCTTCATAGCTACATTTCAATTCAGTACTCCCATCTCACGTAATTATTATACACGAAGCAGGTCGCGGGTAAGTCCGGTCATTATTACTAACTAAAAAAAATAAGCTATACATAATGTAACATGGTGGTAGGGCCTTTCGTGAGTCGCACGGGTAGGTACCATCACCCTGCCTATTTCTGCCGTGAAGCAGTAATGCGTTTCGGTTTGAGGGGTGGGGCAGCCGTTGTAAGTATAATTGAGACCTTAGAACTTATATCTCAAGGTGGGTGGCGCATTTACGTCGTAGATGTCTATGGGCTCCAGTAACCACTTAACATCAGCCAATAATAAAAAAAGGTTGTGGGATATGGCACGTCTCTGCGTATAAAATTCAGGAGACAAGCTTTGTTTATTAGATTTGATTTTCACATCCAAAGCTCTGGCACTAAGGGTGATGCTGCGTCGACATAATATGCTACATCATAAAAAAAATACGTGTTGCACTCTGAGACTGCCGCGGTAAAGCACTGGCATGGCATTTTTTATCAACTTATGAAATTATAAATCGACAATAATAATTTAATATTAAAACAACAATAAAAAAAGATCCGGCGAGAACCTCAGTGGGCTAACTTTCAATGAATTTGCTACATTGTGAGTATTCCATTTTGACCGCGCACTCACTAGAGGGCGCTACATGAGATAGAGACACGCCTTTGGATGCTAGTTCTAACTCTCATTCGCCCAGAATCAACGGTTTAGCTAGTTTATTTTTAATGCCACTCCAATCACTGAATGAGTAGTAGGAGTAGTAATAAAATTCTTCGACTAAGCGATAGAAAATGGCACGCCCAACGCATTGTAATGTGATATAATTTTCTATTTTACAATTTCGTTTGTCGCCTATAGATGGCGTTTGACGAAAAGCTGAATCGCGTTATCATTGTGTTACCCACGAAATTATATCACATATTTTAATAGTACATAAATCGGTGTTAAGACTTCTTACTTTAAACACTACACAAGCGCAACGTGTGAATGTGTTGAACGCGAGCTATATAGTAGGCGTAGTGAGGGGTGGAAGGTTTTTTTCGTTACGGAATTTCATGATTCCGCTCTCAAGCCGCGCTCAAGGCCCGCGATAAAATCTATGCAATAACTTAA
>NW_021011602.1:469245-486811 GCF_003987935.1 Bombyx mandarina
GATAGAGACACGCCTTTGGATGCTAGTTCTAACTCTCATTCGCCCAGAATCAACGGTTTAGCTAGTTTATTTTTAATGCCACTCCAATCACTGAATGAGTAGTAGGAGTAGTAATAAAATTCTTCGACTAAGCGATAGAAAATGGCACGCCCAACGCATTGTAATGTGATATAATTTTCTATTTTACAATTTCGTTTGTCGCCTATAGATGGCGTTTGACGAAAAGCTGAATCGCGTTATCATTGTGTTACCCACGAAATTATATCACATATTTTAATAGTACATAAATCGGTGTTAAGACTTCTTACTTTAAACACTACACAAGCGCAACGTGTGAATGTGTTGAACGCGAGCTATATAGTAGGCGTAGTGAGGGGTGGAAGGTTTTTTTCGTTACGGAATTTCATGATTCCGCTCTCAAGCCGCGCTCAAGGCCCGCGATAAAATCTATGCAATAACTTAAAAGTGCCCACTATAAATAAAAAGCTTTTTGTTCGAAGTGCATCAATTGAGAAAAGCTGAACCGTTTGATATTGATTAAAAACATGATTTAGATCCTGAAAAGGCTTTCACAGAAAATATATTACGTAATTAAACGAGTTCCCCGGAAAGATCGCAAAACTTAATTGATATTTGAACTGAACGGATATCGGGCCGCGTTGTTATTAAGTTTCACCGTATTCTAGTTTCAAATTGCGTCATTCGAGTCTGCGCTGAAATGAAGTCGTGTACACGCCGACGGAGTGCACTCGGCGTGCGGCGCTTTCACTTGACACGAGCCAGCTTTTAGCCGAGCACTCGAAAGCCCTAGTAGTGTTTCGGTGCTGCTATTTTCGACCTAAAATAAAATTGAGGATTCTGTTTCCTTAAATAGTGGAACGGAGACTTATTGCTGGTAGCATACATTTATTGGTGGTAGGACGTCTTTTGAGTCCGCACGGGTAGGTACCACCACCCTGCCTATTTCTGCCGTGAAGCAGTAATGCGTTTCGGTTTGAAGAGTGGGGTAGCCGTTGTGACTGTACTGAGACCTTTCTTTTTTTTTGGAACGAATTTCCTTACGGCAGGCTTGGAGGGGATAGGGATTTTGCTGCGCGACCGAACTGAAAAAAATGTGATAGTAAAACCGTAAGAAAAAATCCGTGGAAAAAAGTGCGTGGAATAAAACCGTTAAATGAGACGTGCGCAGGCGCGACAGTCGCATACTCAAGCGAGTAGTGTATAATACCTTTCTCTTTCTCCTTCTTTCTTTTCGTTCTCTAATCCCTTCTCTCTCTATTTAGTAATTATTTATATTTCTATGTAATTTTATGTTGTCAACCAAAAATAAAGAGATATATTTTATTATTTTAATTGATAATTTGAATTACTATTTTTTTTTATTTTACGTAATTTATTATTTCCTAAAATACTGAATTTCCTAAATACTTTCCCGTACTTAAATAAAAACTAATCAGAAAAATTTAAGAGAAAAACCAAGAAAACCTACATAAAATTGAGCACCATTTATTTTTTTGCAAATTGTGTCGATTCTACATTAGCCGAAGGAACTTCGTTCCTACCTGGTGTCCCACGACACCTACACCACACATACATATATACACACATACATACATAACATTTTTGTCGAATCAATCGCAGTTTTTTTTTATTGCTTAGATTGGTGGACGAGCTCACAGCCCACCTGGTGTTAAGTGGTTACTGGAGCCCATAGACAGCTACCACGTAAATGCGCCACCCACCTTGAGATATAAGTTCTACGGTCTCAAGTATAGTTACAGCGGCTGCCCCGCCCTTCAAACCGAAAAGCATTACTGATTCACGGCAGAAATATGCATAGTGGTGGTACCTACCCGCGCGGACCCATAAGTGGTCTTACCACCAGTAAAACCTTAGATTACCTTAGAACAAAAAAAAAACAATATAGTAACGCAAATTTACACAGATTTTTACTACACACTATCTTTCGATTCGCCGCTTCTTTTGTCATGGGAAAAGGTGATGTGTTTACGCGCTAAGAACTTAGATTTAACTACATATTAATACGTGAAGCAAAAACTTTGTATCCCTTTTTACGAAAATTGCGCGGACGGAGGAGAATGACCACATTTATAGAGAATGTAGAGAAGAAGTACACAATGCTAATATTTTTTTTAAATAATGCATAAAAGATTCATTAAATCAATAAAGAAAACATTACACACACTATCATGTATTTGACGCACACACGCATGTAATAGCAACCTAAACTGACAACAACCTATAAATCAGCAATTTATCAATTCTACACTATATATTTGTTGAATTGCATATTAAAGCATAGTCCAAAACAGTTACTTCATCAGGAACATCTATCTATTGAGTAATAATAATACCATTATGTAATAATCATTGTATATTCATTTATTTATGATGAATGGCAGATAGAAACATTTTACATACATAATAATATTTATTTAATAACGTAATAATTATACTTATCTTTTAATTCACAATGTCCACACTTATACACAGTATCAAGCCAGAGAGAGAGCTCCGCACCGCCCGACGTCTCAACCGAGAATGAATCGAGATTGGTCGGCGCAGGGGCTTTTGTAGGCGATGACAAACAACTATGAGTCACACTTGTTTGTCATCGCTCGAACGTTGGCTTTAATTTAAAATTGTATTTACTGCATTTATAAATATATTATTACTTAATTTACTAACATATTTCTATACCTATACATAGGCATAAACTATCAATATATTATTACTTAATTTACTAACATTATTTGTGTTATATATCTATACCTATACATAGGCATAAGCTATCACATGCATACTATTTATTTATTGTCAAACTTTTGTTCTTGACGTCTGTGGTCAAATTGAGAATAGATTAAATATTATTAATAATATTTTTCTATAGTGTAGTCTTGGCGTTGGAAATACAATCATAATAGTGTACAAACTTACAATTCCAATTAATTATAGTCGAATTTCGACTACTGCGGGACCTCTAGTTATGTAAAATGCTTATAAAAATCATCCTAAATTCCAGTCAACTAACGCTAGGCTGTCACAGTATTTTTCGAATGCTTCCCTATAAAAGTCTTTAAAGAAACACAGCTGTTATACTAATCATTAATTATCGCCCCACGTTTGAAACACTCACGTATTACGGTTGAAGATAAAAGTAAATAACTGAGATATTTCTCATTAAAGTAAAAGCCGCTAATACTGTGAGTGCTTTCGGTGGCTTCACACGCAACCTGTGCACTAATGCAGAATGTGTGGTATCAGGAAATGAAATACATCAGGTACGAAGGTAGCTGTACGATTTTAATGAGTGTAGAAGTGATTTGAGCACTAAAGAAGCACTGTGAAACTAAATTACTACTACGAAACTACATTAGAAATAGGTATCTTGTAAATATTATATGCATAAACAAAAGATAAACTCGGTAATTTTGGATTGAATTTTATTCCACCATATTTATGGTCAAAACTTATAGATCTGTGGACGAGCTCACAGCCCACCTGGTGTTAAGTGGTTACTGGAACCCATAGACATCTACAACGTACATGCGCCACACACCTTGAGATATAAGATCTCAGTATAGTTACAACGGCTGCCCCACCCTTCAAACCGAAACGCATTACTGCTTCACGGCAGAAATAGGCGGGGCGGTGTTACCTACCCGTGCGGACTCTGAAGAGGTCCTACCACCTAGATATATAAGTTCTAAGGTCATAGCAGTATAGTTACAACGGCTATCCCATCCTTCAAACCTCGGTAGAAATAGGCGGGGTGGTGGTACCTACCCGTGCGGACTCACAAGAAGTCCTGCCACTAGTAAATTGCCTCAAGCATTTGACTTCGACTCCAAGCAACGCTTTTAAATCACAAAATACACGGAAACTATAGCTTACTGTCATTACACGGCTCACATATAACGTATTGAACTTATCTCGACCTTTCGCGACCTTTTTTTACGCGCTCAGTCGAACGGTATTACGCGAACTGGCAATTTTATTGTGCGTGTGGAACTTTTGTTTATAACTGATCGAAAATTGATTGGCTCTTCCGATCGGTCGCTTCTACATACTATTAAGCCCAAAGAGCGAACCTAAAGCTACATTAACAAAAAGCTTTTGGCTTTCGTTTCGAATGGCCTCGCGTTTTCTAGATAATATGAAATAAATAAATATTAGGTACAATAATTGATTGATAAATAGTAAACAAATGAATGGAGAGATTGTTCATGGGCCTCTTCTTCCGTGACAAATTTCATTTAATACACTCGATTCAATACATTCAATTCATTTTGAAACGCTATGTAATAAAGTCTATTAAATTATTTGCAAAAAAAAACAAAGCTTTTTTTAAAACTCTTTTTTGCTACCAAGCAAATTTTCGTACGGTGGCTTTAATAAAATCAATTCTTAATTAGTAAGCTTCAAAAAGTATATACAGCTTTCTTGTTCTCAATAGCATAAATATAAGTCTGTTGGATCAATCTGTCGAGTACTATTTTAATCTCAAGGAACATACGCATCGACATCAATTTACGTTGATGTGTGTACATATTTGCATATGTTAATTGGATATTTCAATATCCAAGTATGTGTACATAGCATTAATAATGTTTACGAACATTTAAAGTCCAGAATAGAAATGTATTCGATTTCAGTCAGCTTAGTTGTATGTCAGTAGAACTCTAATTATGATCTGTAGCTCTATGTAGAGGTAATGCTCTGCTGCCAAGAGCTAAGATACTCTATCCATAATATAGTTACTGTTATTATACGTAATGAGAAAATAAAATTATCATAATTCTCTGTATTCGGATATGTAAATCATTTTCTAAAGAATCATTATTATATAAAGGCATTAACTTATACTTTTTATTTATTGAAGTTTTGTTTGTTTGTGCTTTGTGAATTGCGTATACAACTTTTTTGGTTTGGTTTTCTGCTGGATCTGAAGGGAATCAGCTGCNTAGTTACTGTTATTATACGTAATGAGAAAATAAAATTATCATAATTCTCTGTATTCGGATATGTAAATCATTTTCTAAAGAATCATTATTATATAAAGGCATTAACTTATACTTTTTATTTATTGAAGTTTTGTTTGTTTGTGCTTTGTGAATTGCGTATACAACTTTTTTGGTTTGGTTTTCTGCTGGATCTGAAGGGAATCAGCTGCGCTCAGTCAGATATGGTCATTTTTACATAGTGCACCCACCGTGGATTCCTGTGCTTATGAGTCCATGAGTCAAGAATCATATGCGATAGCCCGGCCTCCCAGCGCTCCGATATATACAATATTTGGAATGTTAATTAGAGCAAAAAAATCAGCTCATTTACTGCTGTCAGAATCTGCGAATGTACTATAAAATACTATGGGGCTTGGCTCTGCCCCGGGCATTGCTGAAGTCCATGGGCGACGATAACCACTCACTATCAGGTGGGCCGTATGCTCGTCTGCCTACACGGGAAATAAAAAAAAACTAAATTTACGATCTTATCATTTCCTATTCCTCAACTATTTTCCCAATAAAGCTTATATATCCAACTATAGATGATGATGGTAGGGCAGTAAACGAATATCTTTCCAAATTTCTGATATAAACCAATCTAACATTGAGCAATAGAACAAGTTATCAAAGCCTAGTAACCGATATGTGATGATTTTAGCTCATCAAAAACTTCTTTGAGATTTAGATCGCCAATCTGATTTATTATATATGAGTGAGCGTTAAATGTAGCCTCGATTCCGATGCAGTTATACCACATATTACAATCCTAGCTCAATAATAAAAGTCACTGCAGGTAATATAGTTGTATTACACAGCGTCACGTGTTAACCAAATTGAGTACTTGTGTCGCAGTCACTAGAGATTCAATCATCTACTGTCAAAGTACTATAAATTTATTAATTGGAATATTTATAGTTATAGCAGTAATAACAGATTTTGTGGTAACAGTAAAAAAAATCGCTACAGGTAACTTTGGTTGTTTATACTGGTGGTAGGACCTATTTACTGGTGGTAGGACCTATTGAGAGTCCGCGCGGGTAGGTACCACCACCCTGCTTATTTCTGAAGCAGTAATGCGTTTCGGTTTGAAGGATGGGGCAGTCGTTTTAGCTATACGTGTGACTTTAGAACTTATGTCTCAGTCTCAAGGCGGATGGCCCATTTACGTTGTAGATGTCTATGGGCTCCAGTAACCACTTAACACTCGTCTACCACTTAACACTCGTCTACTAACTAGTCCACCCATCCAAGCAATAAAAACAAAAATATAATATATAGGTGATTAAGATTATGGTCTAAAGAGTAAGACAGTATATTTTTTACTAGAGTTTGTATCTCAAGCCTTTTTATCGACTTGGCCCTGTTATCTGATGCTTTAACTTTGTAAACTTATGAGATTTCAGTCAAAAAGCGCTGTAAATAAGTGGACATTTTGTTAGGATGTCACTTATTTCGTAGTCAGAAAATCGCCGGTCACCGAACTCGATTTCCTATGTAGAATAGAAACGAATAAGTATTCTACTTTCCGACCTTTAAGCTTTCAGGATTTGACTGCGGTTATATTAGGCAAGAGGAAGCGATTTGATGTAAAATAAGTTTTAGTATTCGGTGGGGCACAAAAGTACTGAAATGAAGACCTCGGATTGGACGTCGTAACCCGGGCAGAGACAGCCAATGAGGTGGACTGATGACCTGGTCAAAGTGGTCGGTAGGGGCTGGACGCGAAAGGCAAGAGACCGAAAATAATCGGGGGCATTTGAAGAGACCTTCACTCATGTCTAAAATGAAACAATTCCTAATTGTCTGGATCTTCATGTCTCGTTACATGACCTACTCCAATTATTCATATATTTTCGAAAGGCAAAACCCGCCAACGCTCAACAGCGTATTACCCTATAACTACACGCTAAGACCCCAAACCAAATGCGTGTGAGAATTTCCCTTTACCGTCCATCTGCCCGTAGTTACATCTACATCACAAGTTTCGGTATGAGCTTGCAAGTGCTATACCCCAAGGGCGGTGATAACCCACTTCACCGATTGTCGTTTACTTACTGCTTATATTCTGGACGTTGTACGTTTGGGGTTTTTATGGTGTGAATATTTTAGTGCAATCGGGACGGGATCAAATTTGCTTTGCACTGACCGCGGTTGTTTACCGAATTTCGGAACTTTTTATTTCTATATACCAACAACCAATAATTTGAGATAAATTTTTAAGCGGTAGGCAGTGGCTTGGAAGCGGTAGGCAGTGGTTTGGCTCTGCCCCTGGCATTGCTGAAGTCCATGGGCGACGGTAACCACTCACCATCAGGTGGGCCGTATGCTCGTCTGCCTAAAAGGGCAATAAAAAAAAGAGAATTCATTGTGATTGCTGGGCAGACAAGATTACGCCTCCTTGATGTTAAATAGCTATTGATTTTTAAAGACGTTAATATCACCGCATATCTTTTAGACTCAAAGCCTAACATAGCATTATTATGGAATATCCATTATAAAAATACAAAAGTATAAAACTTTTTGACAAACAATTACTATCTGCTGTTAAAAGTAAGAAATTTCCCGATCAGATCGTTCCATTTTCTTTTCACGGAAGAGAAATGAATTGTATAAAAATACATCCAGTACGACTCGACCGACGGTGGCTTCTTCGATAAATAAAACGCGGACAATAGTTGGCAAATACAGGGGAAATATGACAAAAAAGTTTCGCCCACCTCAATCAGATAGTATTGTCGGAGCTACCACGAAATCTCGATTCAAACGTAATCTTACTCTCTATGTATAATGAAATAATGGAATTGGAGAAATCTAACATGTCGCACTCGTAACATTTAAGATACATCTCACATATGAACGTAAAATTTCGATTTCCAATAGTAAAATTTCAATTACCAATATTCGGACTGTCAGTTCAGACCACTAGTTACTTAATAGTAATAATAGTTAGTAAAACTTTTCGGATTTGTCTCTGGAACTGATGACTTCATAAACCCGTTTTGTAAAATATACGAGTAGGTACCACGACCTCCTGCCTATTGCTGCCGTGAAGCAGTAATGCGTTGCGGTTCGAGGGATGGAGCGACTGTTCTACTATAAAAACCAATAACCACTTCAAACTGTGAGCTCTAAATAATAAAGAAACAGTTGCTGGTACACCTGGTAATCTGATTAGTTCCTTTCATCTTTAAGTACCCTTTCACTCTGTGTTTTATTTAACATCCTGGCCATTTCTGCAAAAAAGCACCCAGGTCTTTCTGCTTCAATCTTGGGGCTGCTTTTATACCACACAATTGAGGCTTTAACCTGCTCAATGGCGGATGACAACGCTCATGTCGTGATTTCAAACTATAGACTTACGAACTTAATGAGTTCCTTGGAATCAAAAATAGTCCGTTTATTCATAATAATATCTTGCATTCATTTACATATGCGGCGTTCTTTCCGTGTGATGTCTATTCCGGCAACCACTCAACTCCAGAGACCAATAGCGCGTTTACGCCTCTAGATGTTTTTTTATTGCTTAGATGGGTGGACGAGTTCACAGCCTACCTGGTGTTAAGTGGTTACTAGAGCCCATAGACATCCACAACGTAAATGCGCCACCCACCTTGAGATATAAGTTCTAAGCTCTCAAGTATAGTTACAACGGCTGCCCCATCCTTCAAACCGAAACGCATTAAGCACGGCAGAAATAGGCAGGGTGGTGGTGCCCACTCGCGCGGACTCACAAGAGGTCTTACCACCAGTAAAAAAAGATGACAAAAAAGATGAACTAAACTTCAAAATCGAGTTTCAATCCAGTTCAATTAACGAATAGTAAGGTCCATTCCAACGGGATTCCAACAGACTACTGTCAACGATTTGTCTTCATTTGTCCTGCCGTAACCGCAGGGAGCCGAGGCAGCAAAATAATTAACTCGGTTACGTTTCTCGCGCAGTACATTTTTAAACGGATTCACGAAATGGATATCTTCTCGAGGTACCCCCAACGCTGTAAGGGTTTTGTAAATTTGCTTTTGCATTCTTGCGTAATGAGTTGTGTTTTAAAGTGGAAAAGGAAATGAAGAGTCGACTACATTAATTACCGAATTTAAAAAACGTGAAAGGGACATATTTTCCTTACACCATTGCGCCTATTTCTACTCCAAAGCGTCCGTGATTTCTAAATACTCGTAGGCAAATATTGCAATACTGTTCACTACCTTTTTTTTTTTTTATTGCTTAGATGGGTGGACGAGCTCACAGCCCACCTGGTATTAAGTGGTTACTGGAGCCTATAGACATCTACAACGTAAATGCGCCACCCACCTTGAGATATAAGTTCTAAGGTCTCAGTATAGTTACAACGGCTACCCCACCCTTCAAACCGAAACGCATTACTGCTTCACGGCAGAAATAGGCACGGGTAGGTACCACCGCCCGGTGGTACCTACCCGTGCGGACTCACAAGAGGTCCTACCACCAGTGATTACGCAAATTATAATTTTGCGGGTTTGATTTTTATTGCACGATGCTATTCCTTCACCGTGGAAGCCAATCGTGAACATTTGTTAAGTACGTATTTCATTAGATAAATTGGTACCCGCCTGCGGGATTCGAACACCGATGCATCGCAACAACGAATGCACCGGACGTCTTATCCTTTAGGCCACGACGACTAAAACCTTTGTACGTAAACATAAAAATAGCTTTGTATAATAAATCGTTATGTCCTAAATGAAAACCAAATAATTAAACAGTATACAAGAACATTGATCCCGATTGTGAATCAACCTCAAACCTCGTTACCAATAACTAGACCGACAAGACCATCAAATAACACTACGAATCAGTGCAGAAATGAAAAAGTGACATTTCTTAACCGTGAACTAACAAAAAGCTAATTAATATGTTTGTTTTACATCTATCAAATTAATGACGTCATTCTTAGTATGTTTGCACACTTCTTAGGCTTGAAAAAGTAATCGCTCCGACATTTTCCGACGAAGTTTGAAGCAGTTTGAATTTCGGGTTTAAGTTTTATTTTTAATTGCAATAGGAAAATCTGGTTTGGTTTGCTGGTCGATCTTGTCGATTAGTAAATGTTGTGAAGGCTTGCTTCGATAGACTCAAGCTTCATATAGTACAACTTGGCCTTGGCCACTTTTAGCATTGAACCAGGTCATCCTCTCGTTGTATTAATCATGGTTGTCAGAACCAATAGACACAAAAACGTGAATTACTTCATCCAGATTGAAACGTGAGGTATCAATTCTATTTTATAAAGTTTCTTGTCTTCGCCGATATGTACTATTAGAATAACGTACAATAAAAACCCCGAACTTTCAACTAAAACTTTATAACGGTATGATTTGTTTTTTTAGTTAATTTCATAAATTGCTTTTTATTATTTCAATGATGGTCACATTCGAAAAGTTCCGACGAAAAGCTGCGGGTTTCTTCGTAATAAAACTTTATCAGGTTAAAACGACACAGAGGCTGTGTCATGGCTTCATTAAAACTTGGCGAACTCAGAAATTGGTGGACGAAGTAAACAAGCGCCCGATGAAAGACACGCTGGCTGATTATAAGGGGCTATCGGTTATTTCAGGGAAAACTTGGCTGGTTGATTTTGACGTTGACGTATTTAGGACAGTTTTGGGGAGCGTTTACATATATAGGTCTTTTTATGGATCATTTGTTTTTACCACCTTGTAGCTGTTGTCATTGGTGACCAATACTTTTTGTGGTCCGAGCTTAATCTACAAATAGCTGCTTTTCTTGACTTGCATGTATTTCTGGCTGCTTAAATACACAATAAATACTAAGATTTAGGCCATTCTAACTAGCCTTGCCCCACGGTCATTATTTGAATGTCTTTCGCTCATGGCTACCACATGATCATGTCTTCCGTTAGTAGCCGCTTCTGATTAGGAAAGGTGGCCCGGCCACTTCATCCTGCCTGATGAACGCAAGTGTACATTCCTTATGTTAGTTAAATCTTACCAATGTCAAGAAAACACATTTTATAATATACCTATATGTAATAGGTTGGAAAAAAATGAATTATTTCAAAAGATTGAACAAGATGAATAAAAATATGGTTTTTCTAGTTAGCCTTTCAACAACAACTGTCCGGAGTGTAAAGCATGTAAATATAATAGTAACAAAGGCAATACAAAAAAATTGTCCTCATAAAGGTCGAAATCGCAATGGTATTACTATAGACCGCGTTGCGTCATCAGGCTTTTACATATTGAACGAATGAATAGCCTTTTATTCAGATCCATATGATACAGAAAACTTACATTTAACCTTAATCTAGTGTCTCATTTGAATTTTACTTATTTTCTGTAGATCTGTTTGCCAATCGACAAAGCCCTCCTCCAACCTTTTCCACTCATGACTTTTTTGAACCGCTCTGTTCCATGTAACGCCTGCTACTTGTCTTTGGTCGATCCATTTTTTTAGCGATCTGCTTCTTTTCCTTTTACCTTCTCTAGGGTACTGGTGGTAGGGCCACTTGTGAGTCCACGCGGGTAGGTACCACCGCCCGGCCTATTTCTGCCGTGAAGCAGTAATGCGTTTCGGTTTGAAGGATGGGGCAGCCGTTGTAACTATACTTGAGACCTTAGAACTTATACCTCGAGGTGGGCAGCGCACTTACGTTGTAAATGTCTATGGGCTCCAGTAAACACTTAACACCAGATGGGCTGTGAGCTCGTCCACCCATTTAAGCAATAAAAAAATAAAAAAAACCTATCGTGTCATAATTTTGCTCCATTTGTCGGCTCCTCTGCCCTTACACATTACTACTAAATATATATGGGGGTGTTGGGAGGCCGGACTGTCGCAAGTTGTTGTTGATTCGTGAACTCATTCGCCACAGGAGTTTATGGTGGGCAATGATTTTTTTTTTAATTGCTTTGATGTGTGGATGAGCTCACAGCCCACCTGGTGTTAAGTGGTTACTGGAGCCCATGGACGTCTACAACGTAAATGCGCAACCCACCTTAAGATATATGTTCTAAGATCTCAGTATAGTTACAACGGCTACCCCACCCTTCAAACCGAAACGCATTACTGATTCACGGCAGAAATAGGCAGGGCGGTGGTACCTACCCACGCGGACTCACAAAAGATCCTACCACCAGTAAAAGAAATTTTTGAAAAATAATTTGGGAAAACATTGAAATATGTAAACTGCAGTGTTTACTTTACGCTATTTTACTTAAATAGACATTTAAATTAATATAACAATAAGGGATTACAAGAATAATTAGTGATTTAGTGCCAACGAATTTGAGAATGACCTCGTATGGGCGACCGCTGTCAACAACAGAGTACAAGTGACTTGATGTTCACCCGCCATGACAAACGTAGCTTCATTCGGTGTTACCAGTTTTTAATTAAAATTACTATTTAGAAGAAAATAAATCGACAAATTGTTTATCAAAATAACAGAATAATTTACCAACGATTATAAAAATAACAATGTGATGCGTTATTTATACGTGTTAAGTATATCCGTTGTACTGAATTCATCCCTGGAAAAATACAGTAAGTTGTGATGTTCCAAATCCCGGGATGAGTCCAGGCTTGTTTATGAGAATAATCCGTTCGCACCAATTTGCTTAGACCACGTTTGGTATTTACCGCCTTGACGAAGTTTCCAAGCTATGAATGGAGTTAGAAAACGTTTCGCTTAAAAATATGAAGACCTTTTGGCGGAAAGGGCGAGGAGTGAAGTTGTGTGATTTGTTTTATTTTGTCTATTTAGTATTTATTCAGGTTTCAATGTGTAATAACGGTGGTTTATCAACTGTGTAAAATCTATGAAAGTCCATACATCTGGGAAAATGAAACAAAGCCGCTGGACGTACCTTCTCGGGATCCTCCGAAAAGCCAACTAAAAAAGTCTCAGTATTAACGACCATTTTACTGAAGCTGTATATATTTCATCCCATATCATCTCATTTCACTTCATTTAATTTAATCTCAGTTGATTAATGTATCAAATTAATCATCTTCATTTAATTTCACTCCATATTATAATTTTTCATAAAAATAAGAATATAAATTAAAATAAAACTTGACCTAAAGGTTTTAGTCTAGGTCATAAAATCTTTTGAAAAAAGTTTAAAAATATTTTAAGGTCGCCTTCACTATTCACGGTGAGTAGCTAATTCTATACTAAATTAATATACATACATTGCTAGCAGATTGCGACAATTTTGCATCGTTGCAGTTACAATTTTAGGCCAAGAATTAGGGCTGGCACTTTTTTTTTCCGTATCTATTCGGTGGCGCCTAACCTAAGTCGCTATTTCAACTTCACGCGGACAGGTAGGTGAGTCCTCGAACTGAACGTGAGAGAATTTGGTAATACTAGCCGTAGCAAGAGCAATGCTTGGCAAAATTTACCTCCAGAGCGACCCACTGAGAAGATTCGGCGGGAAACTCAATGGGCTGTGACTATGGGTGCCGCTACTACTTATTACAATAAAATAAGAAGATTTTTAATTATATTGTTACGCACTGGGGTTCGGGATAAATAAAATTTCACCGAAGTACAACTTGAAACTGTATTCAATACTTAAAACACCTGAACACTTCACAAACACTTTAAAACTCTCAATTCGCTTGTTCCGCTTCGCTTCAGGTGATCCGTTCGTTGTTTCGCTTCGAGTAGTTCTGATTACTGACTGACTGCGTGCCATCTCTACAACGCTTTTGTAGCCGATACCTTATCCCTAGAATAATCGAGAATATTCCACACATCTCTAGTCGTAGTTCCCGCTATCTGACAATAGATGGCGTTGTACTTCTTGAACGTTCTAGGTTCTTCGTTATTCGTTCGACTATTCGGCGTTAGATGGCGTTACTCTTACCGGCGTAACAATATCATAAACAGAATGCCAATTACGAAATATATCTAAATAACTAAACAGGTATGAAGTTTATAAATAGTATAACCATCATCTGCATGAGCTCATAGACGTAAATTCCCGTATATTTCCCAGAGAGGGGACGGTCTTTCCTAAAAGGGGCGCCTAGTCATCATTTGTGGCATGCGGAGCGCACCGGGATGATAAAATACTCGAAGACCAGTGCCCATTCTCTGGCGGGTTCTTTAGACATCTATTATGACACCCGATAAATGAACGTTGCTATTATTTTTCGAGGATAACACCACACTGTTATTATACCAAATCAAGGAATGCGAGGTTACATAACCACAATTTCACTGAAACTTTATTTCATTCCATCTCATTTCGTATCGTTTAATTAAATCCCAATCGATTAAAGTCTCAAATGAATTAACTACGTTCCATTTAATCATATCATTTTTCATATTATTATAATGACAGTATAAAACTTGGCCTAAAGACCTCGTTACGAGGCCATAAAATGTGAAACAAAAAAAGTTCGGCCAACAAAACCCTCTACCGTACATACGTTACACCACATCCAATCCATTGTAATAATTCACTTCCAAAACTCCACATACGTAACGTAGTTCTCAAAGACCAATAGCAAAACAGTCTGTTTGCTTCTATTTCGTTCCAAAATTACACATACGAACCGCAGACTCAAGTTTAAATGATGCTATAAACGCTAACAATCGCGCAATGTGTTCCAAAATCGAGACCCGAACTGTTTCCTGTGCTATCACAGTTTGTAAGCAACAAATGTATGAATGCAAACGCAAGTAACCTAATTTATTATTGTATACGCGATAACCAATTTAGAATTATAGAAACCGAAGAAGAAGAAAAAATCGGTTGTCTGTAAAGTCGGTTTACTGACGATAGTTGAACGTGACAACGTCATAAGAAAATACTGATGGAATGGTTTCATTTTTCAATAATCACAATTATCGTTGCTATAAACAATTGACACCACATTCACTTTTCACTGAACTTCATACTTGACGAAAATATGCAAATGTGTTATTATATAGCAGCTGTCCACGCGGATGCATCGCTCACTCAAGTAGGAGAGAGACAGATGTCGAACGCGGAGCCCGATTGTGCCTCTTTTTCGCTCGATGCGCGCTCTCGCTTGCACTTCAAGCCTTAAATGGAACGCCTCAGAGCGAGGTAACGTCGCATGAGTCATGTTTTTTCGTGCGTGCAGCCGGCTCCATCGAAATATAAGACGTTGTCACGTCAAAAGAATTAAATGAAAGTAGTAGATTTGTGAGACCATTCGAGGGGTAGCTTAAGCGACATTTTTACAACATTACAGAAGAGCCATTTAAAGTTAAATTTTTGAAGAATCATCATAACAAAAAAACTTCTTCAGCTATTGGAATGGGGTAAAGTTCATTTTTTTTATTTTTTTTATTTTTTATTTATTTATTCTTTACAGTAAGCTGTCGTCCCCACACAACGTGGTCTCGCCTTGTCGCGGCGGTGGGGCTTAAGTGTGCACCCCGATACCGTGGAGCAGCGTTGTCTGCACAGGGGTGCCGCGAACTAAGAAGACTGCACACGGTGTTCCCTTTTCCCACCTTTGCTGGACAAAGGGTGCGTGAAGCGGGAGAGGGCTCCCTTCTGGAGACCTCTTGGACGCTAGGCCATGTCCCCGGCAGCTCTTTGGCTGCTAAAGGGGAAGGCCCTCCAGAGGAGGGTACCGGTACGCCGGCGTGGCCACGTCGTGGTCAGACGTGTGGGTCTGTCAGTAATGGTAGACCCCACGTGGATGAGAAGTGAACCGGAGGGCACTCCCTTCCGGTCGCTGGTTGCCATGTCCCCGGCTGCCTCTTGGCGGCTACAGGGGAAGGCCCTCCAGAGGGGGGTACCGGATTACCGGCGTGGCTTCGTAGAAGCATACCGTAATCCCTACCGAGTAGGGGACGGGGGCCGCTGCCTAGCAGGGGCNTTTTTTTTTTTTTTTTTTCGGGTAGAGGGCCGAACCTCCTACGAGGTCCCCGCGCAAAAGGGGCGCGCGGGGTATGTGAGACTCAACGATCTGCATGGTGTTGTGAGCAGACCGCGGGCCCAAGGATTTTAGAGCCCACCCACTAAACGACTCCTCTGCACTCTTACACCCGACGTCCGATCCCCTCCGAGGTCAGAACCCGGATGAGGTAGGGGGGCTACCGCGGTCAACACTACAACCAGACGGCGCGGCTCACCCCAAGGACGCCCAGCCGACGGAGCCTTCGAGGCGAATCGAAGGCTCTGAAACGTCGGCCGTCTCGGTACGGCAGCCCGTCAGGCCGCCCAGACAGTGCCGCTGGTGCCCCGGAATACCCCGCTGGACCAGAACCAGCCTGCCGGGTCGGGACGCGATACACTGCCAACCGGTCGCTCTTTCGTAACTCCTTGGCAGCGCGCTAGAGTGCTGGTAGCGCGCCGCGCGGCCTCTCCCCCTCAGGTCGCCCCTTGACCTTCACCGGGGGGAAGCCGCCATCTACAGGGGCCGGAGTCGGGCAAAGGCCCTTCTCCGGCCCCCGGCTCGGCGGCGACGGATAGGTGCGGAGAGGGATGAGCTCTCCCTCTCTCGTTCCGCCGCCTCCTTCTGCGAGATGGTGTACTCGCAGAAGTCGAAGGAGGGTACCACCCTAGGTGGAGAATCCCTCCGTGCTTCCACCTCGGTGGAAGCATGCTGCCCCGCGTATTCTGGGGGGGGCAAAGCATGCCACGGTGAAGGGGGCTGTGCGACGGGCAGCGGAAAACCCGTCGAACCGAGGTGTGACAGCGCTGACTCGACGCGCTCTGCGCTCGTCAGCGAAGGCGAGGCGGCTGGTCCGAAAGGGACAACCGCCAAGAAGATTAGGCGGAAGAGGAAGTCTTGGCGAGCTTCCTCTCGTGAGGGGGTAGGGGAGCCAGCGTCATCCTCTGGCGCAGATGCCCCGCCGGAAAAGGTGTTGGTAATCTCCGATGCAGCCTCTGCTGCGGAGGAGATGCCGCCCCCTAGAGGGAGACCCGCCCGGAAAAGGGGCGCGCCGTCACCGGCGCCATCATCAGTGTCAATGTCTGTCGCCTCGTTGGATGGGCAGACGACAGAGGAGGAAGAGAGCGGCCTTCAGGATCCTGCCATGGTCATAGACAGGGCCATGAAGACCGTGAAATCATACGCGGCCAATGGCACCAAGACCAAAGCCGCTGGTCGTAAACTGCGAGAAGTGGTCTCGCAGGTCTCGAAAGTTCTGCCATCAGTTGCTTCTGCCAATGACCAGGTGGTACAGCTGATGGCGGAGAATTCGAGACTTCGAGCACAGCTCCAAGCTCGGCAACGGCCCGATGATGGAGCAGCGACGTCCTGGGTCGCTGGAGCCCCTCGGAGCTCCCGTCTCCCGGCGCTGACTGGTGATCAGTGGCCTGTGCTGCCACCACCGCGTGCGGCACAGGAGCGTCCGCGTCTCCCGTCACCGCGCTCTAGAGAGACGACCGCCGCCGCGCGGCAGCAAGCACTCGCGGGGCCACGGATGCTGGCTCCGCCAGAACCGAAGACCTTCAGCCTGGACGAGGTCATCAACCGCACCGTCCAGGCTGTAGTAGAAAAGCTGGGCGGGAGGCTAGCGGCTCTCGAGGCGAGAGTGACTG
>NW_021011602.1:488093-535058 GCF_003987935.1 Bombyx mandarina
TTGTGGTTGCGACTTGGACACGGCAGAGCATACGCTCGTCGCCTGCCCCGCATGGGAGGGGTGGCGCCGTGTCCTCGTCGCAAAAATAGGAACCGACTTGTCGTTGCCGAGTGTTGTGGCATCGATGCTCGGCGACGACGAGTCGTGGAAGGCGATGCTCGACTTCTGCGAGTGCACCATCTCGCAGAAGGAGGCGGCGGGGCGCGTGAGAGACGCACAATCCCGCCGCCGTCGAGCGGGGGCCAGGGAGGCGGATCTCGCCCAAGCCCTGGCCCTCTAAGTGTTTCGGGTCCCCCTCACATGTCGGTCTGGGGACCGGCGAGGGGGGCCTAAGAAGACGACGTGCAGGCTGCTCTGCACGCGTTTTACGCAAGAGCATCCGGGTGATGGAAGGCCGGCTATCCTCGACCCACGCTGGTTCTGGCCCAGCGGGGTATTCCGTAGGGTAACCCACTCTAACCGGCGCCATCTAGGCGGGCTTCGGACAGTCTGCCGACCGAGAGGGCTGGTGGTCGTGGCGCCGACGACCGCCAGTCCGGCGTCCGGAGGGGGAGGGTGATGGGAGAGATGTGCTCCGCACTAAACGCTTCACTTTCCCCCCTTTGCCTTGTCATGAGTTCTGTCTCATGCGAGGTTTGGACGTTGGTTGTTGAGCGACAGGAGGTTTTAGTCAGTTCGACTCTGACATACCCCGCCCAGTATCCCCAGAAAAGGGCGGAAGCCGGCGATTTCCTCCTGACCAAAAAAAAAAAAAAAACAGTAAGCTGTCGTAAGACATTCAACCGTAGTTTTGATAAAAACAATTTCAGCGGTGCATGCACAATGTCCATTGACTTGTCCATATCAATTAATCTACTTAATCTACAGTAGATCTAGCAGATCTTGAGGCACTCTTCTTCTGAGTCTTCTTGTAGTCATTTGGTTGTCCATTAATTGCTTAGCAAGGTTATTCGGATGGGCTTCCAATCTTACACAATATGCTTTAGCTCGATGGATTACTTCATGTTTGACTTTTCTCATGGCAAGATCATAATGGATTCTTTCATTTGTAACATACCATGGTGCGTTCACTATCATCCTGAGCGTTTTTGATTGAAATCTTTGAAGGATTTCAATATTTGAGTTTGACGCAGTACCCCACAATTGGATGCCATATGACCAAATGGGTTTAATAACAGATTTGTATAGTAAAAGCTTGTTTTCAACTGACAGTTGAGACTTCCTATTAAGAAGCCAATACAATTTACGTATTTGCTGACCCACCGCAAGACGCTTGGTGAATATATGTTTTCTCCAAGTCAGTCTCCTATCCAGGTACATCCCTAAGTACTTTGCATTTTCAGATTGCGGGATCTCTATATTATTCAAGGTGACTGCAGGACAAGTTTGTCTTCAAGTTCAATTAAAAATATCGATCTGCTGATGCTCATATTAAATAAAACGCTCCTTTGATTAGAAAGGTCAATGCCGCTTAAACCAAATAGCTATTCGCTGATGTTGGTTTCTCACTGTGCTATTATTTTTTTCGAATCAGGAAGAAGTCGCTGCGCTTCTTCTTACGTTAGCGGTATGTGATGTCAAAACTATTGAAACCCTCGTCCGAACCACGAAGGGCAGAGTATAGCCTAGGCAGACTGGGAGCATAGCAACGCAGGTCACACCGACATCCAACTATTGTGATCGTAAATTGTTTGAGAGTATTCAGACAGAATTATTAAGTATATCCTTAGTCGGATACTCTTGGCAGAGTAGACGTGGTTGTCAATGGATAGGGTTGCGTCTCGTCGTCACCGCTCGCTTCCTAGGCATCGATCTAGTCGAGCGGTGTTCTTCCATTAAGGGTGGTTGTTAGGATTGTGAGCACATTGTTTTTTTTTATTGCGTAGATGGGTGGACGGGCGGGTGACGCTTTTACGTCGTAGATGTCTATGGGCTCCAGTAACCACTTAACATCAGATGGGCTGTGAGCTCGTCCACCCATCTAAGCAATAAAAAAAAAGAAATTAAAGAATCATTGTCGAATCCAGAGCATTGAAACCAATGCACGCTTTCGGAATTTATAATTCACATTTTAAAATATTATAACATCTTTATTCAAACACTTTAGCCGCAATTACACTATTTTGGATTCATGAAACCTTTCATGATTGTCTGGTATCACGCTACCGACATTTGCAGTTTAAATTGCGATTAACAACTTTTATCATTCGTCATCCTCAGTCATTTCTATACAGAGAGAGAGAGAGTACACTTTGTTGCACACCAAAACACAATTTACATTCAAAAAACAATCAAAAAGTAGATAAATTTGTACAATTAGCGGTCTTATCACTAAAAGCGATCTCTTCCAGACAACCGTTTAATTTACAGAAATTCAGGAAAATATAAAAATATTGCATCTAGCCAATATATCTAGCCTAGTATTTACCTAGTATCTAGGACTATTCAACACAATCAGAGTTTTGTTCTGGCGTCAAAAATTTGAATATATGAACACGATCAGGCCAACCCAATTGAAGGGTTTTATTTATATTTTTTTGAATATCAATGTCTTAACAATTTTTTTAAATTATTTTTATTGATCTTGTATGCAGACGACCATATGGCCCATATTCTGATGGTGAGTGATTAGCGTCGCCCATGGACTCCGGCAATGCCAGAGACATAGCCAAGCCGCTGCCCACCGTTAAGTACTCTCCACAAGTTTCGTTTGAAGAAAGACATATCATTGCGCTTGGACAACACCGTGGAGGGGAAGTTCATTCCAAAGTCAAATATAAAGATCACAGTTTATATTCAAGACAAAAACCAGAAACAAACAATAAAACATTATAATTAGGTATATAATTAAGAGTTCTAGATGGTAGTGGTTACAAAATCGCGCTACTTTATAGCACCGGGATAATAATTAATAAAAAAAAACATTACCAAAACATTCGGGTCCATTTGTCTGATGAAATACAGAACTTAAATTTTCGGTTCGTTCCGTTCGTGGTACGCTGGGATACAACAAGTTTCAATGGATATCCGGATAAACAACCGGTTCATTTTAAACCGGGCACAAGTTTTAATGAACCGGTAAAGACTCAGGGAGTGTGTGTATCCGGTTCCTCAGCGAATGCTTCGAATTTCGCGCGGTAACTTGGCCTTTGATATTTGATAACTTTGTCGTCAAGTTTTAGGATGTTTCAGAATTTATTGCTCGGGCTTAATGAGTGTCGTGATGCAGTATACCGGTTTGAAGAAAGCAGTTTCATAAAACGATACACGAAGAAGAATCTATATATTGATACGTGAAGGAAAAACTTTGTATCCCTCTTTACGAAAATTGCGCGGACGGAGGAGTATGAAATTTCTCACACTTATAGAGAATATAGAGAAGGAGGGCAGGATGTTAATATTTTTTTTAAATTATACCTAAAAAATACATTAAATCAATAAATAAAAAACATTACACACACTACGATTTATTTGACGCACACACGCATGCATACTATTTAATTATTGTCAAACTTTTGTTCTTGACGTCTGTGGTCAAATTGAGAATAGATTAAATATTGTTTTGTCTTTATTAATATTTTTATATAGTGTAGTCGTGGCAGTGATTATAGAAGTATAATAAATAGTCTTTGAAAATAGAATCATAATAGTGTACAAACTTACAATTTCAATTAATTGTAGTCGAATTTCGACTACTGCGGGACCTCTAGTACTAGATTAATGTAAACGAAAAACAAAGTTGTTTACTTAACGACCGATTTTCAATTTTTTTGCTAGGAGCTGACGACGAGGCTTATATGTAAATATATCCTAATTTAATCTTCAATAAAATAAATAATTAGACATTAATTACAAACCGGTCTCATTATTATAACTGATTAATTTTTATAACTGAGCTAAAACAAGCAGATACATAATAAAGATACGATGAACCAAAGGTCACACAACTTTAATGTACAATCACATCACACAATAACAACCTCTAGGTCTAAATAGATTAAAGCGATTACGGAATATCAATGTATCATGTATTGACCGCCTTGAATTCGACCTTGAACCAGTAATATAAATATAATTAAAATATATTAATATCAATCGTAACGACCGGCAAATAAGCCCAACAACATTTTTGTTTTACATGTTTATGCAAGTTGTGGCGATCATAGTAAGGAATCCGGTAAAAACGGAATCGCGGGTTTTACATATAGACCTTAAGCATGCTTTCATCCAAATCCCAAACAACAAAAATGCAGCTGATTGATGTAAAAGTTGTTGTAAGCTAAAGTGGCTGTGGGCAGGCCATATAGCGTGAGGATCGGACGCCCGCTGTGGCAAAAAGATTCTTTAGTGATTTGCCATGTACATGGCAAACGGAATGTGGGATGGCCACATACCAGATAGACTGACGACCTGATGAAAATCGCTGGGTTACGTTGGAAACAATTACTGTTGGTAAAGACCTATGTTCAACATTTTCAACAGCTATAGGCTGAGATGATGATTGATGTAGAACCTTCGTTTGTTGATCTCCCCAAACAAGTAGATTTCGATTACTTATTTCTATCACAAAGCAGCTATGCTTTTCGGTTACAAAAGTTGAGATATCTCTTATTGAATGGAACCAGATATTGAATTAACCCAGGTGGCGAAATTTGGATGGTAATTAGTCTGCGATAACCTCATACCAACAAGTTAGGCGTAAACTGATCCATTCACGCAGCGAATGAAACATAAAAATGGAGCATTGGTTTTTTTTAAGCTCATTTATAGCTTGAGACTATTTATAAAAGTAGACTTATTGGGGAACACGTTGGTTGGGCTAAGCTGAAAATACTGTGACACAGATTGAGTGTCATCAATCTTTGATCATCTACTAAACTATAAAAAAATAAAAAAATACAGACATTGATAACGAGTTCTGTTTTTATTACTAATTAGAAACTGCTAGTCCATCTGGTAAGGTTAATGGACTTCACAGGCATGTTGAATGCTGGCCATACCATCGGCCGTAGACATTATACAGAAATTTCTAAAATATCTATGACCCGCTCTTGATTTGCTTCTAAATTATACAGAACTATTTTTAATACACTAAATTGTTTTGATACTTTATCACGCGTTTCGTAATTCATTACTTTAAGAAAATTTGATGAATGACTTGTGTGCAGGATTTAAAAAAAACGCTGCCGCTTGTGTTAGTGTGTCCTTAGTGTTAAACAAGAATCATCATTGGTATGATATTTATTTGGAGTCAGTCGATGAACATGACAAGTCAATGCCAATTTGTGTCGATCGTGTACAGTTATTTATTTATTTATAATATAATGCGTTAATTGTATAAAATCAGTTACTTAAATGTATTTTTCGTCTCAAGAAGTTATCAATAAAGTTTGAAAATTGGTGATTGTCTCTGAGATTTTTGTGTGTGTGTTTTTTTTAATGAAAATGGTGTACTTTCGTGTTGTATGCTTTTTCTTGACCATATGTGTCCGATTTTGTGCTGGAAAAATGGATTTGGATGGTAAGATTTTGTTTATTTATTAATAATGTAACAGCTCATCTAAATCTTGAATGAGTAGACTTATTTAAAAATCTACTTTTTGTATCTCTCTCTTTCTCTTCAAAATTTTAATGTCAGTGTTAAAAAAGAAAGAAACTATGTAACATATTATAACGAAATCTAATCTTAAGATGTCAATCCTTAAATTAATTACTATAAAATCTTCTTTTTCTCCACCTTATCCCACTATGTGGGGTCGGCACAGCTAATTTTTCTCTTCCATTCTTTTCTATCAGCCGTCATCTCAACACTCACTCCTCTCTCTCTCATATCGTCATTCATACACTCCATCCATGTCTTCTTCGGTCGACCTCTTCCCCCTCTTTTTTTTTTTTTTTTTTTTTTTCTTTATTTTATAGTAAATTAATTAATATAAAATAACGAAAAAAAAACATAAAAACTAACTTAATGACAGTAAATTCAAAAATATATTTTCTTTAGGCTGCGAATAGGTTTTTTTAAAGACAATATTTAATATAATGCTTAACCGCCAATTTATTATTTGGCATAATTCAAGTTATCATAAATGTTTGTTTATGTATTAACAGCTGTACAACTTGAACTTTTTAATGTGTGTGTATGTATCTATGTTAGAACGCGTTGTGTGCGAACGTGTGCGAATTCATCTCTGTTTGTATTTTTGCTATTGTTCCCTTTCATTACCGATGGAATGGCCTCTAGTACTAGTGGCCTCTAGTCAGGTACTGCTATCATATCTATTTGTTCCGCCAACTAATCACTTATTGTGATTTGAAAGCTACAATAGAGCTAAGACTTCAACCCTAAGTCCAAGAGTGGTTCACGCTGCGAAACTGGTGACCACCAGGTGATATATAAGCCCATTTGCCCATTTAAATCTAAATTTCGTTATAATCATTACGGCTAGATCGTCGCTGAGTTCAATTACCTCTCTTAGTCATCAACCTGTCTAAAATACATGTGTATACAAAAAAATAGTCGTCTAAAGTCGGCCTAAAGGATAAGACGTCCGGTGTATTCGTATCTAGCGATGCACCGGTGATCGAATCCCGCAGGCGGGTATCAATTTTTGTAATGAAATACGTACTTAATAAATAAATATACACGATTGATTTCCACGGTGAAGGAAAAAAATCAAACCCGCAAAATTATGATTTGTGTACTGGTGGTACGTCTTGTGAGTCCACACTAGTAGGTACCACTGCCCCGCCTATTTCTGACGTGAAGCAGTAATGCGTTTCGATTTGAAGGATGAGGCAGCCGTTGTAACTATGTTGAAACCTTAGAACTCATATCTCAAGGTGGCCGTGGCGGCATTTACGTTGTAGATGTCTATGGGCTACGGCAACCACTTAGGTACGTCTACTCATCTAGGCAATAAATAAATAAATATGCCATTATATTGCCTGTGTTTATGTATAGTACGTACAAGCAAAAGCTGTTTTACATCCCGCAATCCAGACTTTATTCCTGCAATAATAATATACATTTTGAAGTCGTCGTGGCCTAAAGGATAAGACGTCCGGTGCATTCGTGTTCAGCGATGCACTGGTATTCGAATCCCAGGCGGGTACCAATTTTTCTAATGAAATGCGTACTCAACAATTGATGTTCACGATTGACTTCCACTGTGAAGGAATAACATCGTGTAATAATAATCAAACCCGCAAAATTATAATTTGCGTAATTACTGGTGGTAGGACCTCTTGTGAGTCCGCACGGGTAGGTACTACCGCCCTGCCTATTTCAGCCGTGACCACTTAACACCAACCAGGTGGGCTGTGAGTTCGTCCACCCATCTAAGCAATATAAAAAATAAAAACATTGAAGAAAATTATTCAAGGTACACTTAAATACCTATATCTAATCCTATTGATTTCATATTCTTCAATATCATAAAAATTAAAGTGTGTTTGTTTCTTCTGAAGAAGGAACCAAGTAACGTTTTAAAAGTCGTCGTGGCCTAAAGGATAAGACGTCCGGTGCATTCGTGTGTAGCGATGCACCGGTGTTCGAATCCCGCAGGCGGGTACCAATTTTTCTAATGAAATACGTACTCAACAAATGTTCACGATTGACTTCCACGGTGAAGGAATAACATCGTGTAATAAAAATCAAACCCGCAAAATTATAATTTGCGTAATTACTGGTGGTAGGACCTCTTGTGAGTCCGCACGGGTGGGTACCACCACCCTGCCTATTTCTGCCGTGAAGCAGTAATGCGTTTCGGTTTGAAGGGTGGGGCAGCCGTTGTAACTATACTTGAGACCTTAGAACTTGTATCTCAAGGTGGGTGGCGCATTTACGTTGTGAATGTCTATGGGCTCCAGTAACCACTTAACACTAGGCGGGCTGTGAGCTCGTCCACTCATCTAAGCAATAAAAAATAAAAAAAAGTCACAATCACGCAACGCAATCTCGTGCAACATAATAAGATGCAAATAGACTAGTTTAATTTCATTGGAACGTTTTAATATTTTCACTCGAATGATATTTCGCAACGTTTCGTTCTCGCGGTATACACGTTTACTTTCGTGAAACAAGTTTAAAACTTGCCCGTTATTACGAACTGCAACTGCAAGAGATATAATTAACTTGAAAAACTGTTGTGCAGAATCAACGGCAGTCGTGACAGCGGACACTCATGGCCACTACTTTATTTAGAAAGCGTCACATTTATCGTTGAACTATAAAACGCTATCATCGTAAGAGCAAACCTAAAACACTCACCTTCAATTAAGTCTGATTGTTTTGAACTCGGATTACATAAAATTTCGAACACTCTTTATATCTTATGTGGAATCCAACATCATTCCAGTTGTCACATGAAAACACCGATACCACCTTCACTGAAAGTTTGGGTACGAACTTATTAACGTAACACACACTATCCGCCGTAATTCTACATAATCGAATATTCGGAATCGATAAATTCGAGTTCCGTATCACTGATTGCGATGTCAACGTCCTCAGTGCAATCCGGACACTGAAAACAGTGTCGTTACTGGTTCGGAGTTTTCACGCGCGAGTGAACATTCGCAATAGAAAAAAAAAAAAAAAAAAAAAACTAATTGACATGCTTTTACAGTTAGTTTTAGTTCAAGTGACGTAAGCCACCTTTTATTTCGTCCATCTCATTCCCACGAGAAAATACAGCGGCAGTTTTCCTTGACCCAGCGGGTGGAGACATAGGTAACAACTAGGCACAAAATAAACGCCCGCTGAGTTTCTCGCCGGATCTTCTCAGTGGGACGCGATTCCGATCCGGTGGTAGATTCTGCGAAGCACTGCTATTGCTAGGGCTACTGTTAGTAAATTCTCTGTGTGAGTCCGTAAGCTCATCTACCCGTCAGGGCGTAGCTGAAATAGCATCAATCTACTAGCGGATAGGCAGGGAAAAAACCATCTTGTTTTAAACTTTACACCATCATTAAACGGGTTAAACTCATCTACCGTGATCATGGGAACTCATTACATTAGAAAATGGTGGTAACAAACCGTAAAATAACAATGTAAAATAAATTAAAGTGGTATTAATTGCGTCCGCCTACCTAAGTGCGTACCTTATACCATAAAAATAAATAATAGTTAGTCTAACTGTTTAAAATATTGATTTGTTATCGGTCCTTTTTTTTTTATTGCCGTATAGGCAGACGAGCATACGGCCCACCTCATGGTGAGTGGTTACCGCCGCTCATGGACGTCAGCAATGCCAGGGGCAGAGCCAAGCCGCTGCCTACCGTTTAATACTCTCCACAAGCCTCGTTTGAAGAAGGACATGTCATAGCGCTCGGGAAACACCGTGGAGGGGAGCTTATTCCATTGCCGGTTTTTTAAATTTTGTTTTTTGTTTTGGTTTGATAAGTATGCCAAATTTTGAGTTAATCTGACGTTAGTCCGGGGGCCAAAATCATGTTCAAAGATTCCGTTACATACTAACATACGTATGAAACTAATAAAAGCGTATTAATAACATACTAGTGGTCGCCCGGTAGTCGAAATTCGACTATAATTATTAATTTAAATTATAAGTGTGTACATTATTACGGTCCTATTGTCAAAGACTACTTCTAATATCACAGATTTCGGCAAGGCTACACTACTGACAAATAATCTATATATTAATACGTGAAGCAAAAACTTTGTATCCCTTTTTACGAAAATTGCGCGGACGGAGGAGTATGAAATTTCCCACACTTATAGAGAATATAGAGAAGAAGTGCACAATGCTAATATTTTTTTTAAATAAAGCATAAAAGATACATTAAATCAATAAAGAAAACATTACACACACTACATACCATGTATTTGACGCACACACGCATGCATACTATTTATTGTCAAACTTTTGTTCTTGACGTCTGTTGTCAAATTGAGAATAGATTAAATATTGTTTGTCTTTGTTAATATTTTTTATAGTGTAGTCTTGGCGAAATTTGTGATTATAGAAGTATNTATTGTCAAACTTTTGTTCTTGACGTCTGTTGTCAAATTGAGAATAGATTAAATATTGTTTGTCTTTGTTAATATTTTTTATAGTGTAGTCTTGGCGAAATTTGTGATTATAGAAGTATAAAATACAATCATAATAGTGTACAAACTTACAATTCCAATTATTTATAGTCGAATTTCGACTACTGCGGGACCTCTAGTATTAAAGAAATCAATATCAATCTTGTCTCAACTTGACAGACTTTGACAATAAACAAAATAGTATTTATGCGTGTGTAAGTTAAATACATGTTAGTGTGTGTAATGTTTTCTTTATCAGTTTAATGTATATTCTATGCATTATTTTAAACAAATATTACCATTCTGCACTCCTTCTCTATATTCTCTGTAAGTGTGGGAAATTTCATTCTCCTCCGTCTGCGCTATTTTCGTAAAAAGGGGTACAAAGTTTTTGCTTCACGTATTATGAATATACAGATTTCTGCCATTAAATTCTGATATTTCATTTTAGGACCAGAATATGCTAAAATGCCTCCAGTCTACCATTTAGATCCATATGAGGAGTGCTTCTTCGATCCTGGCGGCGTGTACTGTGACATCAACTTCGCTCTGGTGTCTGATGAACCGAGTGCACTTCTGAACATGATCCAAGTAATAATCATATATTTTTTGGAGTAAGAGGAAATTGCAGGGTTTCTGAATACGGCTTTGGAAAGGCGTCCAAAATGGCAAGCATGTCCGAGTTCAATCTACCAAAACACTATTGCTTAACAACCCGCGTCCATATTCTCGGATAAAAGAATACTGGGCCGAGGTAGGTTGTGTGCAACCTATGCATATGGTGTAGAGCGTATAGTGTATATATACACCCAATAACGCGGTCTCTATGGAGTACCAGTCTTCTTAAGCCAAGCTTGAAGAAGGACATGCATAGTACTCGAGATTGGAAGGGAAATCATTTCAAAATAATATGCACAATGGATGAACGTATCGATTCTACTAGTATCTATAAACTATTTTTTTATTGCCCTTGTAGACAGACAAGCATACAACTCACCTGATGGTGAGTGGTTACCGTCGCCTATGGACTTCAGCAATGCCAGGGGCAGAGCTAAGCCGCTGCCTACCGCTTAATACTCTCCACAAGCCTCTTTTAAAGAAGAACATCTATAAAATCTGGGGAAAAAATTAATCATTCCCATCAAATCTCCAAGGTATTCTAATGGTAACACCCATAGACTCGTAACTATACTATGGCTAAATACGCAATAAAATATATATATTTTTTTACATTTCACAGCAATATTCTTCTGAAAATGTAATCCATTACAATCACTCGAATTTGGATTACGGAATTTGCATTACGAAGAAATATAAAAACAGAACAGAACCAATGATTGACAGGAAAATGACACTAGAAAGATGGCTCAACCATACGTTTTGGAAGAATTATAAACTGAAAACTAGAGTGAAATACCCATTATATTGTGGAGCAAGTGCTGACGAAATCCGAATAGACGGTCCAGATATTTTTGTAGCTGTTATGTGTTCAATAATAATCACGCTGAACCTTTTGGGAAGTCTACTGGATTTTTTTGGCGCTAATTGCAAGATTGCTCAAGGTAATCTTCACATTATACAACTAGTAATTAGGCGATGGCATGGCTGTGCCCCCAATAATCCGATTGTCCATGACCTACAGTGATCACTGACTATTAGTGTAGATAGATCCTCATATGATTTTGAAAACAATTAACGATTTCTATTTGTGCCAATTTGAGCAGTACATCTTGTACCAAGAGATGCTGATGCATTGTAATAGAATAGAAACTGACCAGATGTCCTCAGATGAGGTATGGCATCTCTTCTGCAGTAGTACCATCAACAGCATTTATATAAAGTACTAGCTGACCCGGCAGACTTTGTAGTGTCTCAATCTATAAATAAAAGACCTAAGCTTTTGTATAAAATAAACTTAAAACAAACAAAAGGAATCCGTCCGACGGGGGACGAAATTGTTATTTTTATTTAATTCCGAGTATTTTCATATTTATCTACCTTTTAAACCTTCTCTGGACTTCCACAAATAATTCAAGACCAAAATTAGCCAAATCGGTCCAGTCGCTCTCGAGTTTTAGCGAGACTAACGAACATTTTTTTTTTTTTCCTACCTATGCTGATAGCCTTGAGAGGCTATTTCAGCTTCACCCTAACGTTTGTAGGTGAGCTCGCGGGGCTCAACCGGAGAGTTGCTAACACTGACCCTAGCAAGAGCAGTGCTTCGCAGAATCTACCACCGGATCGGAAACGCGATCCACTGAGAAGATCCGGCGAGAAACTCAGTGGGCTGTGTCTATGGGTTAGTTCGCTCGTCGAGCCCTTCGTCGCAAGCGACGGGTTCGACGAGGACGGTGACCNAACTCCTTAGGGACTCCGCGTATCACTACGCGGAGCTCGCGGTCCTCCTGAAGAGCATAGGTGTGGAAACCTATGTTCTCCTTTCGGAGGTATGAAGAGAGGGCCCTATGGTCGCCCGGCGTTGCGACCTTTATCTGAATCCCATGCGCGACGTTACGCGCATGGGTGTAATTAATTTTGTTGGCCTGAAGGGCCTGAGACACGCGATCTAACGAACAGCAATTCATTTTTATATATATAGATTTCTAAATTGTTCTAGGGCTAGTATCGTGTTTCTCTTTGCGTCAGAACTGGAAGCGATTGGTTGCGACGCCAGACCAAACAAATTTATCGACGCTAAAGAACTTAAAGCCCATTAATGGAATCAAGTGAGATAATTTCTAACTATTTATGATATAAGTTTGCAAATTAACTCAGTACCATCAGGGTCTCGAATTGATGCTAAAGCTCTGAGGACAAACAACGTTATTCGTAGAACAAGTAGCCGTTAAAGATAAAAAGTAGGAAAAGATAATGAAGAGTTAGGGTAAGACCACGGGGTGATTATTGTACAATTACATCAACTATTCTTGCTTGACATTATATTAACATTTCTTCTTTTCTTCTTTTTGATATGACATGACATTTTTATTAATATTTAAACAAATAGTACAATTTTTTTTATTATTATTGTATTCCATTTTCGAGCTGATGAATTGCCAATGCTATGTACGCCATTGTTGTCACATGCATCAGGCCATAAATTAGTTTAAATTTATTTTCAATGTTAGATGTTTGTGATGTGGCAGTATTTATTTAAATAAATAAATATTCTCGTGCAGTTAGGCTCCACGTCGGTGACTGCATGAAATAACTGGACTACGGGGTTCAAGTGACCCGAGAAAAGCTATTCTATCTTGGGGCTCGCAACGTACTTAATTAGAAAAAATAAGTGACATAGGAGTACTGATCCTACTACTAAATACCCATAATTTACGAAGACAGGGTCGTGTATTCTATTTTTCTGTCTAAAGTCCGGACAAACTATTATCATACGAGAATCTCTAGCTTAAAAAGTGGTCGGTGGCATTTAGATTTAGCGGTAGGCAGCGACTTGGCTCTGCCTTTGCCATTGCTGAAGTCTATGGGCGACGGTAACCACTCATCATCAGGTGGGCCGTATGCTTGTCTGCCTGGGGCAATAAAAAAAGGATATAATTTCCAGGAGAGGATTTAAATCTTCCCTTGTATTTTAATAGACAGTTAGTAAACTTCAACGTCCTTCGTTTTTTCAGAGTTATATGTATGGTGTTTGTAATAAGCATTCACTCATTTCTACCAGTCACTAATTACATGAGCAATACCCAATATTTTGAATCGGTAAGTTTTTTTTACATTATTTTGCCTATTGAGTACACTCCTTAATAGAACCCTTGTTCAGTTATAAGTCGAATAACCGTAGCCTAATGCGTGCGATGCCCAAAAATAAACAAGTGTCAAATACGTATCACCTGACAATAAGTGCTGTCTGCCATAAACATTGACAATGCCCCTAATAGGGTAAATACTCTCTAATTATCGTTTCATTCGGGTACTTAAGAACTAGCTGCATATCTCGGAAGTGGCTCACATTTTGGCTGCCTAGCTTTGATCTAGAAGATCTTTGCCCCAGGATGTCATAAAAATATTTAAAGGATTAACCGGAGCATAGTTTTATGAGTATTACAGAAGCTCACTGTGATCACCAACCGGAATTTAATGATTATAGAGCGTATTGTAAACCTATTTCTGTCGTGAAGCAGTCAGGGCAGGCTAGTCTTTATATAAAATAATATAATTAAGACTTCGACTTAATAATAATATATCAAAATGGGTGGCATCATTAATGTTGTGATGTTCTATGGTAGCCATTTAGCATGAAGAGAGCTGTGAGCTCGTTCAATAATTTATGTAAAAATGACGATTACTGAAATCAGTATTCAATCAGTTCAAAGTCACTCAGCGAGCCATGGAAAGAGCCATGCTCGGAATTTCTCTGAAGGATAAAATCCGGAATGAGATTATTCGACAGAGAACTAAAGTCATCGACATAGCTCAAAGAGTCAGCAAGCTGAAGTGGCAGTGGGCTGGCCATATATGCCGTAGGACTGACGATCGCTGGAGCAGACGGGTTCTCAAGTGGAGACGTAACGTGGGACGTCCCCTGGCTAGGTGGTGCGATGACCTCCGCACGGTGGCCGGCAAGAAGTGGATGAGGAGAGCCGCAGACTGGGCTCAGTGGTGTGGATTGGGAGAGGCCTATGTCCAGCAGTGGACGAATGTAGGCTATTGATGATGATGATGATGAAATCAGTATTTGATTAACATTATTTAAAGGACATAATTAGGCAAGCTAATTAGAAGCCCTTTGAGACAATGAAATTCAATTAAACTCAAACGCGCCATGGCACTTGATTCATTCATCAATCAATCAATGAAGCGACCGGTCGTGTTCGAATGGATTCTAAATAATGTTTTTATTAATTGACCGAGGATTTTTCAGTTTTTCAACAATTATTTTTACTACATAATTTTTAATGGGACAATTATCATGCAAACGTTTTTTGTCATATCGGGATGTCTCTTTGTTATCAAATACTGCTTGGATGTCGAAGAAAAGAGCGCAAGTATCATGACCGCTCTGAAGTTTATATTCATTAGGTGGTTAAGGTGAGTTATTAATCGATTACCTCGATAACCTTCAATACCAGACATGCATTAGTTAGTCCACCAATATATGTACCTAATTAGGAACTTAATAAATAACTAAAGCAAAGATTGACCACACAAAGTCTAGTCTGAGTAGTTAGTTACACGCGATATTTAACTTTAAATAAAAGTGCAGAAGTGTGGAATTCCTTGCGGCGTAAATGACACCACCTTCGGTATACACGTACCAAGCTTTACTGGAGGTAGGACCTCTTGTGAGTCCGCACGGGTAGGTACCACCACCCCGCCTGTTTCTGCCGTGAAACAGTAATGCGTTTCAGTTCATACTGAGACCTTAGAACTTATATCTCAAGGTGGTGGCGCATTTACGTTGTAGATGTCTATGGGCTCCAGTAACCACTTAACATCAGGTGGGCTGTCCACCCATTTAAGCAATAAAAAAAAAACACTGAGAAGATCCGGTGAGTGAGTTTCTACTGGGCTCTATTTGGGGTCAGTTCGTTTATCAAATTCTTCGCCATAATCGACAAACTATACCGATGTTCATACGTTTTACGGTAGACTGCGGCTTGGCTCTGTCCCTGGCATTGCTGACGTCCATGGGCGACGGTAACCACTCACCATCAGGTAGGCCGTATGCTCTCGTCTGCCTCCAGGGGAAATAAAAAAATAAAAATATAAATGTGTGGTGTGGTGGGACACCGGATAGGAACGAAGTTCATTATTATAAAAATATTAATTTTAAGTTCTATTCGAGGTATAAAGAAAATAATTATTCGAGTATACATTTTTTATTAAGATTTTTTTTTTGATAAAAATACAATAAAAACTACTTTACAAAGTTATCAACTTTATTTTATTCACAATGATTAAATGAATAACCGTCATCACGTAGACTATACATTAGACACTGTACAGCCATCATACTAAGACTATACATAAATAATAAAAATCTTACGTTACGGACGTTTTTTCCCATTTAGGGTACCCCTCCGCATCGTCCCATAAGGAACTTCATTCCAAAAGATACCAATTTCAATAAAGATATACGTACTAACGTGTTCACAAATTATTTCAATCAATAATACGGTGATATATGTGAATTCAGTAACTGTAATGGAGAATGTTGAATACTGTCTGATCCATGAACATTTTTGGTTGAACAGGTTTTAGAGAAACTTGTGGTTTTTTTTTTGTAGATTAACTTTGCCGTATGCGTTCTTGTTGGGATTCACGTCAACCTGGATGAGACATTTAGGCTCGGGTCCTCTTTGGCAGGTGAGCCCTTAATTTTGTGGTGGGTTTTTATTGACTTACGTACATACTATTTTCGCCAGTGAATCCCGTGCTTTAGTTAAATATTGTCTTTTTTTGTTTTTTTTTTTTGTAGCTTAGGTAGGTGGACTAGCTTACAAGCTACCTGGTGTCAAGTAATTACTGGAGCCCATAGACATCTACTACGTAAATGCCGCCACACACCTTGAGATATGAGATCTAACGTCTCAGTATAGTTACAACGGCTGCCCCGCCCTTCAAACCGAAACGCTGCTTCACGGTAGAAATAGGAAGGGTGGTGGTACCTACCCGCGTGGACTCACAAGTCCTGCCATTAGTGTGTCAGATTTCGTGCAAATAGTTGTGGCGTTTTTGAAATTGCCAGTACTAAGATGTATCTTTGTCTTCGAATACAGTTTCCGGACATTGTGTTAACTTAGTCCAGTTTATTTCTTAGAACGATGTCTACTAATCTTTATATCTTAAGGTCAAGTATCGCATTCACTCTCGCTCTGTCTCCTTCTATTCCCCCTCCCCAGGAGCATTAAACATTTAACCCAACCTTGTTGGAAGTCGCGTTAGAAGTTTCACTTCAAAAATAAAATTACTATTATTTTTACTTACGTATCGTCGGATAGCGTCTTAGCTGTCCACTACGGGAACTGTAAATACCTTGAAACTTCCCAAATAATGTGCTATGATATCCTCTACGACTCGCGACAATCAAAGAAAATAATAATATTTCTAAGTTAATGATCTCTAATTACGAGTAAGTAGACAATACAATTGCAATAGGTACATATTATATGTTATGCGGGGTATCGAACTTTAAAAGTGTAATACTAAAAGTTTTTTGTGCAGAGATTTATTGGGAACGAAGTTAAAGACTGCCGGAGAAACTGGTGGATGCATTTACTGTACGTGAATAATTACTTCACCGGTTCCGAATGCATGGGACAAACTTGGTAAGTGAAGAACAAAATAAATTTTAATTAGGTTGCTTTAATAATACGAATATATCTGAAACTATAAAATTTTTCTCAGTTCGGCACTATCATCGTCATTCTCTGGCCCTTCTCCAAGTCACCTGGGGTCGACGCAATCGGGTCGGGTTGTTTTCTCCTTCCATACTCCTCTATCATATACCATATCTTCGCTCACTCCCTTCTTACACATATCGTCTTTCACGCAATCCGTCCATTTTTTCTTAGATAGGTATATATACCTCTTTTTCTAATGAGCTACAAAATGCGTAGAATATTTTTCATATGATTTTTTTAATCGGTCATTGGCAAAAAACACGCACAATAAGACTGTCGTATTTACAAGAAAATAGGCCCTTAATTTGCTGTCAGAGGTCGACTTGCCAAATATTTTTCCCTACTTATGGGTATTAGAACTTCAAAGACGCAACCTGGCTAAAGACAAAGTTTGGAGTCTCCATTTTATTGTTATATTTGATGTTCTTATAATTTTCCACAGAAATAGACAGGATGGTATAGGCAGGTAGGTTCTTCTGTAGGTATCTGTGAATACTTATGACATGCCCCATCACCAGAATAAATGTGATAATGTTTCTCGTTACTGTTTTTCATGAACTTGTGGAAGAAAGTATTAATTTTGAACGAATGGTAAACACATTGAATTGGATACGACAGTGGATCATTATAAGTGTCTCAACCAATAAGCCTTTTTTTCTACTTAACCTGTAGCCTCAAGGGGCCATTCTAGCTTCACCAGACTTCGCCAATAAGCTAATGATTTTCATAACATTGCTAGCTGATATTAACAACGACATTACGAACTATTGCAAATATTTCAAATGTTTTATTGGAAGTAGGGTGTTCTGTATTTTTGCCGCGACAAAGTATTGCGTACCGGTTTGAAAGATAGGTCAGTCATCTATACTAATACATAAATCTACAGTGGTTTTTACGGATGTTCCATTATAACTACTGAACCGTGCATCCGATTGACTTAAAACTTGGTATCCATGTAGGAAATACATGTACTTAATGGACAGACTAATATTTATATGAATTTTGGACTCCCTACACCAGTTGCGGGGGCGTTAAAGATGAGAATCTTTGTGAGGATGGGAAATAATAATGCTAATTTTAAATGGCCACAGAAGCGGACGGGTACAGATAGGCTTACTATAGAGCTGAGATTAGGAACTCATGTCTGAAGGTGGGTTTTACGTTGTTGAGCTCTATGGGATCCGGTTACAGCTTAACACCAGGATAGTTTTGAGCTCGTTCAAAGATCGAATTAACAAAAATTAAAATTTCCAGGTACCTAGCAGCGGACATGCAACTCTACTGTGTCAGTATTTGCGTTTTTGTCTTCTTCAAAAGCGTCAAGAGCAGAAAAATCATTTTAACATCACTCTTCTTGATCGGATGCTTATTTAGAATGTGGAATACTTACTATCACAATCTGGATCCTATTCTCACGATGACTCCAGAGTAAGTAGTACCTTATTCTTTATAGTACTTTTTTTTTATTGATTATATGGGTGGACGAGCTCACAGCCCACCTGGTGTTAAGTGGTTACTAGAGCCCATAGACATCTACAACCTAGACGCGCCACCCACCTTGAGATACAAGTTCTAAAGTCTCAGAATAGTTACAACGGTTGCCCCACCCTTCAAACCGAAACGCATTACTGCTTCACGGCAGAAATATGCAGGGCGGTGGTACCTACCCGCGCGGACTCACAAGTGGTCCTACCACCAGTGACAATTCACAATTTTAATAGCGCAATTTTTTTGTAGAAAAAAATATAGCGTAGTTACCACAATACAAAGAAAATTTTATAGATATCACATTAAAGAAGGCAAGATTAAATCGTAAAACTAATTTTGATAATATTCAAACATATCTATATATTATATAAATACAATTGAAGTGTCTGTTTGTAATATTGAAATAACCGCTTTTTACTACATGCATATGAAAAGGTATACGGTACAGACTCCAAAATATATTTTTTTACAATTTTTGTCTATCTGTATGTTTGTTCCAGCTAATCTCTGGAACGGCTGGACCGATTTTGACTGGACTTTCTCTGATAAGTAGCTGATGACATAAGGAGTAACTTAGGCTACTTTTTTTAGATTATCTTCGCCCCGCGGCGTCACCCGCGTTACGACAATAACCACGAGACTCGGCTATCAATAATAAAATTTAATGTTTCCGAAGCGAAGCGAGGGCGGGTCGCTAGTCGCCAATAAAGTTGTTTTTGTTTTTTTTTTTTATTGCCTTTGTAGGCAGACGGACATACGGCCCACCTGATGGTGAGTGGTTACGGACTTCAGCAATGCCAGGGGCAGAGCCAAGCCGCTGCCTACTAAACCTACTACTGCCTTTTGTTTCAGACAATCGCGTTATTTGTTTCAAAGAGATAAAAATTTCATTCACTTATACGTTCCCGGTCACACGAACCTGCCGGCCTGTGTTGTCGGCCTGACTCTAGGATACATCGCCTATACCTACCAGAACCATGATATCGAGAAATTCAAGGTAAGCACTTTACATTAATTTGTTAAATTCGTATTGCGTTTCTGAATGGCTTTCAATGGCAGTAATACACGACGACACTTTTGTGGTCAAATTCTCTCTTGCATATAAAAAAACATCTTGTCTCATAACCTGAAATGAAAGCCGTCTTTAGAATGATAACTGGCATGATAGTTTTTTTTTTTTTTCTTAGATGGGTGGACGAGCTCACAGCCCACCTGATGTTAAGTGGTTACTAGAGCCCATAGACATCTACAAAGTAAATGCGCCACCCATCTTGAGATATCAGTTCTAAGGTCTCAAGTATAGTTACAACGGCTGCCTCACCCTTCAAACCGAAACGCATTACTGCTTCACGGCAGAAATAGGCGGGGTGGTGGTACCTACCCGTGCGGACTCACAAGAGGTCCTACCACCAGTGCACTTCCAGAGATCTTTTTTGCCACGTACCATCCGGCTTTGGAATGAATTTTTCTCTACGGTGTTTTCCGAGCGCTATGACTTGTCCTTATTCAAACGAAGCTTGTGGACAGTATTAAGCGGTAGGCAGCGGCTTGGCTCTGCTCTTGGCTTTGCTAACGTCGAACAACGCCAATGATGATACATATGATGGACAATTATTACTATTTTAGTATCTTTGACAATATTCCTTATCCATGACTATTTTTTTTTTCAGAAACATCGTCAAGCTTTGTGGCTTATACCATTAGTGCTGGTCGGTATTATTTACACGGGACTAATCTTCATTATATTTCGAGACGCTGTGTCCATGTATTATATGAAAGTAATTTTCTCGGCTGCAAGTGTAACGTTATTTGATACGTTTGTGGCCATTTTAATTTTGGGTTGCATATTTAAGATTGAAGGTAAATAATATTTACTAAATTTATTGTTGTATAGTGTTGTTTGTGTGCATTATAAAAAACTGCGATGTGAGGAATAGACAGAATATTTGAGCTACAGTGTACTTACAGAACTGAAGGTAATCTCAAATCAGCTGTAGCATTTTCGGGAGATACAGACATAACTAAAACTGCTTTTAATGTTCAATTTAGCATTTAGTTTTCATTTTCTATTATTATATCTTAAATCTCGCATACTGTACAGTTGTCATGGTCGCGGAGGACCCTAAATTGTAAAATTATTAGTAAGCAATACCGAATTTTTAAAAGCAGGTCTCTAAATTATCTCGTACCCTCCAATAATGTCCGATATTATAAGACTGAGATGATTATTTTGTAGAGATGCAGTCCTTATATGAGTATTTTGTAATTCGTTTGGATAATGAACTATGCTATAAAATAACTGTTAGAAGTATTGCAAATAGATCGGATGCAACTGTTGAAATTCAGATTGACGTGGTCCAAACGGGTCATGAGGATACAACAGGCTACAAATTAAATGCTAGTGCTGAATTCATAGCAACGTTGATAATTATTTTATTACAGATACGGTCGTCTACTTAACGGCCGTCTGGTGTAGTGGTAAGTGACATGGTCACTACACAAGGGGGTCGCGGGTTCGAATCCCGCTAAGGGAAGATATTTGTATGATAAATATAAATGTCTTTTCCAGGGTTATGGATTTATATTAAATATATGTATGTGTATAATAAAAATCTTACATTTATATCCGTTATCTGGTACCTGTAACACAAGTTCTTTACGAACTTATCACGGGACCAGTTAACGTGGCGTGATTGTTAGTAAATATATATTACTATTATTACAGATATCTATACAAGTTTCTTGGAGTGGAATGGTTGGACTATTTCCAGTAAACTAACGTACAGTGCATATTTAGTTCACATTGGCCTTATCAGATACGTCGCTGGCACTAAGGCTGCCCTGATACATACATCCTTTATCGTTATGGTAAATTGATTTCAATAATTAATATTAACATAATAAGGCAAACACCTTCTACTTCTAGAAATAGGTTTCTTTTACGGTGATCATTACGTACGCCACCATCTGGGTTTTAATCGACGAAATCCCTCGGGAAATAGCAATAATTGGCACAAACAAGCCCTCTTCATTCTGTCTCAGTACTCAATATGGGATTTGAACACCCCAGTTGAAAGGTGAAAAGGTGATGTTTTCGACTGCTCTGGGGTAGACCCGTGATATAAAATAAAAGAGTGGACTGTAATAACACGATAGGTGTAATATTTGGTAAATTTATAAAAAGAGTAAAACAAGTGTCGGGGGTGGCGTTGCTGCACGAAGTGTCGAAGAAGGTGTAAAACCGCGACCCCGCGCCGCTGTCCTCCTCCCGGCGCCCGTGCCGCGCGATCGTCCATGTCCGTGCATCGACAGGTGATAATTAAATGGGTCCAACTCTATGATACCTCGTAAGGTGAGGTGATGAACACGCTATTCAAACTTTAAATAAAAGGTTTGCCACAATTATATCTGCAGCCTGTATACATTAATATTATATTTCATTTTGATGTAGCCAATCTCCCACCTGGGGTACCTGTCGCACTGGGTCATAGATATCAATAATGACAGAAGCACAGTCAATCCTTACTGCTGCTGCCTACAGATGAAGATTCTTTTCAATTCCCACCTTTAGGTTTTTTCTTTTTATTCCGGCTACGGACATGTGAAGGGCATTGTTATAACTATTTATGAGAGAGTTACCTTTGCTTACTCGTCAGATGTGTGACGAGCTTACTGCCCACTGCTAAGCTGTTACCGTTGCTACAGGCCTAGTTAATGACGAAGATATGTAAAAATCCGTGTTTGGGCTTCGATAACCTTTTAATGTCAGGTGAACCCTATACTCGGTACACATCCATACGCTACACATCCATATAGCGGATTTTTTTTTCTCGGTCAAGTAAGACAGTGTCTTACCTTTTGTGCTAAAAAAGTTATATATTATTTTCAGCTGATGTACGTACTCGGCACTGTAACCCTAAGCTTTGCAGGGGCTTTCGTCTTTTGGTTGGTCGTAGAGGCTCCCTTGAATCAAATCTTCAAAGCGTTAATTCACATAAATCGTAAAACACGCAATAAAAATGAGGTTGTTTAATAAAAAGAGATTTTATTTCAAAACGGTCATGCGATATATTCTCTTGAAGATTGCACAAGGACCTCGCAGGAGGTCCAACGCCCGGTGAAGAAAATCATGCAGCCCATCAAGTGGAACGAATGAGTCTAAATAACTATTCCGCTAACAATTGTTCACGATTGACTCCCACGGTGAAGGAATAACATCGTGTAATAAAAATGAAACCCGCAATATGATAATTTACGCAATTACTGGTGGTAGGACCTCTTGTATGTCCGCACGGGTAGGTACCATCACTCTGCCTATTTCTGCCGTGATGCTTCACGTAATGCGTTTCAGTTTGAAGGGCGAGGCAGCCGTTGTAACTATACTGAGACGATAGAACTTATATTATCTTAAAGTGGGTGGCGCATCTAAGCAATAAAAACTTGAGAGGTGTCAAGGGACACCCGGATGGAACGAAGTTCCTTTCGATTAATTAGTGAAGGAATTGTAATTTTTTTTTTTTAAGTTATAATAATAAATTACGGCATTATGAAAAAGAAAAAAACAATACTATGAACTAAATTACTATTGTTGAAACGCTATCTCGAGAAACTGTACTCATTACGCGGACCAATCGGATACGAGCAATGTCACGCGATAAGCGCCTACACGTTGATTGGTCAGAATGACGGATCTAAATAGTGTTGTGACAACTTTTCGTAAGAATTTTTTCCGTCTAGCCCCCTTTCACAACACGCGATAAGGAACTTCGTTCCAAAAAACATACATGCCGATGTGATAGGTAGAACATACTTTATATATACCTAGTCAGGTCATAAGTATTGTCACACAGTAAAAACTTTTCTTTTAGAATGCTGGCCACAAAAAAGTTTATTGAATTCGAATTTCGAATTGTTCATGAAAATAAAAATAGTATAAATTTAGAATTTTACTCATTTTTAAATATGGAGTGGACGCTTAAAGAAGACCGTGTTGCAGTTATTGCGTTGCATCGTTGCGGTTACGCGCCAATTCAAATTTTTAACATACTGAAAAATTTGAATATAGCCAAAAGATTCGTTTATCGTACCATCAAACGATACAATGAAGACTCTAGTGTAGATGACAGGTCAAAAAGTGGTCGCCCTCGGTCTGTTAGGATTCCAGCAGTGATAAAAGCTGTGAAGGCGCGAATTCAAAGAAATCCCAAACGTAAGCAGAAACTGTTGGCCCTTCAGATGGGGTTAAGCAGAACCACGGTGAAAAGGGTGTTAAATGAAAACTTAGGGCTTCGGGCATATCGAAGAAAAACAGGACATCGTTTAAATGTTCGTCTAATGGACCTGAGACTGAAGAGATGCCGCGCTTTGTTGAAGCGGTACGCGGGAAAAAAATATCGGGAAATTCTTTTTTCGGATGAAAAGATTTTTACCGTAGAAGAGAGCTACAACAAAAAAAATTATAAGGTGTACGCACACAGTAATGAAGAAGCGAGCAACTGTATTCCGTGTGTCCAACGAGGTCATTTTCCATCCTCGCTCATGGTATGGATGGGAGTTTCTTATTGGGGCTTAACAGAGGTACATTTTTGTGAGAAAGGTGTAAAAACGAATGCAGTTGTGTATCAAAATACAGTCCTGACGAACCTTGTGGTACCTGTTTCTCATACCATGTTCAATAACAGGCACTGGGTATGCCAACAAGATTCGGCGCCAGTTCATAGAGCGAAGAGCACACAAAACTGGCTGGCGGCGCGTGAAATCGACTTCATCCGGCACGAAGACTGGCCCTCCTCCAGTCCAGATTTGAATCCGTTAGATTACAAGATATGGCAACACTTGGAGAAAAAGGCGTGCTCAAAGCCTCATCCCAATTTGGAGTCACTCAAGACATCCTTGATTAAGGCAGCGGCCGATATTGACATGGACCTCGTTCGTGCTGCGATAGACGACTGGCCGCGCAGATTGAAGGCCTGTATTCGAAATTACGGAGGTCATTTTGAATAAACTTTAGTGTCATAAGAATCTATGTTTTGTTAAGTTCATTTTGGTATATGAATGGTTACATAATGAATAAATTTTACATTAAACATGTGACAGAATTTATGACCTGACTAGGTATTTGTGAGTTCAAGGTGAATTGCTGACATTCACGCGTCACATGTTCGGGCTGAATGCAACGGTCAGCGGTTGGAAGTTAAACTCAAAGTGCCATGGCATAGTGGCACAAATACCAGCTAAAAGCACACCGACCCTTTATAAGACTATGAAACTTTTAATATTCATTTCGAATCCTGCGTTCCAAATTTCATTTAAAATTCTGTACAAAGGCCACTCACCTCGTTGAAGAGAAAACGAACAGGAAAACGGTTCGTGAAAATATCAGTTACTAGCGCCTGCTCCGGCTCCGCTCGGGACTTTAACAAAAATTTTAACGAAGTTGATTTCTTTTTTAAAATAAAAGAACACTTATTTTACGGGATAACTATAATAGTTAGACATATGCTATTGCGACACTTTTTGTAAATAATAAAGTGTTCTACAAAGTCGTAGTACAATTATTTTATTCTATCATCAATAACTTTCGCAGGGTACGCGATGTAAAGAATATTTTAGGTAATGCTTTTTACACCTTGGGTTACATTATTGGAATTTCATAAAGAAGGAACCGTAATTTTTTTCAAAAAATATTATAGCCTATGTCACTCGGGAATAGTGTAGCTTTCAAACAGTGAAAGAATTTTTCAAATCGGTTCAATAGTTTCGGAGCCTCTTAAATACAAACAAACAAATCTTTCCTCTTTATAATATTAGTATAGAAGTATAGATTCAGCACGAGCCAACATTTGTCGCTTTCATTATAATGAGACAATACAAGCGGGGATCCCGACTCATACCCCCCGCGGTCCCACCCCCCTTATTTATTGAAGACAACCATTTTTATTATGTCCTTATTTCGCAGCTAATTATTGTTAACGCGTTTGGGATTCACGTATAGTTTTTATAGATTTAGGGAGCAATGTTTTGTTATATAGGTATATCTTTAGTGATACCTCAGACAAAGTTTTTTTGCTGGTGGTGGCTTTCTTAGTGGTGGTAGGACCACTTGTGAGTCCGCACGGGTAGGTACCACTACCCTACCCTGCCTATTTCTGTCGTGAAGCAGTAATGCATTTCGGTTTGAAGGGTGGGGCAGTAGTAACTATACTGAGACCTTAGAACTTATATCTCAAGGTGGGTGGCGCATTTACGGTTGTAGATGTCTATGGGCTCCAGTAACCACTTAACAACAGGTGACCTGTGAGCTCGTCCATCCATCTAAGCTATAAAAAAAAATAAAAAAAAAACAGTCAAAAATAAAATAATAAAAAAGGAATATAATAAAAAAGAGAAAGCTGCAAATTCTTAGTTAATACCAACTGTCAATGGTACACATCTTTATTGGCGCCACCCACCTTCAGACATCATGATCACACATTTACAAACCACCATATACAGGGATATTCATGATAGTTCTGCAGCAGAAATAGCTAGAAAGATGGTATCTCCCCCTCATAATACGCCAATCCGTGTTGACACTCCCGGCTAGCAATGCTGGTTTAAAACCAGATATGGTCAGTCTCCAATCCTCAGTGAATTTACAACTTGACTTTTGTGAAACCAACGCAAAAAATATTGGTAGTGCTATTCTACTCATAAGGGAACCACACACTCATGACTATTTAGTCATGTCGGAATTATGTCCGATTTCAATTCTAAAAACTCTACAATAAAAACTGTATTCTAATCATACGACTTCAAACTGACAAGCAGCTCGCTTCGTAGATCAATAGTGAATACTGGCCCTTAATTAGCATGAACGTGAATAGAATAATGATTTAACACCCTAACTAAAGAACGAAGCTTAATACGCATCGTTCGTATCTCCCTTGCGTTGGGCTGCGAAGAGCCCAAACCTCAGGGGCGTGAGAAGGCGATATCTTCAATATTATTTAGTGTAGGCAAGTGATGTATATATTGTTACACGGGGGTTTCGGAATAAATAAAAATTCTACCGAAGTACAAATTCACACGAATACTTTAAAATTCTCAATTCACTTCTTCCGCTTCGCTTCAGGTGATCCGTTCGCTGTTTCGCTTCGAGTAGTTCCAATTACTGATTGACTGCATGCCATCTCTGCAACGCTTTTATAGCCGATACCATATCCCTAGAATTACCGAGAACATTCCTAACAGGTCGAGTATTTTCGATGTCTGTCTGTGTTTCCGTTATCTGACAATAGATGACGTTGTACATCTCGAGCGTTCTAGATGTAACTATATCCTTTGATATTCGTTTCGGCTATTCGGCGATAGATGGCGTTATTCTTACCAACATAGCAGTATCTAAGATGTCATTTTTCTTTGGGTCCGGGCCGAACAGCCTTGTGTGACTTGATGGCTGAAAATATTAAAGACCCACACAATAAACAAAGCTCACGTTCTCCCTCTCGTTAGGTTTGAACCCCGCCCGAGACAGACCCCAAATAAGGTAATAGTCAACACCGCAGCTAGTCTCGCAGCTCACCCCAAGGACGCTCATCTGGCGAACTCGTCGGAGTGCCTCTACATCAGCGCCATCACAGTGGTATATCCGTTCTTGAGCCATTCGTTTGATTATGATGAAACTTTGTATAGTCGCTGTTTACGCTCCTGGGGAAGTGTACCTCATAGTATATGTCGGCGTTACGCCAGGGTTGTCACACATGAGATCTATTACAATGAAAATACAATACAAATACATAAAACATTAACGTTACTTGTTTATTGCAAAAAGCTACGTCTTAGTTTTTACACAATTGGCCATTTTGTGTTGGTTAAAGCAACTACAACATATTTTATACAAATAAATATAAATACTGCGAAACAATTCACAAAATATGGCTTAATATTCACAATACATAATTTAGTGATTTTTATATGACTCTGACCACTTTTAACTAATATAAACTAACTTTGTTATTATCCAACCTAATAATAGATGGCGCCAACAACATCATTGCATAACAATTACAATACCTAATTAAATTATTACTGTTAATTATAATATAAATTATTATTAAAGTTTATGCTTTATTAATATTTAATTATTAATACAGCCATTTGTGTTTTTAAACAATAATATAAACATTAAACATATTCTGAACGTTTTCAAATCAAAACAGTGTCTGCTAATTATTAAATATAGTAGAATAACAGTTTCATCTTGCTAATAATAAATAAACAATAACATAGAATAAACGAAACTATATATTACTAGCTGACCCGGCAAACTTCGTAGTGCCTCAATCGATAAATAAAAGACCTAAGCTTTTGTATAAAATAAACTTAAAACAAACGAAAGGAATCCGTCCGACGGGGGACACATCAAAGGAAAAACAAAACTGTTATTTTTATTTAATTCCGAGCAATTTCATATTTAGGTACGTTTTAAACCTTCTCTGGACTTCCACAAATAAATCAAGACCAAAATTAGCCAAATCGGTCCAGCCGTTCTCGAGTTTTAGCTAGACTAACGAACAGCAATTCATTTTTATAAGATTACTAGCTGACCCGGCAAACGTTGTCTTGCCATATATAAGATTTCTAGAGAATTTCTAGTGTAGAAAAAAAATTACTAACTTATTGGAAGTGTATAAGGATGTGGAATATGAGTGAAAAAGGCCTGGAGCGCTGTGAACGATGAGGGAATGTTGTTTAAAAATTACAAAACACCGAACATTAATTGTTTTAATTTATTAAAAGTAATAATTATATATATATATATATATATATATATATATATATATATATATATAATTAATTCATTACATAATATTAATCTCTTAATGCTGCAGCNGCTTTAACTCATTTTCGAACACCCAAACTCGTGACTGGTTTTTTGTTTCGGGTTCGTACGCGTATATCCAGGATTCGTCACCTGATACAATGTTGTATACAGCATTTGAGGATCCTGCGTGGAATCTTTCGAGAGTTCTGACGCACCAAGTAACGCGAGCCGCTTTTTGCTCTTCACAGAGAGAATGCGGTATCCATCGGGAAAACAACTTTTTTACACCTAATTGTTCATGCAAGATTATTTGTACTTGACTCATGCCAATGTCTAAAGTTGCCTGAATTTCGCGGTATGTCACATATCGATCTTCCTCAATCAGCTTACGCACAGCATCAACGTTTTCTTGGGTGACTGCAGTTTTTGGACGACCTTGACGGGGATCATCACTGAGCTTGACACGTCCACGCTGAAACTCAGCAAACCAGCAATAAATTGTGGTTTTGGATGGGGCTTCATCACCAAATGCAGAAATCATCTGGTCAACACACTGTTTTTGTGTTAAACCACTTCGAAAGTCATAATAAATCATCGCTCTTGAATTTTCTCGAGTCAATTCCATTTTCTCAACGACTAAACAAGTTTGACAAAACCTCGTGACAAGACCGAGAATCTTTTTTTAAATAAATAAATGGTATTCGATTTTTAAAACCAAGAAGTTTTCAATTAAAGATATTTTAATATGACAGGAACAGTGGAAATATTCCATTCCCGATACTTTTAGTGCAGCCTAGTATCATAAAAAAATTGAAATTAAAATGTTTGTCTAAAAATTAAAAAAAAAAAAAAATGTGGTGGACTACCCCTAACATTTAGGGGGATGAAAAACAGATGTTGGCCGATTCTCATAGATACCGGATAAGCACAAAAAAATTCATCAAAATCGGTCAAGCCGCTTCGGAGGAGTATGGCAACGAAAACTGTGACACGAGAATTTTATATATTAGATTATGTTAATTATTGCCAATAGTGGCGTTTGCGCCAATATATACCATCAGCATGTAGCTGTTGCGAGAAATTGAGATTTTTTCATACAATTAGCAATAGTCACACCGAAAACATACCGAAACTATAGAGAAACACACTGAAATTCAAAACCGTGATAAGAATTCGATAAACATACACTTTTCAGTATGTCTAATAATCAGACACTGGTATAGTTGAATTTAATTTCGTATCTAATATTATTATAACATAGAAAAGCAAACTCATTTGAATACGAGAAAATCTTTGAAAGCGTCCCTTATTTTAATAAGCAAATAGTCTCATAGCAGTTACGTAGGAATTCGCTACGCTGTACTATTGCTTAGAAAATTTACGAAGGAATATTAACCTCTCTGATAAAGCTTTTATTTTAAAGTTTCATTATACCTTTTTCTTGTCTATTATTCAGGTATTTCTAAATTATATTTCAAAGGAGCTGAGCGTACATGTTTTGTAATTAATTGAAAAATAGAACTTCTTCAATAATGAAATAATTGTTTGGATATTTTTTTTATTATTGAAAGATTACTTGTGGCCTATCCAGTTTCACCAGGACAGGTGGGCGAGCAAAGGCTCAGCCAGAAGGGGTGGGATTTGCTAACAGCTGCCCGAGCGCCTCCGAAGGAGACCTAACAACTCAAGAGCAACTGCTTCGCGAATGACTCTACTGCCGGATCGGATTCGCGACCTGCTGAGAAGATCCGGCGAGAAACTCAGCGAGCTGATGCATGGGTTAGGTTGCACGTCGACCTCTTTGTCGAGTTCAACGAGTACGGTTACCGGGGTTCCTCAGCCTGCTCCTAGTGTTAGAGCTGAAGGTATCTAATACAAGAGTTATTGGATCTACCATCGCACCGCCCGCCACCGGAATAGAGTTCATCCATACTACCTGGAGCCACTGCGGTCATCGACAGTGCATTTCCAGAGGTTTTTTTTTGCCACGTACCATCCGACTATGGAATGAGCTCCCCTCCACGGTGTTTCCCGAGCGCTATGACATGTTCTTCTTTAAAAGAGGTTTGTGGAGAGTATTAAGCAGTAGGCAGCGGCTTGGCTCTGCCCCTGATATTGCTGAAGTCCATGGGCGACGGTAACCACTCACCATCAGGTGGGCCGTATGCTCGTCTGCCTACAAGGACAATAAAAATAAAAAAATAAAAAATCTGATGGATACGTAAGGACGTGTCTAGGACGTCGACGGTGACTGGCTCCTGCATGATCAGGATAATTGTTTGGAGTCGATCGAAGATCGTCTAATTTCTGTAGTTGCCAGTGAAGTGGCCCTTACTATTGCATCACGAGATCTTGGTTCGACTTCTTCTTTGACCCGCCTTTGTTGAATAAATATTTAGTTTCGAAAAGTGCTCACAACCACTTAGTTATATCTAGCTTCGTATATTTCAGGGCTACTGCAAGCCCAAGGTTATAACGGAACTGAAGATAACGTGCAAGATGATGTTAGGAACATAAAAAATGTCTACCTTCTGTTTAGTTTTTTTTTCTTTTGTCACCAATGAAACTGGATATTTCGCTCTAAAAAGTGTCTAATATGCTGGAGTGAAACAATTTTCGATTCATAAGGATCTATTGTTTGGACAATCCTCGTCACGCAGTTGAAGGATAGGAGTTTATACATGTAAATTATTTACGAATTAAAATCTCGGGTATCCTTGAGTGAGTATAGTTTTAGAATGTTGCACGATCCTTTCATCATCATATTTTGTATTAGCAGCTGACATCGGACGACAATGTGTGACTTAAGAATATTGAATCTTAGATAATATAGTTTTAGAAACGATTTTTTAAGACCCTTGGATAGCTTTGTTTTATCCGGATATTCCTTATATTCCTCGTCAGGCCTTTGGACTCACAAAGTCCACAGTTCACTTTTTTTGTGCCTTTGCAGAATCTGTTAGTGGGTTCCTCAGCGCGCTCTAACTAAAAGATCCGTCCGTAATTGATATGTCCTTAAAAACGTATAAAAAGGCGATCAACACTACATCCTTAATTCCCTTTCAGCTTTTCGTGTAAACTAATAAAAGCTCAAAACTCTCAAGTTTTCAAAGCTTAATAACTTAACCAGGGAGACGAAGTTCTATCACAACTATTACCATTACAAAGGCTACATAGAGTGAATAGAAAATTATGTAAGATATTCCCTCCTTAGAGAAGTAGGTGGGGGAGGGGGAGAGGTACCAAAGTTCGTTAACCGTAAAACAGTAGAAATGTCGGCATTTCTTAACAACTTCAAAGCAACAAGTTACGTTGATCCACCGAAAAGTTTTCTAAAGTTTTCTCTGCGGTATAAGTCATAAGTTGAAGGATTCTTCTTGAAACTAACCTAAGAAAAATTATGTTTGATAGTTTGCTCTTAGCATAATCAGTAAATGTCTGATATATTATGCCTTGCCTTGGCCTTTGCCAACCTAAGACGTGATCAGCCCACTGAGTTTCTTGCCGGATCTTCTTAGTAGGTCCCGTTTCCGATCCAGTGGTAGATTCTGCGAAGCATGGTTCTTGCTAGGGCCAGTGTTAGCAACACTCCCGGATTGAGCCCCGTGAGCTCACCTACACGACAAGGAGAAGCTTAAACAGCCTCTAAAGGCTATCAGCATAGGTAGGAAAAAAACTAAGACTTAAGACTGAATTGCGGTCATTATCTTTGCCGTTGATAAATGTGATGCACTATCAACTGGCGAGATGGGATGGTTCTTTGTGACGCCTGTTCTTCAAAAATACGCCATTATCTAGTGTAGTGCTCTAATTCCTACATCCCTCATTATTATCGTCAACCTACAGCAGTCCTGATCACAGGTCTCTCCAATTGCACGCTTGAGCACGTCTCTCAGCTTCTCTCATCCAACTCTTGCCAGCATAGATCATCACTCTACCAGGGCTGAGGGCGTCCTACGTTTGGCAATTCGCGATCTCCACTCAAGAACACATTTACCCCAACGGCTCCGTCTAATATGCCGTTGTGAAGTCGATAACTTTGGTTCTCTATCGGATTACCTCGTTCCGGATTAGATCCTTCAGAGAAGCTCCAAGCAAAACCCTATCCATATCTAGCTGAGTGACCTTAAGCTTGTGGACCTGCCCAACCATGAAGTCCACATTTTGGCTCCGTATATCATAACAAATAGGACGCGCTGATTAAAGACTCATCTCTACCTGTGAAATGCTAATACCAAAAAAAAATGTTCACATTTACTGATTTTTTTACATTTACCCTTTCATGCTTACACTAATCTATACTAATATATAAATCTACAGTGATTTTTATGGATGTTCTGTTATAACTACTGAACCATGCATCCGATTGACTTGAAACTTGGTATCCATGTAGGAAATACATGTACTTAATGGATAATGGTTAATATTTACATGAGTGTTGGACNAAAAAAAAAATGTTCACATTTACTGATTTTTTTACATTTACCCTTTCATGCTTACACTAATCTATACTAATATATAAATCTACAGTGATTTTTATGGATGTTCTGTTATAACTACTGAACCATGCATCCGATTGACTTGAAACTTGGTATCCATGTAGGAAATACATGTACTTAATGGATAATGGTTAATATTTACATGAGTGTTGGACTCCCTACACTAGTTGCGGGGGTGTTAATGATGAGAATCTTTGTGGGGGTGAGAAATAATAATGTTCATTTTAAATGCTCAGCGAAGCGGACGGGTACAGCTAGTCTCGTATATAATCATCGTTTTTGTTCTAAATTACACATATTAAACCTAACATATGTAGTACTCATTCATTTCCCCTAAAGCTCATATTGTGCTGCATTACCCAGAATCTTACCGGCTTGGATTATCACTTCGGATTCGATAGAACTCGATTTACGAATGCAAATGAGACCTTAAGATTAGATTCTAAGTTGGAGAATGTGCTTCGACGCTTATTCTGAAAGTTGTGGGTAGGCAAATACTTAGATAAGTTCTGTAGTTAGCTCATCTACTTATTCAACTTAAACAATAAAACCTTCCTTCTTTTAACTTGAATCCCCAATAATTTTGAATAAAGCTTTAAATAATAAAGTTTTTTCGTTTTTACTTTTACTAAGATTTTTTTAAATTTATATAGCTTTATATTGTTCCGGTAATTTCTTAAGCTAAAGCTCTTTATTTCTCGAATTTAAGAAGTTGCCAAAGAAAGTTGTTTCATAGAAAACTGTATGATATGGATGAAATGACTCATTTAAACTAATTAACTAAATACTTTGGTTACATCTGAAGTGGGCTGATTGACTAACTCGGCGGCGGAGTAGTTGCGCCGAGGGTCGTGGGTTTGAGTCCACACAACGGGGAAGCATTTATGTGATAAACAGGTTTGTTTGCTCTTTGTCTAGGTGTCTACATCTTAACATGTATAGTGATATTAAGTATTTCAGAATGAATCAACAATAAAATACTTAATTGTGTTTTCTGTGATATAATAAGATAACAACATTTAAAACCTCTTTCAAAATTACTATTAAAAATAAAACAGTAAACAGTATTAATAAAGTATACAAAACTGAATTCTATTTTTACTGAATAACAGACTTCACTTTTAAAAAAAGGATTTTTCTTCAAAGATTTTTAAATAGTAAAGGTTTTTCTTTATGTACGTATAAACTTAAACGTATGTATGTAAGTATATAATATATTAGTCTCTGGTACCCATAGCATAGGGACCGTGCGTGATTTGATTCCAGTTATTTATTTATTCATTCGTGTGTTTCATTTATAACAAGACAATCAATGTGATATCGCTCTAAGATAAAGTTATTCATGTTTGGTTCGATTGTAATGGCAGTCATTGTATAAGCGATATTTGAATTGTGCTAACGACATTCGTGGTATGTTTACATATATACAAGATGTGAACAAAAATATTTGGACTGTCGGTCTACCGACCATAAACACTGGCTCAGTAAAATATTTTACATTGATATAGATAGAGATAGATACAGATAGAGATATAGATTTCTTAATTTCTTATATTGATTATAATTAGTTTTACGGTTCAGTCTCGCTTTTATTAGTTTCATTTTACGTATTTTCGGTGTGAAGGGTGGGCGCAGCCGTTGTAACTATACAGAGACCTTAGAACTCATATCTCAAAGGTGGCGGCATACGAGTACATCACGCTATGTCCTTCTCATTATCAGGTCGTATTTGTCGTCCAGAATTTTCTGTCATACAATATTTCACTATCGTTCCAAATCTTCGTTCAAGCATAAATTTCATTTATGAACACCGCCACGTGATATTGTAATATCCAGGTTTAATTATTCAACGCCGTTAATTACGCCCAAGCGAACAACAACCAGTCGTCACGTAATTACGTTGCAGTGCTCAGGGAAGGGACAATGCTATTGTGATTCTCCTTAGCAACCCCCCTCGGGTTGTGAGTGTCATCAAAATATAAATGAACTAATATTTTAGCCGACTTCAAAAATTTGGAGGTTCTGTATTCGACTGTAGGTAAAAAAAATATATGTTTATCCACAAACTTTCTGCGTCATTTGTGGATCGATTTTGATTTGTTTTTTTTTTTGTTTTTCAAACTTTGTAAGTCGCATTTCAATTTTTGCTCAAATTATAAGCATATAAACCAACCACTTTATACACTCACACGCACTTACACACATCGACACAACACAATCAGATTCAAACTTATTCTGTAAGTTATCATTCGACAAAATTTATCTACCTATTTAACTGCCTTACCTTTACCTTAGTTGGACTACCTGTGTTCATTAATCATGTTAACATTTTTTGGAAACATAATGTGTTTCTTTAATTGGCTCATGTTTGTGAAAACATCCTCTGTACCCTGTGTCTAGTTAAATGCTGTTGAAACATTGTTGATTAAATAAATAAATAAATATGTTTCAAAGTTCAAATTCGTTAGTAAAATAATTATTTTGCTTAATAAATCATTAAACGCCAAGTATATGTATTTAGTTCTAAGCTTAGACATTTCGCTTTTTGGTTCTATTTTTATTGTAATACTCTATTTAGTTAAAAAAATAACACGAATTTTGATATTTTCAAAAAAATATATGTTCGCTTCCAATCAGATATAGCATTATGTATTGTTCAATCAAACAGAATCCCGCACAATGGTTCCCAAATTATATCAAATGGTATATACGCTGAACGAAATCAATATTTGATGTCTCCATAACAAATACGAAATGTTTCCTATGCCCGATGTTTCATTCGAGTCAATGTCTTTTTGTGTGTCAGTAAAAACCCCATAAGCGTTTATTTTTCGTTACTCAGTTGTTTTAATGTTGGAAAAGCGTCCGTGACCCAGTTAGCTAGGCTTCTCCCGGGTAGGCAAAAGCTTTTTCTAGAAAATACGCATCGAAAATGTTAACGACAGTTTTCATTGATGAAGATTGAAAAATCAAGCTTAAACAAGTTTAAAAAAGACGTCATCGCTAGTGATGGGACTGCCCGATTGGATATGTGTTACATCTCGCCATTTTGTCCATTTCTACTGCAAACTTACGTATTACTTATCCTTTCGCCATCATATCCAATAACCTTTGCATTAGACGCCTTCAGCTCTAACACTAGGAGCAGGTTTAGGGACCCCGGTAACCATACTCGTGGAACTCGGCAAAGAATTCAACGTACAACCCAACCCATGCATCAGCCCACTGAGTTTCTCGCCGGATTTTCTCAGAGTGTCGCGATCCAGTACTAGATTCATTCGCGAATCAGCTGCTCTAGAGTTATTAGGCCTCCTGCGAAGGCGCTCGGGCAGCTGTTAGCAAATCCCACCCCTCCTGGCTGAGCCTTTGCTCGCCCATCTGTCCTCGTGAAACTGTAAAGGCCTCCGGGCCACCAGTAATCCTTCAACCCTAAAAAAAACTTATCCTTTCGCTCGCGATGATATCAGTTGGGCAAAATAATTTTATATAATACCAGTAATTATACGATAGCCTTAAAGTGTTCTCTGTAAACCCGTTATCGCTACACAAATGTGCTTTGAGAAATTCAAATGTAACTATAATTTGTTTTACATTCTCAAGTTACGTGCTATGGGCCAATGCACTGGATTTCCTTAGACCTTATCGCGTATGGGCTTGGAACACGATACTGGAAACTATCAACAACAAAACTGAGCTCTATTACTGAGATTTAACGCATGAAATGGCATAGCGCTACGTATTCTCATTAAGTTCACGAGAAAATATTTTTTAAAAGCTTAAACTTAAGAGCGGTTGTTGCTTGAATTTGTTTTACTTCAAGTGCTGATAGGCAAAGATAGGTTCGTGGATAGAACTTTATATGTTAAAATGTCTACTAAGTTTTATTGTTTTATTATGATAAAGAGCTTTGTTTACATTCTGCTAAGCAATGTTTTTCGTAACAAAGTGAAAATTTAAATATCATTTATTTTGATTTTTATCTTTTCATGGTTTGTTTTGAGATTGAAATCAATTGCAGTGCTTTTTAATTTTCCTTAACTGCCCGTTTCTGCCGCTAAGCAGTACTGCATTTCGGCTCGAAGAGTGGACCAGCCGTTGAACTATAGAACTGAGACTTCGAACTCACGCCTCGAGCTGGGTAGTGGCATTTACACTGTCAATGACTATGTCGTTTGGTAATCACATAACACCCGGTGGGCAGTGAAACCCTTCAACCTCGCCTTTACCACACGACCTTCATATCATCAGATCTGGAGTCGGAATGTTTCGATTTATCACAACTCGATCTTTGTGTATACATTTTGAGATCGCGATGCAGCAACTCGTTCGGAATAAACCAGGATAAATTTCAGTTACATAAAAAATTAATCGATTTTTACTGTAATTACAACGCTATAGTTCCAAAATTATAAATCTACTAAGTGTATCCGGCCGCTTTGCTGAGCATTTAAAATTAACTTCATTATTTCTCACGCCCACAAAGATTCTCATCATTATGCCCCCGCAACTGATGTAAGGAGTCCAACACTCATATAAATATTAGCCTATCCGATAAGTCCATGTATTTTCTACATGGATACCAAGTTTCAAGTCAATCGGATGCATGGTTTAGAAGTTATAACGGAACATTCGTAAAAATCATTGTAGATTTATATATTAGTATAGATAGTATAGATAAAACTTTGACAGCATGCGTTCAAATCTCTAGGCAATGCCATACAAGTGCTCAATTTGGCTAACAAGCAACGCTCTGTAATACGACAATATTACGTACAGTGACTTGTATCGAGCTAGGATTGTAATATGCGGTAATACTGCATCAAAATAGAATATGTATTCATGGGCTACCATAATTTGGACCTGCCTCATTTTGACGCTTAGTATTCTTGCATTCGATTTGAAGCCAGCGGCTATGTAAAACAATCCAGACTGGGAACCGTCTCAAGATTGGTGGTGGTATTCACAATCAGCTGACCACAACCATGAGCTCCATCAAATTGAAACAATACTGTATTAGTAAGAAGTTATTTCTATTTAGGATATTCTCTAGATATAAACACTGTCACTCAATCTCCATAAATATATCTTACATTGAGTAGTAGCGGTTCATTGCGTGTTTGTAATGTCTTACCTATTGACGTCGTAAAGCTATTAAACTAAAGGTCACCAATATTCGATTGCAATTGAGACCTAAAAAAATATGTTTAATGGCGGTATATCACCTTTTACCGCCCACTAAGTTTCTCGGCGGATCTTCTCAGTGGGTCGCGCTTCCGATCCGGTGGTAGATTCTGCGAAGCACTGCTCTTGCCAGGGTTAGTCTTAGCAACGTCGTCAGGTTTGAACCCTGTGAGCTCACCTTGTTAGGTTACGCTGGCATAGCCTCTCAACGCTACCAGCTTAGGACGGGAAAAGAAAAAAACCTTTTACCTGAGAGCATTTCGAATGGGCTCCAATGAGCCAATGTTACTCTCATAATCTTTATATCTCGAACGCACGAATAAAATAGAGATTGTCATTGGTAATTAATTCATATTCATAAAAATACGCGTGATATTTTTGCTGATGGATCAGCCAATCGTTTTGAAATATATTCCCGGATCGCAGATTTACGATGAGAGCTATGGGATTATTGAAATTTACTGGCCGCCTGCAAGTTAATGTGGATATGAATTGAGAGTAACGACCCTCGCCATTAAAATACAAGGCCTTCTGTGTGGTTAGTGTCAGTTTTATAACTCTCGGCTCATGGATTCAGTCCCTATTTTTGCTATTGCAGAAAATAAACTGTGAACTAAAATATAATATAATAAAAATATTATGGAGAGTGGGTTTACCTCCATTATTTTAAAATGTCTTCTACGCCAACATCACTGTCGTCGCTGTTTCTCTGTGTATAAAGTTTGTTACTCCGTTGCAGACAGCTCGGTACTTCGAACAAGAATTAATTTTGTCTTATTTGTATCTTAACCTCAACATCGCAAACAGAAATGTTTCTAAAACTACTTCGTAATGATGAAGAAGCAATTAGTTGCGATCTAATGATCTTGATTGATATTAATTTAAAAATGTTTTTCTTAATTTTCAAGCTATTTCTGGACTGACCTTCTGTTAAGATATATTTTATGCTGCGTATCATGAGACTGCGATAGTATCTGAAGTCGTCGTGGCCTAAAGGATAAGACGTCCGGTGCATTCGTATGAAGCGATGCACCGGTGTTCGAATCCCGCAGGCGGGTACCAATTTTTCTAATGAAATACGTACTCAACAAATGTTCACGATTGACTTCCACGGTGAAGGAATAACATCGTGTAATAAAAACCAAACCCGCAAAATAATAATTTGCGTAATCACTGGTGGTAGGACCTCTTGTGAGTCCGCACGGGTAGGTACCACCACCCCGCCTATTTCCGCCGTGAAGCAGTAATGCGTTTCGGTTCGAAGGGTGGGGTAGCCGTTGTAACTATACTGAGACCTTAGAACTTATATCTCGAGGTGGGTGGCGCATTTACGTTGTGGATGTCTATGGGCTCCAGTAACCACTTAACACCAGGAGGGCTGTGAGCTCGTCCATCCATCTAAGCAATAAAAAATAAAATAAAAAAAATAGTAAATGCTTTTCGGCGGTTTCCCTAGATCACGCCCATTTTGACATTAGTATTGTCTAAAAGACTCAATGGAAATTTGTGAGGATATATTATGTATGCATGAAAAACTCCGATGTAAAATGACAAGTCGGAACAACAGAAACAGTTGTCACAGACGAAAACCAACAGAGATATCACCAAAGAAAATAATTCTTATAACAGATACCGAGCAAAAACGAAAACAGGAGATAAACTGAAGGAAGTTCTGTTTAAAAGTCATCAATCAAATATTTTTTAAAACAATCTGTCAAAAAATAAGTCACTAGGTTTCCTTTTAGGAACACCGAATCAGTGAAGCTACACACCATCGGCTATAGTCCCAGACTCTTTTTTACTTTTTTTTTACTTTTTTACTGGTGGTAGGACCTCTTGTGAGTCCGCGCGGGTAAAGCGTATCGGTTTGAAGGGTGGGGCAGCCGTTGCATACTTGAGACCTTAGAACTTTATCTCAACGTGGGTGGCACATTTACGTTGTAGATGTCTATGGGCTCCAGTAATCACTTAACACCAGGTTGGTTGTGAGCTCGTCCACCCAAGTAACCAATAAAAAAAAGCTGATTTAGACCTAACAGAATATTCTAGGTTTTCCTAAGTGTTGGTTAGGGTACTGATCAAGACGACAGTGGGAAAATCATTGACGGACCCAATGATGTGTTACCTACCTGGAAAGCTGCTACTGACATGCACGCTTCCTGAGACTGTGACGTCACTTGCTGTATCGACCGAAACAGCATCGCATTTGTTAGCTGAACAACGAAATGCAAGTGGAGTTGCTGTACTACCCTATCCTACTCTGTACGCGGCGACTACACACGAGTCGTGCATGAAGCCAATTCCGTTAGATTCAGACGAATACTCGTTAAAAGTTTTAACCGCAACCCCGCATTGTGCCCTGGCACGATCTACACGAAATTTATAACTAGCTAGCTCATGACTCAGTTCGACTATTTTGACTTCCACTAATAAAACTAAAGTCGTATTTTTTTGTTTTCTTGAAGACACAAGTAAAGTGCTGCTTTGTGCGGAGTTCGGGAGGTTTTAACGATAATGAAAAGATCTTCCACCGAGCGAGTGATATTGCTCGATCGACCGACGACCCGAGTATTTTTTTTCCTACCTAAGCTGATAGCCTTTAGAGGCTATTTCAGCGTAACCTTAATTAGTAGGTGACCTCACGGGGCTCAAACCTGACGACGTTGCTAACACGAACCCTAGCAAGAGTCCTGCTTCGCAGAATCTACCACCGGATCGGAAACGCGACCCATTGAGAGGATCCGGCGAGAAACTCAGTGGGCTGTGTCTGTGGGCTAATTTACTCGTCGATCCCTTCGTCACAAGCGACGGGTTCGACAACGATGATGACTGGTACTTGAGGTACCTAAAAAAACCGTTAGTGGATCGGTAGGAACCGAAATGACGTGTTTTGGGCGACGTCGACTGCTTTCCATTCTGTCCGCAGGATCAGTAATGTAGTTACTGGCGGCCACGATGAGAAGGTTCTCGTGTCGTGCCACTTTGTCGAAGTGGCGAATGTTGTTGTTCGGAACTTGTATATATGCAAGCTTATCTTGAAATGTCGTAAGCGTGATTCTCCTCCTTGCGTCGTATTCCTCATTGCTGAGGGTCGTGACCACCCTTTTGTATCACCTTCGCACGCACGATCTTTCTCCATCCATTCTTGTCTCTGGCGGTGTGGAGGGCGTCGTGAAACGTGGAATCAAGAGCGGTGCGGATCTGGTCGGACCAACGCATTGGGCTGCGCCCCCGAGGTCTTTTCCCGTGAAAAGCGTGATTCAGCACCTATGAAATATATAGTTTTGTATGATAGCTACTGCCACACAGAGGATACCTTTTATGCTTCGTCTGAAGAAAGACACCAATGGAAAATGGGATTGGATTCTAGAGCTTGGAACGCATCAAATTATTTCTGGAAACGCGCTGATAATGAACGCAGCGGTCGCGTGTTATTATTCTCTCAAAACTACAACACGTAACTTCCTAGCGCCCCTTGACCGGTATCAAAATAGAAAGTTTGAATATTATAATTATTTTGTAGGCTATGCTACCGTCAAACATTCAAATTAGGTTTATTTTAATATAACATGTTTCTGTTCACGTCCGATTCATATCTAAACAAATCAGTTTCAACAAATTTAAATTTGAAATTAAAAATAAACAAACAATGAACGAAATTTTATTTTATATATTTGACGTGTTTTAAAACAATTATGTTTTAACACTTGATTTTTTGTTGTGTTCACACGAAAGGACAATAAATTAATTTTAATACTACAAAAAATTAAATTTGAATCTGATAATTATAATTTTTTTAATTTAATGATTATTTCGTTAAAATAAACACGTGAAATAAAGATTAAACAAAAATGAATTATGAATCGAATTTTTTTTTTTTTTTTTTTTGTTTTTATTTGTTGGACGAGCTCACGGCAGTCACGGTGTTAGGTGGTAACTGGAGACCATAGACATCTACAACGTAAATGCTGCCACCCACCTCGAGTCATGTTGTTGAGTCGTAAGGTCTTAAGGCTTTAACAGCACAACGGCTTCAACCCGAAACGCACTACTGCTTTACGGCAGAAATAGGCAAGTGGTACCTACCCGTGCGAACTCACAAGAGGCCCTACCATCAGTAATTATGCAAATTATAATATTACGGGTTTCATTTTTTTTTTGTTGGCCTTGTAGGCATACGAGCATACCACCCACCTGATGATGAGTCGTTACCGTCGCCCATGGACTTCAGCAATGCCAGGGGTAGAGCCAAGCCGCTGCCTACCGTTAAATGTTATTACACGATGTTATTCCTTCAGCGTTGAAGTCAATCGTGAACATTAGTCGAGTACGTATTTCATTACAAAAATTAGTATCTGCCTGCGAAATTCGAACACCGGTGCATCGCTAGATACGAATGCACCGGACGTCTTATCCTTTAGGCCACGACGACCGTCAATCCAAAAATGGATTTAAAACGACCCCTTTCAGCGACTCTTAATAATCAAAAAATTTTTTTTTTTCCTACCTATGCTGATAGCCTTGAGAGGCTATTTCAGCTTCGCCCTAACGTTTGTAGGTGAGCTCGCGGGGCTCAACCGGAGTGTTGCTAACACTGACCCTAGCAAGAGCAGTGCTTCGCAGAATCTACCACCGGATCGGAAACGCGACCCACTGAGAAGATCCGGTGAGAAACTGAGTGAGAACTGAGAACTGAGGCTTAATAATCAAATGCACCAAAGTAGCTTATAAAGGGACAAACTTATCCATCCGTCTCTTTCACTCCGCAAGCAAAACTGCTTGCCCATAAAATCGGTAAAGGCCAATCAAAATCCAAAAATAAAAGTAAAGGGACATAACAAATCGCAACATTTAGAAGATTCACTCAGCGGACAGTAGTAAACGCTCCTAATTGCTGGGTCGAGAGTTGTTGGGTCGATCCCACATCGAGCAAACAGTCCTGTGACGAACAGATTTGTATGCTTTAAACGTTTGTATATCAGTATCTAGTTGCCATAGTACAAGACCCGTGCTTCATCTCACCGGAAACTAAGCCGGAACAAGTCTTTATCATTAAAGCAACAGTTTATATGGCCTCAAATGCTGCATGTGATGTAGTTAGCGACTGGCCTTGCAAGTTGAGGACCCTATTCAAAATTAAGCAGGGCATTTCGAATAACACAACTAAAATTGTAACCTGTGTGTTTTTGCGTTTGCTATACTGCTGTTTTCCTTTTGAAAATAATTACATAACTTGGATTCTTGTTATCCCCGTTGTATATGTGTCAGCTGTCATTTGTTAAAAAAAGAAACCGACCAGAATGAATGAATGAATGAATGATTTATTTTATTTCAGACAACAATAAGTCCATATGTGTACATAGTATCATTGAAATATACTTAACATTAACAAAACCAATCAAATAAAAAATATACATTTATTAAAAGTAGAACATCCGCTTCCGATTCGTCTTCTGAGTCGGTCTCTTCATTGCTGAAGGTCGTGTCTAGCTTGAAGTGTTGATCACTCTATGCACTATGCTTCTCCACGTCTTCCTGTCTTCGGCGGTCTTTATAGCCTCGGCTATTGGAAGGCCGATGAGCATCTTTACCAGATCTGACCAGCAGGTAGATGGTAGGACCTCTTGTGAGTCCACAGGGATAGGTACCACCGGGTGCTGGGCAGCTGTTGTAACTCTATTTGAGACCTTAGAACTTATATCTCAAGGTGGGGGTGGCGCATTTACGTTATAAATGTCTATAGGGCTCCAGTAACCACTTAACACCAGGTGGGCTGTGAGCTCGTCCACCCACCTAAGCAATCGAAAAAAAAAGCTTCTCTAAGTTACCGGGGTCTCTACCAGTGATGTGACGTTCCACCATAGACAAAGTCCGCTAACTATATTTTAACTATGTATGTAAATTACAGTAAATACATTTTTTTACGAAGCTTTCCATTCATCTCTAACTGGCAGTGAGTCGTAGCGTCGTCGGTTCATTTACGACAATAAATGCTTAATGACGAGAGGAACATTAAAATTACCTGAACTAAAACAGAAATATAGGCGGCAACATAATCATTTATTAGCGCTAAATACCGTTCGAATTACCCGATAATATCCAACGAACCGCCCGTGTAACGATATCGTCAGTTTTTATTATTCTGATAACTGTCGGCCCTTAAACAAATTGAATTTTGTATTTTCTAGGCTTTAATGAGACGTATACAAGATTAAAACGCAATGCTATCTCTGGTTTATGTATATAGCCCTTGTAGGCACCTACAACGGCAATAAAAAAAAAAAAAAAAAAAAAAAAAAAAAAAAAAAAAAAAAAAAAAAAAAAAAAAAAAAAAAAAAAAAAAAAAAAAAAAAAAAAAAAAAAAAAAAAAAAAAAAAAAAAAAAAAAAAAAAAAAAAAAAAAAAAAAAAAAAAAAAAAAAAGTCAGATTAGGTACTAAGCAAGCTTACGACCTGCTGTTTCAATTTCCTGTCTGAACTATGTTTCCTGCATTATATCGCAATGACACGCTTTCATCGTGTCAACGTACCTTACTCGTCGCATCAGCTCTCTGAGTTCCTCGCCATATCTCTTTAGTGGGTCGCAATTCTTATCCCTACCTATTTGCTGAATGCCTAAGAGGCTATTCCAGCTATGCTCGGATGGATAGGTGAGTTCACGGGCTCAACTTAAGAGTATTTGCTAACACTGGCCTAGCAAGAGCAGTGCTTCGCAGAATCTACCACCGGATCGGAATCGCGACCCACTGATAAAATCCGGCGAGAAACTCAGTGGGCTGTGTTTATGGGTTAGTTTGCTCGTCGAACACTTCGTCGTCATCGACGAGTCCGACGAGGGCTTTGACCGTTGCTTGAGGAACCTAAAAGCAGCGAGAATGAATCCAGGGGATCCGACAAGACATATTTTGTATGACGGCTGCTTTGTGTTGCCCCGTCACGGTCGGATAAGGTCGCAATTCCGGAAGATGCAATCGCAGAGATAGCTGAGTGGTTAGGTCTTGTAGATATATACGACAAAGGGAAGATCTTCCACCGAGCGGGTGATATTGCTCGGTAGACCGACAGGCCGAATGTTGTTGTTCGGAACTTGTATATATGCAAGCTTATCTTGAAAATGTCGTAAGCGAGATTCAGGAATCTGTCAAATATCTTGCGTTTGTATGATGGCTACCCGCCACAGTCCTTTATGGAGATGGGGATACTCTGGCCATATTGACAAACCTTCCCGTTCTAGCAAAGCACAGAAACAATAAAAAATTGAAACATAGACAGAAATACAGCCGAAAGATAATAAGACGTCGAAGTTGAAACGTAAACTGCCAAGTGACTGCGGAATCAATTGATGAATGATTCGTAAACGTATTTCCAAACGATGTCGTAAATGCAGACGTTGTTTGCGTTCTGTCAATGTTTATTCGTTTTGTGTTCGCCTGAAAATACGAACTGTTTGACATGAAACCATTTTCAGTTCGTATTATCTTGTAAATAACTGAAATTATACGAAATTCGATTTATATCAAGCAGGGAATCAAGAGTATGCCTGGAATGCGTTCAGAACATTACTGCTAGACACTAGTACATATTTGCATCTAATTTTTCAACTGCATAAAGTGAATTTGTGGAATCGGTTCATCCTTAAAAACTCAGCTTGCAAACGTCCATTGCTGATCATAGACCTCCGACGAGGTTCGCTGCGAATTGCATCTATGCTCAAAAGCTACTTAGACTTGATTTGCACTATGCAAGCCAGCGGTAAAATTATTATTATTAGCGGACACATTATTATAGAGTCGGGCATATTATACACCTATAATAAATTGCATCTTAGAAAGAAAGAAAGAAAGAAAATCTTTATTCGCCAGAAATATAGTTTACAAGATATAGGACATAGCTTCATATATTTCGCCTGTTAAGGCATGCGAAAATTTAATTTATTTTTATATTAATTATAACACAAAATTTACTAAATCTATCTATTTTTACATTCTATCACTTCTTATTCTAATATTTTATTATGTACAACACTTATCATTTAAAAATTCTTGCACACTATAATAAGCCTTGTCTATTAGCCATAAATATAATTTTCTTTTAAATTGAGTTAGTGGAAGATCTCTTATGCTGTTTGGTATCTTATTAAATATTCTGATAGTCATAGGATAACAGTTTGTATGGTAGTAACGAGTATTTATACTTGGTAACATTAGTTTAGTAGGGTATCTTGTATTAAATTGACAGTACTCGCCACACGATTTATATAATTGTGGGTGCTTTTTAACAAACAAACAACATTCTTGTATATATATGGATGGTACAGTTAAAATATTATGTTTTTGGAAGAATGGTTTACAAGAAGTCAGAGGATGAATATTGCACATGGCACGAACACATTGCTTTTGTGCAATGAACACTCTATTTATGTGACTAGAATTTCCCCAGAGGGGTATACAGTATCTGATATTTGAGGCGACATATCCATGATAGGCCTGTAATGCAGTTTTTAAATTACATATTTTTGTAAGTCGCCAAAGTGCATATGAGAATCGATTAATTTTACTACAAGTAATATCTATGTGAAGATT